>JAPQNM010000029.1:5849262-5861762 GCA_029783475.1 Metacarcinus magister | reverse complement strand
GATTATGATGACGATGATGATGATTATGGTGATGATGATTATAACGGTATGACTAACAAAAAATTAAGTACTCTATCGAAAAGTCAAATTGAGGCTTTTAATGGGGAAAAAAATCGTCACAGTACACACACACACACACACACACACACCACACACACACACACACACACACACACACACACACACACACACACACACACTAATAAAAATAATAATAATATAAGTAATAATAACAGTAATAAAAGACAAGAAAATTAAGACTCTTCACAATAATATTTCAACACAATACTTGGTAACACAATACAAACATTCCAGCTTAATGTTGCAAGCCAAAGTTGACACTCAATTAATCCTCTTCGTCTTAATGGTATAACATAAATATTTCTGCTTCAGTTATCGGAAGTGTTTTGTGGTATAATTAATTCCATAAGTGGCGTGGAAGTGTTGTTTTACTAAATTATCTCTTGTTTGTCTTTCTATTTTCTCGTATTTTTATTACATTTTTGTGCACGATTAAATATTTGAAATGTCACCGAGATTGAACAGAGACAAACACGGACATGATGAAAGACAGACAGACTCACACACACTCACAGACAACCAGCCAGACAGATAAATAGACAGACTGACGCACAGACAAAGACATAATCAAAGACAGACATAGATAGACAGACAGGCAGACAGACACATACACATACACACAGATACAGGTAAACAAGAAAACTGTTAGAGAGAGAGAGAGAGAGAGAGAGAGAGAGAGAGAGAGAGAGAGAGAGAGAGAGAGAGAGAGAGAGAGAGAGAGAGAGAGAGAGAGAGAGAGAGATAATCAAGACAGACAGAGAGAGACAGGAAGGTAGACAAGAGGGTGGGTAATCAAGCAGACAGACATACAGACAGACATACAGACGTAATCAGACATACACACGTGCAAGCAGGTACGTACACTGGATGAAACTGGTGATGCCGTACCGTGCTGCGCAACACCATCGGTTTGGAAACTTGGATCTGTATAAACAAGGCCTTACGTGGCAGACAGGCTTCTCTCGCGCTGCATTTACACGAGGGAAATTTATGCCGTCATGAATCTGGGTTGGTGTTGGCTAAGCACAGCGTCGGTAGCTAATCCATAACCTCCACTGCCTTTACCTCTTTTCCCTCACGAATTCTCAGAGTTTCTCCCTGTTAGTAAGCCTCAGCACCTGTCCTCCCCTTCCCCTGTGCTGTCTCCTCAGTGGATGGACGCAGTTAATATGTATCACACGGTGTCGTCACTTGGTCTTTGCTTCGGTGGTTCCTCCAGCTGTCTCCTACCTTCCCTTCCTGCCTCTCTCCTGCCTCCTCCTTCTCCTCCTCCTCTTCTTCCTGCTCTTGCCTCCCGTCTCACTATTATATCTTATGCTGTAATTTCGTAGTCGTTCCATTGAGGAGGAAATATACTGTGAAAAGAAAATGTGTTTAGTCAAGTGAAGGTTGCTGTATCTTCATTGCTTGGGTCTGATTCCCTGTTCTTTATCCATGACAGGAAGAACACAAGGGAAATATGCATGAATGATGTGCACAAGTGAAGTACATGGAAGGGAAGTGGATTTATGAAGAATCGTGTTCGAATATATGCAATGAAAATATCTGTGTAAGAGCGAGAAAGAGAAAGAGTAGGAGAGAAAGTGAAAGCGAGTGAATAACAATGAATCACAGCTGTAGCACAAATAGAAAGAACATGGAGAGAGGGAGATGCAAGAGCCCTGAACACTCCACCTCTCAAGACCCTCGTGTTATCACTCCTCGTTTATATCACCTAGACCTGCACCCAACCCAACCCAACCCAACCCAACCCAACCCTACTTAATCCAACCCAACCCAACCCAACCCAACCCTAGTCAACCCAACCCAACCCAACCCAACCCAACCCAACCCAACCCAACCCAACCCAACCCAACCCAACCCAACCCAACCCAACCCAACCCAACCTAACGTGAACCAACACATCCCATCCCAAACCGTCCCAACCCAACCCAACCCAACCCAACCCAACCCAACCCAACCCAACCCAACCCAACCCAACCCAACCCAACCCTACTCATCCCAACCCAACCCAACCCAACCCAACCCAACCCAACCCAACCCAACCCAACCCAACCCAACCTAACGTGAGCCAACACAACCCATCCCAAACCGTCCCAACCCATCCCAACCCAGCCCAACCTAACCAAACCCAACTCAACCCAACGTAACCCAACCCAACGTAACGGAACCCAACGTAACGTAACGAACTTAACGTAATAAATATACGGTGTGATGCCTGCCGAGTAATATTTGTCACTCACTTCACCTGCCGTGTAAACAAATAAGATTATACGTAAATGGAATATATATCTAAGTGTTTTTTTTTTACTACAGTGTTATAAATGTCCATCAGATTATGAATATGACTAGATTTTATTTTGCATTTCAGCAGCATATTGTTAGGTGAGGATATATTGATAATGTTTGTTTTTTTCTCACTCTCAATAACTTTATTAACACATTTTAAACACTGGAAGTCACACATTATATTTTTCCTCTCCACATTCCTAAAAAATCTTCTAAGTATCTAGGAAAAACGAGGTAATTTTCGTTGAGCTTAATGAGTTTAGAATATTTTAGCACATTTTTTTTCCCTTGGTGTACTAGATGAGAGGGCGCGGACGTCTCATTACTTCATTATGTCATTAGTGGCTCCAAAACACTGCGCTCACGGTGATTTAAGTGATAATGCGGCTATTTAAGTATTCATTAGCGGTAAAATTCTTATAATTCATAGTCGCCAACACTCTTTTCGATAATTTTACGGCTAGATACAACTGCTAATTAGGGAAGTCCTGGTGCCTCCCCCTCCCCCCTCCCCCTCGTGCCTCATCTTGCACGGTACATCAGCGGTAATGACGTCCAAGCTCAGAGCATTAAGCTGGTTTTCTATGCTTTTCACTCTTGCCTCTTGCTCACTTTATGGTTAAATACTGTGTGTGTGTGTGTGTGTGGGTGTGGGGGTGTGTGTGTGTGTGTGGTGAGTGTGTGGGTGGGTGAGTGGAGGGCGTCGGTAATGAATTGTAAAGGAAAAAAAAATGTTTAAAAAAATAGGTGGGGACAAACAAGTCTATTTTGTTTTTGCGTTGCCTGCAGCTGAACACAATAACACAATAACAGGTGTGGCGGAAATAGGCTACAATAAACTCCGTGAATTAAGACCTCTTTGATAAATTGGTCGAGTGTACCAACGCGTGTATATTGGAGTAAATGGATACATGAATGAATACATAGGATGATGTATAGATAGATTGAGAGTCAGAGGCAATATACGCAGATCACAAGCAAACGTACAATTGTTTTTTCATCCAATATTGTGCACAATTTAATGTATCACACGCCCGTCACGCGACACTGACACACTCGCCGGCATAAACATGACACACCAACCCATTCATTTAATTCACCCGGTCATGCAATTATTTATTTTTTTTATTTATGTAGAACTGACTTCATTTAGTGAGATAGTTTGTCAGTTGTTTATTTGACAATTAACATACGGCTCACGTAATTATATACGATGTCATTTACTTGAGGACATTTTATCCTTATGATTCCCTGATCAGAGGCATGTTCTACGTCTTATAAGTCTGGTTTAAATAAGTATTCTTAAGTGAAGGCACAGCGGGGTGTGTGTGTGTGTGTGGTGCAGTAGGCTAGATGGACCCTCTCGTATTCCGCACAAAAGCTTCGCAATTAACGCAGCCACGACTCTTCCTGCCGCTTTGGGGGCGAACTGTGAACGTAAAGTGTGCTCGCTACCCCCTGTCCCCTTCTCCCCCTCTCTCCTTCTAACGCTGCACCCCCCAACCTCCGTCCTTCCCCCTCCCATTTCCTGAACCTTTAACTCCCTCCCCCTCACCTTCCGTTCTTCAGTCGTCTGTCAGTCCACATTCACCAACTTGGAAGAATTTTCAATTAAGTTATATACATTATTGAAGTGGAAATATAGTGGCAGTTACATATATTGTGTAGTTTCATGAACATGGGATGGAACTATTAGTTTTTGCAGAACGCCTCCTCCTCCTCCTCCTCCTCCTCCTCCTCTTCTCCTCCTCTCCTTCTCCTCCTCTTCCTCCTCGTTGTTACCGCTAACCCGCTATGCACCTGAAAAGGCTGCCGTGCCGTGAATCTTTCGTAATGTAAAATGAAACAATTGAGATATGAAAGAATAAAAGATACATGTAAATGCTGTATATGTTTGTGTGGATCTGGATGTGGTGTGTGGTATTTGTATGTACGTGCGTTCATATGTGTGTTTTGTTTTGTTTTGGGGGGGGGTGTTTAAACAGTATTGTGTTGTGTTGCTGTTGATTGGTCGTTGTAGTGGTGGTGGTGGTGGTGGTGGTGGTGGTGGTGGTGATGGTGATGGTGGTGGTGATGATGATGATGATGATGATGATGATGATGATGATGATGATGATGATGATGATGATATAAAATTGTTAGTTTCCCTCCATCTCCGCCTTCTCCTCCCCCTTCATCATCATCACCAACACCCCCACCTCCACCACCACTACCGTTAACAGTACTAATGGCAGCAGCAGTAGTAATAGTAGCAGTAGTAGTAGAAACAGTAGTAGTAGTAGTAGTAATACGAGCTGCATCCTTAGTAACACTGCTACTTACGGGACAAAACTACATCAGTAATCGTTGAGTTCTAAAAGGCCGCCCGTACTGCCGCGGGGGTACGTGTTTTTATGCGCCAGGTAAAGAGGATGCAGGAATAGCGAGGAATAATCATACGGGAACCCAAATTGCAGTATAATGAAGTGCTTTAATTTTTTTTTTCATAGAGGTGAATCTATTTTTAAACCAAATGTGATGCTATATAAGAAAAAATGATTGTGTATTTAGTTTCTTCATCTCCATTTCGTCCCCTATAACTTGAAGGGCTGTGGACCGAGACTCACTTATATGATCAAATACCAAAACGTAATAATAATATCATGCTCTAAGCTTACCTTGGGGATTTGTCTTTTTATTATCTTACATGGAAGAAAACGCCATATCTTTATATTTCTCCCAAGAAGGACCTAAGCCTCAATTTGGGAGGGAAGGACCCACTATTTTATAATGAGTAATACCTGGATGTTTATGGCGCCCATGTATCACCTCTCATGGCTGTCCTATAATCCCGCCCACAATTACTCATCCATCACGACCATAAAACGACACACCTGCCGGCTCACCTACTCTGCTAACTAGTGGTCGTACCCTGGCGTGCCATAGGGTCGTGCGAAGGTATTTCTCACTGAGTATGTTTGAGTAAGATTACGAGGTGGAGTATTTTTAACCACTTTGTGTAATCCCGTGGCGATGATGGGCGGAAGGAAGGAAGGGAAGGAAGGGAGGAAGGAAGGAAGGAAGGAAGGGAGGAAGGAAGGGAGGAAGGAAGGGAGGAAAGAGAGGAAGGGCGTTGAAGACAGGTGAAGCGGATTGCTAGGGAAGGTGAAGGGAATAGAAGACAAATAATAATGTAAAAAAAAAGTTGGAAAGGAGAGAGAGAGAGAGAGAGAGAGAGAGAGAGAGAGAGAGAGAGAGAGAGAGAGAGAGAGAGAGAGAGAGAGAGAGAGAGAGAGAGAGAGAGAGAGAGAGAGAGAGAGAGTAATAACATGGAGGAGGAAGATAATGACTATGATGATAATGATGATGATACACCTTGAGAGAGAGAGAGAGAGAGAGAGAGAGAGAGAGAGAGAGAGAGAGAGAGAGAGAGAGAGAGAGAGAGAGAGAGAGAGAGAGAGAAGGACCAACACTCACCTTACATCCCTTAACACTCCATCCTTTTGATTCCTTCCTTGAGCTCTTGAATCCTCCTACCCACACCCTCATCCTACCCTATCCTATTTTTCTTCTATCTATCTATCCATGTTTTTATTCATATCTTTCCATGTCAGGTGAAGTGATAGTGTCCCTGTGAAGTGCTTACAGTCTCCCCAACACCTATGTACCGACACAAGCAGCTTAGGTTTCAATCCTACCTTGAGGGTGCATTTCACACCGAGCCTCACCTTCTTTTCAACCCTTGTGCAGTGGTCAGTAAGGAAAATGTGGTGATGTTAACAATGTAGAGGATCTGTTCTGCTATGACTGTCTGGTGAATGTTCAGTGGTCGAGGAAGTAGAGGTGAATATGGTAAAGGTATACGTTGGTAGGACATGAACGTAATGGTTTTCGTGTTTTTTTGGGGTGAAGTAGCTTTTTCTGTTTTTATATATCACGTTTTTCGTTTTTTTTTTCGTAGCTCTTTCTCTCTGTCCATGCATTTTTTCATCAATCTTCATCTGATTTTTCTCACACTTTCTTTCTTTCTTCCTTCCTTCCCTGGACACACCATTCATTTTCTTCATTCCCTCCTTGCCTCCCACTTGGTCATTTTATCAATCTCTTTTTCATTCTCTTATCGCAGCAGTGACGCAGTTTTTTTCCTGTATTTTTTTCCCCCTTCGCTTCAATTTCCTTTCCTTCGTTCTATGTAAGTTTTCACTTCTCCACCAACTTCTTCGTCAGCTGCTCAGTGAAGCTATAATTTTTTTTTCCATTCTCGTAACTCGCATTGTTGATCCTTCTAGCCCTATATATTTTGTCCTTTTTCCCTTTTCCCTTCGTTTCACTCCTTGTGTTCTTTGTGATTCTGCTTGGAAACTCTCTGACCTCGGCACCCCAGCGTCATTCAGCGCAATCGAAGTGAGCCGAATATCCCCAGAGCGAATATATGAAGACTAAATCCTGACGTATCGCTACAGACCAGGATTCTGTATGTAAATTGACCAAGACTTCGTCCACTGCGAAGGAGAAGGCTTTCTTTTTATCCGACGGAACTTCCCTCCCTCCAGCCTTCTCTGCCTTCTCTCTCCTACCTGCTATTCTCTCTCTCTCTCTCTCTCTCTCTCTCTCTCTCTCTCTCTCTCTCTCTCTCTCTCTCTCTCTCTCTCTCTCTCTCTCTCTCTCTCTCTCTCTCTCTCTCTCTCTTTCTCTCTCTCCATTATGTTCTTGCTCCCTTTCGCAGTGAAGCTCATTTCCTCTTTCGCTCTCTCTCATATTCTTTTTATCCCCTTATATTTCCCCTTACTACCAGACTCTCTTTACTCTTTTATTCGCCTTTTATCACCTTCCAGACACACCCAGTCTCTTTATTTTATCTATTTCATCCCGTAGTGAACAGTGGGCTACTTTGTCACGCGGCAAACACTGCGCATGCGTGGATTTCTTGCACGGGAGGGTAATGTCTGCCAATACGTATCACGACCTAATATTGCAGAACACTTGGTCGCTGTTTCCTTGAGAGCCTGGTGTGTTTTGCATTGAGATTAGGCAGCGATTCAAAGCAGCGAGGTGGTGAGGGGAACATGGTGTGGATTGTGCTTCTTAAACCCACTTGTTTTGTGCGTCTGTTAGTCACACCCTTACACACCCTTACACACTAAACATTGTAAAGCGAACATGATGTGTTTAATTATATTTTTCCCTCCAAAAAATCAATCATGTAGTCACTCGATGGAACAAAATACTAACAGATAAAGTTGTAAGACAATTATTTAGCAGTAGAAGTAGTGAAGAACGTTGACTCTATCACTCATGTCAAAGTTCTCACAACAATAGTTCGTTCATGGTAGTAATGTCTTCGTTTTCTGTTCCACTTCTTCACTAGATCGTAATGTTCCACTCTTCGCCACGTGCGTACACATTCCTTTACCTCGCAGTTGGAATGTGAGTGTCCCGCACCTTGCTGTACGCGTAACCTATGCACGACACTCCCTTACACTACACTACACACCAGGAGAGGAACAGTAACGCTTTTCCTGCGCAGTGTAATGAAATGTTGTGCATCCCAGAAGGTTACCTCGAAATGAACCAATAGGCCTTGTCTCCTGCCTGCTCTTTCTGTGCTTCGGTGTTCCTATCTTTTTGCTTTTTAAAAATTTTCTACATCCTCCTCCTCCTCCTCCTCCTCCTCCTCCTCCTCCTCCTCCTCCTCCTCCTCCTCCTCCTCCTCCTCCTCCTCCTCCTCTTATGTGGTTATTGTTAAATTCGTGTCGTTTCCCTAAGTGTTGGATATTAGCTTCTAAGTTTGCTCTTCATATTCTCTAATTCTCTCTCTCTCTCTCTCTCTCTCTCTCTCTCTCTCTCTCTCTCTCTCTCTCTCTCTCTCTCTCTCTCTCTCTCTCTCTCTCTCTCTCTCTCTCTCTCTCTCTCTCCTCTCTCCCTCTCCCCTCTCCCCCCCTCCCCCCCTCCCCGACAAAGTGGAGGGAGGCAAGTCGCTCTCGATCGTCCGGAATAACTGATACGTGTGTTCATAGCTCACGGTGGCAGCGTTTAGCATGGCAATAAGACGGGGCGAGGACGGAGCCTTTGTGCACCAGGCAAGTCGTTCCTCACGCCTGCTTCCCCCCCGAGTGGTTGATGCACAGCGCAATCACCATAAGGCAGCCAGTCCTTGCGATGCTGCCAAACTCTCTGTACCCTATCCTCGTTCAGGGAGGGATGACTGATGACTCCTATTGCTGTGTCTGTAGGTAACTTGTGTGTGTGTGTGTGTGTGTGTGTGTGTGTTGTGTGTGGGTGTGGGTGTGTGGATGTGTGTGTGTGTGTGTGTGTGTTCTTGTAAGATTGTGTTTGATAGGTTTAATTGACTGCTACTCGTTTTCTCGATGTTGTGTACTCGATTATTTGATTAAAAGCCAAAACTGAGGTATTGTTTGTATTTTTTCTCCGTTGAGTGTTATGAGCAAGAGTGGAAGACTGAATCACGCTTCTTCTGTTTCACTGGAGACCAAAGCGCCGCCAGACCAACCACAAGCCGGTCTGAATCAGTTGGTGGTCGTAATCCGGTTTGGAAATGGACGAATGTAACCACAAACCGTGTTGGCTCGTAACTTGTCTCCTCCCGCCTCTGTTAGTCTGGTTTGGCTCCTCTCGATCGTGCTCCGTTAAGGGATCGCATTAACTTGCACCCATTACGACGCGTTGACGAGGGAAAGGCCTGTTATTAAAGAGTTTAAAATGCAGAATGCTAAAAAAAATAGTTCATTAATATTACCCGATAATTGTGAAGTCCGATATTACAGGCATGATTTGTTTATTAAAATATTAAATGCGTAAAGTTTTGTAGAGATTTATAGAGAAATTCCAATCTGCCAATAACCCTGCAACAGCTGGCCAATTTCATTCAAAAGTGCAGCCAAGCCGACGGGCCACACAATGAACAGAGTCAGCCTGGCCATCATCAATTCCAGCAGCAGGAGGGAGCACAAAATTTAATTTTGAGCCTTCACGGGGAAGCTGTGGAGGGACACGGATCAAAATATACAAACATGTGAGTCCAATTTTTCCCTCTGCCGTGCTGGGCCGGCGGCGGCAGCGGCAGAAACAGGTCGCGAGTGTGTGTCCCTGAGTCCACCACGTTTTTTACGTATTTTTTATTGTCTAAAAGTTTGGCGTGAGGCGCGACTCTTGATAGGAGGCGGCGAGACGCGGGAGACGGCCGTGTCGCCTCCAGGAGAACAGTGAAGGCCAGAGGGGTAGAAATGAGACGGCCGAGAACAGAGGGTGATGTGGAGAATTTCACGCTCGGTCGAAACTTTTCAGGTTTTCGGAGGTTTTAAGCTGAAATTGTTGAGGGGTTCTTGACCATACAGCGCTCAGACAGCCGATACGACAGATAGCCGGAGAGGAGGCAGCCGACGGACAAGGGAGGGAGGGTGAAGGAGGGAAAGGATGGATACAAAAGAGGAGCAGCGAGGGTAGGGAGGAAGCAATAAAGAAGGAAGAAAAGAAAAAAAAGGGTCGCGTGGCAATAGAGGAGAAATTGATGCGGGTTGAAGGACAGTATGCTTGACAGGAAAGTCTTCAATGACGTGCGTTGCAGAATTATGGAAGGAAACAGGATCATCCCATACCCAGTTGCTTGAGATAGAATCCTTTAAATCAGGAACTCCAGTGTCATATTAGTTACATTTGTGCTCACTGTCCCTCCCTCCCCCACCCTTGTGTTCCCTTCCCTGCCGGCGTGTGAGGCGAGAAGGTCTGGTGGTGGCAGAGCCTTTCCCAACTCCTCCCTGATCGACAGTCGCCGTCCTATTTCACCTTATCTGGCTTCCGCGTTCCATCCCGCCAAGTCCAGAGAGTTCATATAAACCAAAGTGACTGATGCTTTTCGATACCAGACCTTCGTTAAAGATGGCGCTGTCTTGAGACCAAACCTTCCAAGTGGTCTGCAACAATGACCTTGTGTTTCCCTTAATGTTAAGAATCTTTTGTGTTGTAGTGTTGTTTCCTGTTTTCTAAGTATTAACGTGTTTGGTTGGTTGGGTAAAAAAGTTGTGTGATCATTGGGAGTGTTGTGAAGGTTGTGTATTAATTAGTGTATGGAGGGTCAAGGGTGTTTCTTTTGTGTTGTTCTTTCTCTTGTGTTGCTGAAAACTGGCAAGGAAAATATGGTGGCGAGGAATGGGACATAAAAGTAGTTCTAAAAGTTGTATAATGTTCAAGTTGTAGTTTAAAAGTTATATTTATTAATTTTCTTTCTCCATTCGTAGGTTCTTGTCATTTGTCTCAAAAAGTTGTATAATATTAATGAATTCATAATCCAAGCTGATTCACAATCTATTTAAAGATATGCACCTTTAAACATTTCCAATACTTAAGTAATCGTATTTCCAGCTAAGTCATGTAGGTTCAGTTTGGTAAAAACTATTATAACAAACATTCTGGTAAAGTTGTTTCAAGTGGCCGACGATTTTTTTTTGGTATCCTCGACCAGAATCCAAATTTTGGGCACCACGCCTCTATTGTCCATAACTTCCGTTCATGTGTATGGTCCGTTTTGCATTCCAGATTTTCATTCTCCACCTGACCCTTTGCCGCGCTCCATTTTTCCTCCACGCATAGTCCTCTTCCTCCCCCTATATCATCTTTTATCCGCGGCATTTTTTGCACCCATTACTGCCTTGATCTTTCCCTTTATCACATTCCCATCTTTCCCCCGATTTCATATGAGTTCCAGCGGCCCATTTTTTGTTTCTCCCTTTGCTTACTTTTCCCCTTTCTCTATCTCCAAAATAATCACTTAAACGCCAGAAACTCGGAGTGGCGTCGTGGTTGGAGAGCGAACGAGTGCAAGGAGGCAGTGAGCGGGCGGGTGTGTGTGTGTGTGTGTGGGTGGGTGTGTGGTGGGTGGGTGGGTTGTGTGTGGGTGTGGGTGGGGGGGGGGGGTGTGAGTATTTGTTTGTGGCTGTGGCAGGGGAGGGAAGGGTCCACTATGAGGGCATGAGTGTGCGTGCCAATGCTTGAGGGTGAGTGAGGCAAACAAGTGCTCAGTGTTTTGTCCGTGGCCGATGTTATACGCTCGGCATGGCGGCGAAACTTTTAAATTGGTAGTTCTTTGTCGCCAAAAGTTTGCCCGAAATGGAGGGTGGCGGGCGACGCAAATGTCTCCGTAAAAAAGAGTTTATTTTTTTTCCCACCGTGACGCTACTGCCCAAGGTACCCTACTGCCTTTTATCTATTTTTTTTTATATAATGAAATATGACATTTGAGTGAATACTTGAATTTTGTTTGCCACGAGGCGTCATCAGTATAAACAGTTGTGGCAGTGTTTATGCGACATTCAGAACGCAAGCCTGAAGAACGAGACGTAAGATTGATCGACGTATTATACACAGAGTTGGGATGTTTGAGCGAGAATGTGCCTGGAAGGACGAGGTGGTGCGGGGGCGAGGAATACATATTTGAGGAATGGACGCAGACCAAGTTTGGGGCCGATACGACGCAGGCTTACTACTAGCTTTTATTACATGATATTAATAGTAGTAATAATAATAATAATGATAATAATAATGATAATAATAACAACATAACAATTACTATTATAAGGTTAATAATGGTCTCAAATGTGTTTTAAGGGGTTTATTGGTTCTCTCTCTCTTTGCCACTACTGCTGCCTCATCTCAGTAAACTATTTTCGCAAGATTAAACTCCTTCAGGAGACAGCACGGGAAGGGAATACGAAGGTCGGTATAACTTGGCCCAAAACTTTTCCCCTTTTGTCACTTGAGTTTGATCAGAAGCGAGCAAATTATTATTTTTACGTGGCAGTGAAGTTGCCATTAACTTCCAACTTTTGTGGGAAATTTCTCTCCTATATTTCGCTAATACTATAAGTTTGTGGTGGGCCGCTTGATCCTTGCCTCGTTCCTGCCCTCCTTACGGCTTCATCTTCAGCTTCTCTGCAGGGAAAGTAAATAATAATTCCCACGTGCGCCCAAGTTATAGGGTTCATTATCTGCCGAGATGTATGAAGAAAGTTCTTATAATCTTAATAATTTTGTACTCAACAGTCTCATTAAGGCCTTATTACATTGACCTGAAATACTATTATAACGTATATGTGGAGTTACTTTCACTACCAAATATCGTTACATTTTGTCGATTA
>JAPQNM010000029.1:5839262-5841762 GCA_029783475.1 Metacarcinus magister | reverse complement strand
ACACACATGAAACAGGAGCAGTAAGTCATCACAAAGAAAAATATTCTTACCTGGTGTGCACGAGCGTTGTGCTTTGGTCCGGGTTGGTGCCCGGCTGACTGCACCCAGAAAACTGCGTTAGACATACTGATATTTTTACGAAATGTTTACTGCAGTTGAAAGGAAAAAAAGGTACGATGGTCATTGCTCAGCAGTGTCTACCTTGAACAAATCCACGACGTAAAAACTGCCGGTGAACAAATAACAGGCGGCTGAGCAATGTGCAGGAGGGAGAGGGGCAGGTGAGGGGGAGGGTGGTAGGGAGTGCGGAGGGTGGGAGAAGGGAGAGAGGCCAGGCAGGAAGGAGGCAGGGGAAGGTAGTAACATACGTACAACCTCAACAAACGCCCAGCTTCAGCTCCGCGGCACGGGCCACCCATTTCGATATCCTGGTTCGCAAACACACAGATTCCTCTCTTTCTCCCCCAAACAAAAACGAAACACTGATCTAAAAACATAGCTATACAGGCCTCGGAAAAAAGACACGTCGATATATCATTGCCTGGAGCTTGAGGGTTGGGAGGACCGAGAGCCACAGTATAGCAGCGCCGCCTCCCCCACCCACCACAGCGCGCCTCCCATCCCTTTGTTGGATTTATTAAAAGGTCTTCGCCGTCATAAGTTTCCCGCTGGTGCTGCGACTCTAGGGAAGGGAAACCAATAAGCAAAGACAATCATATTAGTCAAATAATATCAGACCCACATTTTTTTCCTCGGAATACATAAATATCATAACATTTTACTATTTAAAGATATGGTTTTATCCCCATTATTTGAGTTTCTTATTTTGTTACAATATTCGCTGCACATCTGTGGTTATTTATGGTCTTTTATTATTACAGCTCCTTATTCCCTTCTGGATATTCTATTTCTCGTCCGTTTTCTGGAGTGAGGCTTAGCATGGCAAGCTGAATGGCCTTGACAACTGTGGCTGCTTCTTAGAGTTCCATCTTTGGCGGCGGTGAAAGGACGTTCCCGTTTCGCTGCCTCGTGTGGTCGACTCAGCAGCAACAGCAGCCAGCAGCCAAACCCCACCTGTTGAGGCTTCAAGGGCCAGATGGCATCCGATGCTTTGTCTAGGCTCAGCAAATTCTTCTTCACAATAAATCGGTGCCGAAGCTTAGCTACAAGTATGTTAAGGTTTCATGTCCATTGCTATGCGTTAGTCAAGTTTTTAAGGTTTAATCAAGGTGTGATTTTCTCCTGCTTGTTCTGTTGTATCAGGTAAATATTCCTGTCCACGTCCCCTTCAGCCGTCGCGGTCCTCCCCTCCTCCCCTCCCTTGCCGCTGCATCGTAACCAGCAGCTGTTGTGGCGAGTGTGGCGCCAGGTTTCTCAGGCAACAAAATGTAAATAGCAGCATGAAAACCGGCCTGCACGAAGGAACGGGAGCAAGATCACCTTTTATGACCTAAGAGTGTCGGGTGGGAGTCATCTGTATGCTTTATTCCACTCAGGTGACTCCAGACGTATGAATCTGAAAGCGACACGCCGTAAAATTAAGTTGATGGCGCCGCGTGACATGAATCTGCAGCGCGAATCTTTACTGCCACTGGCTGGAGGCGGATCAAGAATGGCATTTGGAGCATGTTAAGCGTCGGCGACTCATCTGTTTCGTGTATTGCGATTCACTAACCTTCGTTAGCCTTCCTTATTCGGGCAGAGAAGATGAAGTTTAGAGGGAGTCACGAACAGTGAAAGTTGGTGTGACTCACACAAAGGGAAAATTTGTACAGGTTTGGGGCGAGGCGTGAGGAGGACACAGGAGGAACATCACCTTGGGAATCTGGCATATAAAAACTCTGTAAAATAGTCTTTCATATAGCCTCAGGAGGCTCCTGCAAGACGTCTTTATCACCTTTTCCTGGTCGTGACTTACGAGGAGATCTGACTTCTCTCAAGGCGGTAGTTTGGTGTAATAAGTGTCGGTAGTTGTGTGGAAGTGCTTGTGTGTCTCTCACCTCTTATGTTCCCCCGCGTCTACGACGGATGAATCTTAATACTTTATTGGATACAACCAAAACAAAAACAAACGTTGGGTTCATTATTCACTAACTTGCTTATTTTCTGCCAGGACGTTAGTGGCATCACAATGTAATGAACATAATCGTGATCAAACATTTCACCGAAAATGTCAAAACGCCCTGAAGAGGGAGCCGATCAATGTTCTTTGTGGTCCACGTTTTCCAGTAACTCCGAATGACGATTTATCAGCGTGGTGTTCTGGCCCAGCAGGCGGCACACGACGCAGGGCAGGGAAGCGTTCCTAGCAGGGCTGCGTCACGCCTTCTATTGTGGCCGAGGAGCGTAATGGCCCCGTGCATCGAACAGGGACCACCCTTGGCCATGACGGTGCCTTAAAAAAGTGACGAAGAGTTTTTCTATGGCAATATATTCTCCTTTGCTAAGTAGTGAATGTTGGACGATGATTCCCTATTTCTCTTCTAAAATATTATCTGTG
>JAPQNM010000029.1:5831762-5834262 GCA_029783475.1 Metacarcinus magister | reverse complement strand
CACCCCGCCCTCACACTTACCTGGCGAGGGGGTGAGGGGGTGAGGGAGGCTCCGTGTGTAATGGTGGAGGGTGGATAGGAGGGAAGGTGTGGGGGGTGGGGGAAACGTGGAATGGAGGAGGCAGAAGTAGATAGGTAGTGAGGGTAATGCAACACGGAAATGGTGAGGTGAGGGAAGGGTAAGGGTGGTAGGGGAGGAAGTGATGGGTGTTGGGATGGGGACTGCCACGTGGAATGGAGGTGTGAGTGGGAGGGAGGGAAGGTGAGGAGGGTGTGGAGGGGCCCTTAGCGCACCTGCCTCCAAAACGGCCTGCCATTACGAACTCTCACGGCCCATAAACGGAGCGAGTAATCCAGGTGAGCGGGAGTCCAACGCCGCCACCCGAGGGAAAAGTGCTGATGAAAAACGGAGGTGATGGTAGTATCAGGCTGCCTGGCGTCCCTCTGCCCAGTCCTCAGGTAGTCTCCACTTAACTGTTATACCATACTTAAATATTCGAGTGGCAATCCTTGTATATATTATGATATTTTCTTTTTTACTTCTATTTTGTATTCCCTGAGAACGTCACTGAAACTGCCTGATAGCTATTCGGTGCGTTAGTCTTAAGTGGAGTATCAATATCTCCATTACGTGGTTTAACACCCTGTCTGTTGATGTTATATTGGTAGTGTGTTGCCGCGACCAAGACTCTGTAGAGGACATGAAACTGTTGTCATTACCAAAGTGCACTTAACACGAATCACATAATAGACGTAAGGTGAGGAGGAGGAGGAGGAGGTGGTGGTGGTGGTAGTGGTGGTGGTGGTGGTGGTGGTGGTACAATGAGAGAGAGAGAGAGAGAGAGAGAGAGAGAGAGAGAGAGAGAGAGAGAGAGAGAGAGAGAGAGAGAGAGAGAGAGAGAGAGAGAGAGAGAAACTCACCTTGTCAGCAGCCTCTTACTTAACCTTATTTACCGTCCTCGTCCTCCTCCTCTTCATCATCCATTTCGTCCTCTTCTTTCTCCTCTTCCTCCTCCTCTTCCTCCTCCTCTTCCTCCTCCTCTTCCTCCTCCTCTTCCTCCTCCTCCTCTTCCTCCTCCTCCTCTTCCTCCTCCTCCTCTTCCTCCTCCTCCTCCTCCTTGATAACTTACAGACACACTCCACACTCTCTCACCCTCCTCTGTCATGGCCGCCCATCTCTAACACTACACGCATCCACACATACAATGCCCACCTCTCTCTCTCTCTCTCTCTCTCTCTCTCTCTCTCTCTCTCTCTCTCTCTCTCTCTCTCTCTCTCTCTCTCTCTCTCTCTCTCTCTCTCTCTCTCTCTCTCTCTCTCTTTTTCTATTCCTATGAATCCTTTCACGCCTTTGTGTTGTTTATTTTGTGCCCAAAGTTTTATAATTTTTATTTTTGTTTTGGGTTAACATCGAGTGTGTGTGTGTGTGTGTGTGTGTGTGTGTGTGTGTGTGTGTGTGTGTGTGTGTGTGTGTGTTCCTGCATGGGTGCGTGTATGCATGTTTCTTCGGCCCCACTTCAACACACACTCATACATACACATTACTCGCAATACACACACACACACACACACACACACACACACACACACACACACACACACACACACACACACACACACTACCCTCACCTCATAGTCATCATCCTTATTCCACCTTTCTTTTTCTTCATCTCTTCTTCCCTTTCTATTCTCGCATTTTCACTCACTTTTCCTAAGACCAATCAACTTTTTTCCTCAGCTTGATATTCTTAATGCTTTCATTTCTCTCAAATCCCTTTTTATACCATTGTCTTTCCTTCCTTTCCTTCTCTTCTCTTCTCTTCTCTTCTCTTCTCTTCTCTTCTCTTCTCTTCTCTTCTCTTCTCTTCTCTTCTCTTCTCTTCTCTTCTCTTCTCTTCTTTTCTCTTGCCTTGCCTTGCCTTGCCTTGCCCTGCCCTGCCCTGTCTTGCCTTGCCTTGCCTTGCCTTGCCTTGCCTTGCCTTGCCTTGCCTTGCCTTGCCTTGCCTTGCCTTGCCTTGCCTTGCCTTGCCCTGCCCTGCCCTGTCTTGCCTTGTCTTGTCTTCCCTTCCTATCCCTTCCCTTCCCTTCCCTTCCTTTCCCTTTCCCTTTCCTTCCCTTCCCTTCCCTTCCCTTCCCTTCCCTTCCCATCCCATCCCATCCCATCCCATCCCATCCCATCCCATCCCATCCCATCCCATCCCATCCCATCCCATCCCATTCCTTCCCTTCCCTTTCCTTCCCTTCCCTTCCTTCCCTTCCCTTCCCTTCCCTTCCCTTCCCTTCCCTTCCCTTCCCTTCCCTTCCCTTCCCTTCCCTTCCCTTCCCTTCCCTTCCTTTCCTTTCCCTCTCACTGCTCTGCTTACTTGTCCTCGCCCTCACCCTTCACACCCGCGTTTGGATGACACCCACCGGAAAACACACGGGTATTGGCGACATGTCTCCCCGTGTTTGCAGAGCCCCGGTGAGGTCTAACTAATTAAGGAGGGCACTCGGGCTCCCCT
>JAPQNM010000029.1:5809262-5826762 GCA_029783475.1 Metacarcinus magister | reverse complement strand
GTTTTTATTTATATCAATATTATGTTTCGACTTTCTTTGTTTATCTGTGTTTTATTTTATTATTTTGCTTTTTTTCTATTATTTTATTTGATTTATTTGTGTGTGAAGTATGCAAACATTGATGTGGTATAAGCCTTCCATGACGTATGTATATTTTCCAATCATTTTGTATAAGTAAATTAAATATCTTCTATTAATTTTCGACAGAGAATATTATTATTACCTGGTTACCTTGGTTAATTAGTCAGATAACCAGGTATGAAGGAAAAAAAAAAGATCATTACATTTTTATACATAACATTTTTATCTATACAATATTATACACACTGTTAGCATTTTTTTCCCTTCTATTGTTATCTATACACATGGTTCCCTTTGTCTCCTTCCTTCCCTTTCTTCTCCCCTCCCTTTTTTCCCCTTTCCTATTCTTTGTGCTTCATTATCCAAGCTTTATCCACCACCAATCAACCCTCCCCTCCTCCCCCTCCCCCCTCCCCCTCCCCCCTCCCCCTCCCCCTCCCCTTTACCCTCAACCTTCCCTCACCTTCCACATCACCTTTCCATTTAGTCCCAACCACTTTCCATCACACCTGCTCAGTATGCACCCCCACCTTCCCCCCCCTCCCACCTTCCCCTCCCACCTTCCTCTCCCACTTCCCCGGCTCTTGTCTCCTCCCCTTTCCTGGCGATCATCCTTTTTCCCTACTTCCATAGCTTTTTTTTTTTCTTTATTCCCTCTCTCTCTCTTTCTTTGTTTCTCTCTCTCTCTCTTTCTGTTTTATTTATGTGGTTTTCTCCCCTTGTGTGTGTTTTATGTATGTATTTCTACTGAGTTTTTTTCTTTCCTTCGTTTTCCTTTTTTTCCTCCTCCTCCTCCTCCTCCTCCTCTTCCTCCTCCTCCTCCTCCTCCTCCTCCTCCTCCTCCTCCTCCTCTTGGTTTTGCACTTTCTTCTTATACTTTTTTCTCCTTGGCAACTTCTGCACTGTCCTTTTTTCTCCCTATTCATCTCTTCTCCTCCTCCTCTTCCTCCTACTTCTTCTACTCTTCATGTTTTTTTCCATCGCGTTCTTCACCATCACCATCATCACCATCATCATCATCATCATTCTTCGTGTTCGTGTTCTTGTTCTCCTTCTACCTTGTCCTCGTTTCTCTACTATCCATCCTGCCCCTTTTTCTTCTACCTTGTCCTCGTTTCTCTACTATCCATCCTGCCCCTTTTTCTTCCATCCTACTCGTTCTCGTCCCGGTCCTGTTCCTGGTCCGCTGAAAAAGAGAGTAATAGAGCAACATACGTGCAGTGAATGTGGTTTGTATACGCCATACCGGTTTTTTTTTTCTTCTTCATATATACGTACTCTGAGGCTCCCCCAAAAAAGTACACCAGAATGAAGTTATGTGCAAGTGTTGTCGTTTGTCGTTCCCTGTTCTTTCCTTTCCCTCCACCACCCCCAACACCACCACCACCACCACCACCACCACCACCACCACCACCACCACCACCACCACCACCACCACCACCACCACCACCTCCACTACCAACAGTACTCTTTTCCTTCCTCTTCTTCCCCCCTTCTCCTCTCCCCTCCCTCTTTCCTCTCTCTCTTTTTCTCTCTTATTTTTTGGTGTGTGTGTGTGTGTGTGTGTGTGTGTGTGTGTGTGTGTGTGTGTGTGTGTGTGTGTGTGTGTGTGTGTGTGTGTTTTGGCTGGCACTAATGCCTTTCCTCCACCTCTAGTTTCAGATTTCCTCCGTCCCTTCCCTCCCTCTTCCATATTTTCTCCTTTACCTTTCCAGAACCTTTTCCATGTTTTTTTACGCTATTCTCTCGCTTTCTCTTTCTCTTTCTCTATTTATCTCTCTCTCTGTCTCTCTCTTTCTCTTTGCTTTCTTTCTTATCACTTTGTTTTATTATATGTACTAAAACACATATTTTGTTATTTATTTATTTTCAATTTTGTCCATTTATATTGTAGATTTTTCATATATAATTTTGGCGATAATTTGGTTTGCAAATACTGTGTAAATATATTTTGGTTCTGTATCTTCCTCCAAAAGAAGCATTTTATTACTATTCTTATATTCACTATATTAATTTTTTACAATGATAGATTTTAATGGAAACTCAGAAGTCTATTTTGATGATGAATTCAGGTAAAATGTATTATTTTTGCATACTTAAACTTACCTTTTAACTATCACGTGACTGTCTGGGAGGAAAAGAAAGAGAGACATGTGTATAAATAGTGATGCAGGTAAAAAGATCAGAAGAATACAAAGAATAAATAAATGGTATACTGTGCAGAAGGAATTTAGACTCGGTATAAGAGGAGGGTGAAGTCAGGAAGAATTGTGGGAAATAAAAGTAAGTTAAAATAGAGAGAGAGAGAGAGAGAGAGAGAGAGAGAGAGAGAGAGAGAGAGAGAGAGAGAGAGAGAGAGAGAGAGAGAGAGAGAGAGAGAGAGAGAGAGAGAGAGAGAGAGAGAGAGAGAGAGAGAGAGAGAACAAAAAAAGAAAAAGAAAGTTACAGGGAAGAAGAAGAAGAAAGAGGGAGATAAGGAATGATAAAACTATGAGAAAACAAAACTAGATAAATAAGTTTAAGGAAGGAGATGGTAGAGAAGAGAAGAGAAGAGAGAAGAGGAGAAGAAAAGATCAGATCAGAACAGAAATAAAACAAAGAAAAATTACAAGAAAAAAAGAAAACGAAGAAAGAGGAAATAAAATAAGGAATAAAACAAAATTGAACTAAAATATATAAGTTTAAGGAAGAAGAGGGTAGAGAGAGGAGGAGTAATAAATGATAGAAGGTGAAAGGGAGTGATGGAAGGGATCGTGTACACCTGGGGATTGGTTTCCATCTCGTCAGGTGAGTGATAAGTAATTAGGACTCAAACGTAGGGGACGGAAGCTAAACTACAGGTGAATGCAGAGAGGGAGTGAAGGGTAATACACACACGAACACTGAAGGTGATGGAAGAAGGAGAAGAAGAAAGAAAAGAAAGATAACCCAGTGAAGAAAGAATATAAACATCGTAAAACAAATAGAATAAAAATACTCAGCTATTAATTAAACACAAAAAAATACGTAAAAAAAAATGGAAAGGCAGATGCGTGATTGACTTACTGTGAAAAGGAAAACAAAATATAGATCACAGGAATCAAGAACCGTAAATAAAAGTTAATAATTTAATAGATATATACTAAACAATGCGAAACAGGAACACATTAGGAATAGACAAAAAAGTGCGACAACAAAGGGAATGCAAATTAAGAAAACGTTATTAATAAGAAAGTGCATCTCAAGGGGAGGTGTTACGACCCTTCCTGTTGCCTCCACCTTGAAACTACTGATGCTGCGGGGCACGGGTAGGGGGGCGGGGTGAGGCTTGCATTGCTGATCTTGTTTTTTTTTATTGCGTACTATTATTATTATTAGTATTATTATTATTATTATTAGTAGTAGTAGTAGTAGTAGTGGTAATAGTGTTAGTAGTAGCGGTGGTATTACCTCATTACTATATTTAATTCTAAGACTATTTTTTTCCTTATACATTTATTACCATTACACTGCGTAGTATGTCAAGAGCATCATCATCATCATCATCATCATCATCATCATCATCATCATCATCATCATCATCATCATCATCATCATCAGCCTCATTGTTCGCTTCACGGCAAACCTTTCAGTGTTTCCATCTTAACTCGCGTAGTGTGCTGTATTTCACTACGGACTCGGTGTACGTGAAATTGCACAAACTTGAGTGAAAACCATTGGAATATAATAATTTGCATTGGAGGATAATTAAGTTTCCATAATATAATAACACAAGAACATAAATGAATACACTCCCTCTGATTCATATTCCTTTACTGTATCTTTGTATCTTTTAACGTTATATTCAGGAGGTAATATATTTCTCGCTATCCTGCATTATATATTATGCAGTAAATAAGAATTAGTAAATATTTTCATGGTAAAAACCTTTGATCTTTTTAGTGATGCAGGCGGCGGGTGGACAGCATGAAGTGGCAGAGCGTGTGAGGGGAACTTTGTACTTTTTTGCTGAATCTTTATGGATAAGTTGCCAAAAAGCCTAAAGCGTCAGCCGGTTTTAAACAGCCTGAACGCGTGACACCCTTTATGCTGCCGGGAACCACAATGTGCTGACTACAATGCTGTTGTTCCGCGTAATATGGTGAAACGACTCCCGAAAACGATCACCGTAGACAGACAAACACCCACACATACAGGCAGGCAGACAGGCAGACAGACAGGCCGACAGACAGACAGACAGGCAGACAGACAGGTAGACAGACAGGTAGAAAGACAGGCAGACAGTCAGCCATACATATAGCCACACAGACAGCCACGCAGACAGGCAGACATACAGACAGACAGGCAGTGATATGCTTTGCTAAATGTACAGACAGGCATAATCAGATAGAGAAAACAGGATGTCGTGGTGACTTGAATTATATATCAGTGTTCAATGCAAGGCTGAAAGACTGCATAGAGTGACGAACATTTATATTATCTCGTTAAAAAAAAAAAAAAAAAACAGAAAAAAAATGGCATTTCTATATATTTTGTATTGATTTATTTGATTTATTTATTGATTTATTTGTCTATTACAAGTAAAAAACGAAGTCAATATATTTTTCGTACTCGAGTCGTCGTCGCCGCCACAACTTCCTTCCTTCCCAGATTTAGATTTAAAAACAAAACACATTTCTTAGAAGGGTGGAAGACGCGTGTAGTGGAGTTGCCTTACATATCATTCCCCAATTAGTCTCAGAGGTTCCTCGCGTGGCAAGACGTTCCACTGGTCACAACTTGAGCCATTCATCAGCACCCGTTCATGAGCAGATAATTGGGAAGGAGATTAATGCTGCAGACTGGAGGGTGAGGAAGACGCCATCATCCCCTCCCTCCCTTCCCTCCACTCTCCCTTCCCTCCACTCTCCCGCTCCTCCCACACACATTGTCCTGTGCTAATTAGGCAAGGTTTTTATTTATTTGTTTATTTGTTTTGTGTTTGTGTATGTGTGTGTGGGGGGGGGTAGTGGAGGGGGGGGGAGTCGGTGCATACACACGTGCCCCACACATTTGTATAAGCTGTATCTCATGCATTCGATAATTTACAAGAAAACAAAGGAAAGCAAAATATAAATATCTTTGTCCTTGAAGAGCAAAAAAAATCACTCATTACAACTAGAGAATCCCCTCCCCCCCCTTCTGTCCAACCCATCCCAGTCCCTGCTTACTCTTTCCTCCTTCCCTTGCGAGGACTGAACCAATTTAAGCCTTTTTTTCCCCTTTCCTCCTCTCCCCTATATGACCCTCTTTCCACGTAGCAAGAACAGCAGTAGCAGAAGCAGTAGCAGCAGTAGTTTAATCGTAGTAATAGTAGTAGAAGCGGAAGAAGCATTATGAACATTCTCACAATCTAGTTTTTTTGTTTCGTCTATCATTAAAATAAATTAAGTCTTCCCAAAACTCTGAAACAGTAATATCTACATTACATTTACATTATATAACAGGTACAAAAACACATTACTTTATACAAGGATATGTTCGCACGTGATTCTTAGTTTTTCCTTCCGTCCTTGTCTGAATATAATTTGTTTCACGTGCAGTGCCGTGCGGAGGATTGTAGGCTGAAGTAAGGTGTGTGTGTGTGTGTGTGTGTGTGTGTGTGTGTGTGTGTGTGTGTGTGTGTGTGTGTGTGTGTGTCTTCTCTCTCTCTCTCTCTCTCTCTCTCTCTCTCTCTCTCTCTCTCTCTCTCTCTCTCTCTCTCTCTCTCTCTCCTTGTTCTTTCTTCCTCTCTCTTTTAAGGGGTTTCACCGTCCTCCGGCATCTCGAGGCGGCTTTCGGCGGACCGGTCGATTCCTAGTGGTCCTCCCTCCTTGCCTCCTTTCCTCCCCACCTTCTCCCTCTCCTCTCCTTCTCCCTTACCCTCACGTGGTCTCCCCCTCCTCCACCAGCATGGTTCCACTCTCTCATCTCCTTTCACCTCCTCCAGTCTTCTCTACGTAACCTTTCTCTCTCTCTCTCTCTCTCTCTCTCTCTCTCTCTCTCTCTCTCTCTCTCTCTCTCTCTCTCTCTCTCTGTCTCTCTCTGTCTCTCTCGTCTCTCTCTCTCTCTCTCTCTCTCTCTCTCTCTCTCTCTCTCTCTCTCTCTCTCTCTCTCTCTCTCTCTCTCTCTCTCTCTCTCTCTCTCTCTCTCTCTCTCTCTCTCTTTCTACCCTCGATCACTCCCCTAACACCGCTTTCCCATCCCGTGTTTTTCTAGTTCTTTTCTTCTTTTTTTATATAGGAAGGAGGGCCCTTGTGTGTTTTTCTACCATATAACATACCCCAGGGCGTTGTGGAAGGATGGAGCGGAGGAAGGGAAGGGTGGAGCGGAGGAAGGGAAGGAGGGACGGAGATAAAAGCCTTGTTTCCTGCAATGCTCTGTACTCAAGTCAATGATAAAACTATGTCCCAACATCGATGTTTTTATTTTACTTTTTTTTATACTTATATTGAAAGATTGTTGGACCTAAATGGTAACTTTGAATGAAATGGTTGATGTGGTCGTTGGTTGGTGGAGACGCAACGAATTTGTGCTTCAGAGACAATTTTTTTGTGCAAACGTTGTGATTGAAAAGAACAAAGGTTATTATATATTTCACTCGTAGCACTTTTGGAATTTGTTTTGGATAAGTGTTGTGTGTAGCTAAACCTTGTTGTTAAAGTTGAGTTGTCGTCTCTGAGGCTAAGTTGTTTGTGTTAGGTATATAGTAACACAACTTATCCTCCAGCAGTGAAAACGGGAAAAGTAATATGAGATATAAAACTATGGAGGAATTCAATTAAATTATACACGGTACACCTGAGCCTTGCGTAATAATGAAAACACAAAGATACAAATAATCAAGGACATCCTGTACAGGTGCCACTTTAATGACGCTTGTGTCCAGGTACACTCCACTTCTTCCACCTTTTACGTTGTGTTTGTTATTATTGAAGGTCATGCGACGATAAACTCATTTTAATAATTGGTAATTTTAATCTGACTAGTGACATGCTAAGTTAGGTGGATGGTATTTATCTTGTTTATTATCACCACAAGTTTAATTTATATGAGGAAATAATTCATCTTGATTGGTTGGTGTGTGAGGTTGCAGGAGTGTTGATGTGGATGATCCTTGTGTTAGGAATACAGTGTTTGCATTGCACCTTGTTGCCGCGTCACCCATTAGTGTTGTCCTGGGTTGTGTTGCTGTGTAGAGGTTCAGCTGCACAGCGGTCACAGCACACAGAACACGGTCATGTCTGAGCCAGCACAGCCAGTGTACGTGCTGCACCACTTCCCAAAGGAGCACAAAGCTATTAATTAAATCTGGAAAAAAAATTGGACGCTAAATTTATCTGGCGTCCCCTCCACCCCGGCGGGGCCAATGACATGCACGGGGGGAGGGGGGGGCGGTGCGGGGTAAGGGGGGCGATGCAGGAATCTCCAGATGAAAAATACCTGCAACTATTTTTGCAATACATTAACTGACAATGAAATTGCTTTGCCTGAAACGCGTGTATTATTCCTGCACATCAATAAATTATTTGAATTATTTAGTGACAGGAAATAATAGTATTTCCACACACTGGTGACACATTGCATTCATCGTGCAAACACTCATGCCACTTTGCATCCTGAGTCCACTCCGTCCACCAGGAGGCGGCACCTCCACCCTGGCGGAAGGGTGGAGCTGCCCACGCTGCACGTGCAGGGCCGCCTCGACACACACTGCACGTGAAGGACAGCCTCGACACACACTGCACGTGAAGGACAGCCTCGACACACACTGCACGTGAAGGGCAGCCTCGACACACACTGCACGTGAAGGGCAGCCTCGACACACACTGCACGTGAAGGGCAGCCTCGACACACACTGCACGTGAAGGGCAGCCTCGACACACACTGCACGTGAAGGGCAGCCTCGACACACACTGCACGTGAAGGGCAGCCTCGACACACACTGCACGTGAAGGGCCGCCTCGACACACACTGCACGTGCAGGGCCACCTCTTCACATACACACGGACCTGTACGTACTGTACGTACGAATGTAACGAATGGCGATTGTCATACTACGATCGCGAACCAAATTGTTGTGTATTTCTCTATGTAATTCAAAAATATTGTTGGTTGTAAATAAACAATTGTATTTGTGTATATACATATATATATATATATATATATATATATATATATATATATATATAGTATATATATATATATATATATATATATATATATATATATATATATATATATATGTATATATATATATATATATATATATATATATATATGTATATATATGTATATATATATATATATATATATATATATATATATATATATATGTATATATATATATATATATATATATATATATATATATATATATATATATATATATGTATATATATATATATATATATATGTATATATATATATATGTATATATATATATATATATATATATATATATATATATGTATATATATATATATATATATATATATATATATATGTATATATATATATATATATATATATATATATATATATGTATATATATATGTATATATATATATATATATATATATATGTATATATATATGTATATATATATATTATATATATATATATATTATATATATATATATATATATATATATATATATATATATATATATATATATATGTATATATATATATATATATATATATATATATATATATATATTATATATATATATATATGTATATATATATATATATATATATATATATGTATATATATATATATATATATATGTATATATATATATATATATATGTATATATATATATATATATATATATATATATATATATATATATGTATATATATATATATATATATATGTATATATATATATATATATATATATATATATATATATATGTATATATATATATATATATATATGTATATATATGTATATATATATATATATATATATATATATATATATATATATATATATATATATATATATATGTATGTATGATATAATGTGTTTTGTTCAAACTCGTCGTTTAACTTAACACTGTATTGTTGTGAAGAGTCGCTCACTTAATGCCAAGATACATGCAGCTGGAATAGATCTGATCACCGCTGCCACAGTCACACAGGTAACTTGATAAGAAAATAATTTGTTTTTTTAATATTGATCAGCGAATGTCAGCGGTCAGTGCCCAAAGCCATATGCTTTCACTACAAAGATGTAAGTCTGACAATCACCTTACTCGTGTGTAAAGTGTAAAGTGTTCCCACAGTTTCATATACTTACTACATACAACCATGATTATAGATGGTTATCGATAACGATGTTGAAATAACTTTGATTACAACTTTCTTGACATTGAATTCATTCTTCTTATCCCATAAACACTATGATTTACATTTTGTTTGCATTATACTTTAATATCTTCCACGTGTACATTATGTATTTACTTACACGCAACTTTAAGCTTTGATATTCAAGGTCATGTTGCCTTTCATGACTTAAATTGCTATAAACTCACGTCATTATCAATATTACCCATGTTATTGCATTCTCCTTCAGTCCTCCAACTCCACATCATTCTATTCATTCCTTCACTTCAAACCATATTCCCTTATTAAAAAGAAAATGTATTTATCATCAGGCTTCTTTCCTCCATCACGTGGTGTGCATCTACGCCTCTTACCACCTTTCCCTAAGACTCGTGAAAGACAACCAGACCACCGGACGTAGTATGATTCATTGTCAATACTGATGTTGTAAAGAACTGGAAAGTAAAATAGACGTGATAGCATGTATGAAGAAAGGTAGAGAAGAAAAACTTCCACTACCTCATGCCTTCCCTACCAAACTCGACTATTAATTTCTTAAAGACTATGTAGCACACGAGGCCGTTTTAGCCAGTGGAAGGAAGGCAATCTGAGGTCTGTGAAGGCCGGTCTGCTACCTCGCCTTCCACTACAATGGACAGAGTGATCTTATTTGATACACGTGGAGAATATGAAAGCAAACAGGGCCATCGTGTGTGTGTGTGTGTGTGTGTGTGTATGTGTGTGTGTGTGTGTGTGTGTGTGTGTGTGTGTGTGTGTGTGTGTGTGTGTGGAAGGTAGTGGTAGTTAATGAGAAATAATGTATACACAGACAGAACAGGAAGAGCTTACACAAAGTAGACATATGAGAGCAGTGTGAGGGGAAGAAAGTGGCTGAATTCGAGGGTGTTATGAGAGAGAGAGAGAGAGAGAGAGAGAGAGAGAGAGAGAGAGAGAGAGAGAGAGAGAGAGAGAGAGAGAGAGAGAGAGAGAGAGAGAGAGAGAAAGAGGGAGAAAGAGAGAAAGAGAGAGAGAGAGAGAGAGAGAACCACGTGGTCGGATAGGCAGCGTGGCTCACAGCCCGACTCGTTCCAATGGTTTCACTCCCTTTAAGTCATCGATCGGGCCGAGGGTTGGGGAGTGAGTGAGTGAGCGAGCGAGTGCACAGAGAGAGAGAAAAAGAGAGAGAGAGAGAGAGAGAGAGAGAGAGAGAGAGAGAGAGAGAGAGAGAGAGAGAGAGAGAGAGAGAGAGAGAGAGAGAGAGAGAGAGAGAGAGAGAGAGAGAGAGAGAGAGAGAGAGAGAGAGAGAGAGAGAGAGAGAGAGAGAGAGAGAGTTTTAAAAGAAAGAAAGAAAATAAAAAAAACAAAAGAGGAAAATGCAGCTATCGAATACACAACAAATGTAAAAATAAATCTCATTTTTTTTAAGTAAAATGTATAGGGATAATAATCAACTCAAAATTGATAAATGATATAAACGTAGAAATAGAAAAAAAATGACAATTCCCTTATAAAACAAAGGAAGAGAGACTTGAATGGGAAGCTGAGACGAAATATAAAATACCAAGTGAATAGCATTTCGTCTGCGAATTTACTTGGAAATAAAAGAAAAAAAAGTAGAAAGTGTGTATGAATGCAACGTGGAAGAAAGATGGAAGTACCTTGAAGTGGAGCAGGAAGGAGGAGGAGGAGGAGGAGGAGGAGGAGGAGGAGGAGGAGGAGGAAGAGGAAGAGGAAGAGGAAGAGGAAGAGGAAGAGGAGGAGGAGGAGGAGGAGGAAAAGGAGGAGGAGGAAAGGTGGAATAGGATGAGATGGTCGAAGAGGAGGAGGAAGAGTAAAACGAGGAAGAGGAAGAGGAAGAGGAAGAGAAGGAAGAGAAGTCCCTGGGTAATGCCTTCCGATCAAGCACCTGTGTAGTGCGCGTACCTGCACGCACACCCTTGAATTCTTCCTAGTCGTACATGTGTTTTGTTTGGGTTCACACATAACATTAGTCTGTTCACGTCCATCCCTTCTAAGTAAAGATTATTGACAATTATTTTGCAACAACCATTTAATTTTTTTTAGACTACATTTTATATATATATATATTTTTTTTATAAAGGAAAATATCTATTCTGTCCTAGTTTCATGTTAAAGAATAATGTATGGTGAAATAGTGTTTGTTAATGCATCGTAACACAGCCTTCACGCCACTACCTCGGGAGAAGACCTCAGCGGGGGGCACACACCCGAGCCTCCACGACCCTCCTGTAGTGTAATGTAGCAGCAAAATGTCATTACGAAGGCCGGTGTTAAAGATCCTTGTGTGTTGTGGGTCCAGCACCTCCCAGACCCTCTCACCAAGGACGAAGGCGCGTGTTTACCTCCGTTGAATGCCTAGTGCACATGCATTTCTTCCCGACAAAGGTTCCTCTGTGTATTCAGCGAGCGCAAAGAAATGTACTGGGATGCGGACGAGGGTCTAAACGCCGCCGCCAGCATTGTGCGGAGAGGCAGCAAACGCCCCACCACCACGCGTCCTCATCACTACGGCCTTCATGCTGGGAGGAAGGGGGACGAGGATAGAGCGGGCGGGGCAAGTGAAGCGGACGGGGCAGGGATGATGGGACGAAACAGGTGGAGGCTGGTGTGGTGGGGCCTGGAATGCTGTAGTGTGCTGGGATTGGGGTGGAGTTACGTAGGTGCAGGGCTGGAAGGCTGGAATGGGGCGGGGCGGGATGGCAATGGCCTCCTGTTCCCTTTGGACCGTGTTCGTCCCGCGGAGGTAAAAAATAATGAAACTATGTCGTGTCCTGCATAAACATAGAATGGTCCAATGTGATACGGCGCGAGTGTGCACACATAACGCCAACCCCCAATACCCTCCCCACCCCCATGGACCCCCACACACACACTACAAAGGAAGACTCGACCACCGACATAAAAAAAAAAAAAAAAAAATTGCAAGTATACCTCAGTTTCCCCCGCGTGGAGAGTACACTCGTATATGCTGTGAGACCTGGCCTTCACTTGTCATAGAGGGGGTGGAGGTGGAAGGTGGAAGGTCGAGGGCACTTAGAGAGGGAGAACCATACACGTGCACAGGTCAACCGGTGCCAAGTATCTGATTCTTAACGTATTGAGGCGAGTCTTGGTTAGTTTGATAAGACCTTCGTGAGGATTGAATGCTGCTACTTACAACCAAATTATTTCAATCAAGGTAAAAAAAAAAAACGTAGGAAATATTAAACTACATCAAATGTTTTATGTGCCATGGATGTATGCATATGTATGTATGAATATGTATGAGTGTGTATATACCAAACAACAAATGCAGGGATTTTGTTGGGTGATTAGAAGGAGAGACGGAGAGATAAAGGAATAACGGGAGACACACACGGGTAGGGGTGGTGGAGGCTGCGTGACATCCCTTGCAGGTACAGTGAACTTATCCCATTTACAGCTTGGTGTTGCTGGCTGCTCTGCTCCCCTTTCTTCTCCCTTCCCTGCTTTCCCTTCCTCCCACTTTCCCATTTTCCTTTCCTGCTTTCCCCTCACTGTGCAGCCGCGTGGAAGGGGAGACCCACTTTTGACTGAATGTGACGAGACTCTGCTAACGTGTTTATTCACCTTCCGTCGTTCTTTCTCTCCCTTTCCCCTTCGTCCTCGTCTCCCTCGTCCCCTCAGCATATGACAGCAGGTTTGTTATTGGTGAATTGTTTGTTATTCCTCGGTGGTTCAGGATTAGTTGCAGCGGAATGACTGAAAGGAAATTAAGGAAAGATTCTTGATTGTATTCCAAACTTTACCTGATTTTTCGTTGTTCTTGTAAACTGTAGAATGTTGAGAATTTTGTTCCATTTTAAGTTTTGAGTCAATATGATGTGTTGTTTTTCTGGATTTTCTGGATTTTTGTGTTTGTTATGGCGGTGGTGATGCCAGCCAGTGTTTGGGTGGTGTTTTACTTGTGCTATGTTTTGTTTACCTGTCTCACACACACACACACACACACACACACACACACACACACACACACACACACACACACACACACACACACACACACACACACACACACACACACACACACACACCGTGCCTCAGTAGGGACTGGAAGTAGTCAGTTAGGTGACTGTTTATAGTGAAATTGACGATGTGTTTAGTATTTACTGTTCACGTTGTGTGACGTTTATTACGACGATTTGACTGAAAAAAAGGACGCGAGGAAAATGAGTATAGCACTGCCAGAGAGAGAGAGAAAGAGAGAGAGAGAGAGTGTGTGTGTGTGTGTGTGTGTGTGTGTGTGTGTGTGTGTGTGTGTGTGTGTGTGTGTGTGTGTGTGTGTGTGTGTGTGTGTGTCCCTATTTGTCTACCTATCTTCTGTGTCTATTTGTTTTGCGCTCTCTCTCTCTCTCTCTCTCTCTCTCTCTCTCTCTCTCTCTCTCTCTCTCTCTCTCTCTCTCTCTCTCTCTCTCTCTCTCTCTTTCTCTCTCTCTCTCTCTCTCTCTCTCTCTCTCTTTCTCTCTCTCTCTCTCTCTCTCTCTCTCTCTCTCTCTCTCTCTCTCTCTCTCTCTCTCTCTCTCTCTCTCTCTCTCTCTCTCTCTCTCTCCCTCTCCCCCCCCCCACACACACACACACACTTCAAGGTGTATTCCAATTACGTACATAATCTCAATGGCAAACAAAACCCTAGACGTAAGAACAGCTTTCTTTAAGTATATTTATCAACTTTCATAATTTAAAGATGAGGTTACTGATTCATGGCCACAGAGTAGAGTGTACAACCCTCCCCATGTACTGGCCGCAGCCAAGTTACTGGAGGTCCCTTCCCTGACCGCACCGAGGGCCGGGGGCGTCGCCTTAAGCTTGACTCACGGTAATGGGAATAAGAGCAATGTTTATCCTCCCATAAACCTGAATCAACTCAAGTGGCATTAAAGAGCGCGCCAGTGATACCCGCCGCCGCCGCTCTTCCCGCCACCTCCACCCAACTTTAAAAGCTGCTTAGTGTTATCTGTTATGAGGACTTTTAGCACCAACCCCGCATAAAACTAACGCTTATCTCTCTCATTTTAGCTGTTGCCGTAGGAAAAGTTAGCTTTTTTCATGTTAGGATTCCGTGTCTGGAAAGCGGGAAAAAAATAATAATAATGGGATGTCCAGCTTTGTCTTCTGTAAACATTAAAAAATGTTGAACAACTTAGGACGGCTTCACGCCCTTTCAACACCAATAACAACAACAGCACTAACTAGAACGCATGAACATTTTCAAGCTGTAACAGTACTGCGTTGAAGGTAATGACACGCTGATACACGCACACAATGGTTGTTTAGTTTATCAGTGAATGCCGTTGTTGCCTCCATCCCAGTGTTGTTGTGTCTCCGTGGCCTGCCGAGAGGGGGAGGGAGACGCCAGTGTGTTTGGTTGGACCGGGAAGCGAGTGACGCGACAAGGACTGACCGGGAGAAATGCAAAGAGGAAAAGGAAAAAAAGAACAAAGGTTGACACGAGGATGAGGAGTAATTCATGAAGAAACGGAAAGAAAGAGATACAAAAATTAATGCAAGAAGGAATAGTAAGGCAAGAAAGAGAAAGGCGATGGATGAGAAGGAAAGACTGGATAGGACAAAGTACAAAGGCTGGGGTGACTGCGCAGGCGAGCTCGCAGACGTGGCACAAAGACTGAGAAGTAGCCATTAATATGCTAATTAAGACGCTTCCATTTTTCTCCTTAACCGACGCCGCGTCAGGAGGGGAAGCAAACCCTACCTCCCCCTTCACCCCACCGTCGTCTAGGCTTACCTGGTGGCGGCGAATGTTCATTTAATCAAGGGAGTCTTGTCCTCGTCGTGTTAAGGCTCTCACAGGCTTGTTATTCATCTCCGGCGTAGCAGACGTGTGTGTAGCTTACTCTCCAAGGACGACGCTCAAACTATTACACATTCACGCAACACAAGAGGAAATACAAAATAAGTGAACACGTTGTTTGGTTTTAAGTTAGAAAAGGAAGAATACGACTGTTGATTACATTTGTGGGTTCAATTTGGTTTATCATTGTGGCTTTGGTATCTATCTTCACCCGGCGTGTTGAATCTTTACACCCAGACAAAGGGTGACACTTTGTATATGTTAACACCACAATACCATTTCGTTGGAGAAGGTTATATTGTGTAATCAAAGAAATTCTCAACAGCTGAATATAAGGTATTTTTCCATTTTAGTTTCCTTTTTAATATTCATAACTACCTGTCCACCAACACACTCACCCACGCAATGACACACACACACACACACACACACACACACACACACACACACACACACACACACACACACACACACACACACACACACACACCACACACACACACACACACACACACACACACACACACACACACACACACACACACACACACACACACACACACACACACACACACACACCACACACACACACACACACACACACACACACACACACACACACACCACACACACACACACACACACACACACACACACCACACACACACACACACACACACACACACACACACACACACACACACACACACACACACACACACACACACACACACACACACACACACACACACACACACACACACACACACACACACACACACACCACACACACACACACACACACACACACACACACACACACACACACACACACACACACACACACCACACACACACACACACACACACACACACACACACACACACACACACACACACACACACACACCACACACACACACACACACACACACACACACACACACACACACACACACACACACACACCACACACACACACACACACACACACACACACACACACACACACACACACACACACACACACACACACACACACACACACACACACACACACACACACACACACACACACACACACACACACACACACACACACACACACACACACACACACACACACACACACACACACACACACACACACACACACACACACACACACACACACACACACACACACACACACACACACCATTTCCATAAACTGAAAGGTGATCTTGTTGAAGCAGAATAACAATTGCATGTCACACAGTACCATTCAAACATGCAGACTGACACAACACACGCCCATCCCACGTTATATCCGCCCGCATGCACATCCACACACCGCAAAACAACCAAACAAAACAACGTGTTATTTATCCTTGAAGAGAAACTGCATATCTTCTGAGAATCGCGACACCACTCACTCCCTCTTTTGCTCATTGTGTTGATTTAGAAGAACCTAAATTATTGTCATTTTAAATATTCCACTGAGATTGACGTTACTTTGAGTGTTAAGAACATCACAATAACGATGCAGTTTGAGGTGTCGTGTCATTATGGACGTGAAGATATTGTGTATTCTATTTCTCACTGGAAACATGATGTCGCTGTCTGATTCTCGTGTCACTGAAGGCGTTGTCGTTGTGTTTAAATGTGGCGTGCTCAGAGTCAGCGGTCCGATCGAGCAGCAGCAGTTTTATTCATAGGATAATGACAGACACGCGAGGAAGGGGACCAGACCGCGAGGGAGCAAACTGTAAGGGAGGGAACTGGTTATCGGCTAAAACAGGGAGTAAATCTTGCTAAGGAAGATGAATTAAGAAACAGAGAAAAGATATGAAAGACAGAGATTATAAAGTGTTGTCTCTAAGTGTTTTTTATTCATGTAAACATCAAAACGGTGACTGCCAAGATTTACCTTTTGTGGGAATAAACTTGTAAATAACGCATTGTAGGATATGTACTTATAATGTATTTTCTGTATAACCTACTTAATGTAAGGTTAAAGTTACATTGCATTACTTTATTTGTGGAACGTGTCCGTGTTTTCTGACCTGCAAACATAAACTTAAATTATCAAATCAAACACAGTAATGGAGGAGATTTATCTGAGCCATAAACAGACCCGAGATTATGTATAATTAACGCAATTCATCTCGGGCGTCGCTGAAATCTTAAATAGCCGTTGATGAAGTGCCATTGTTGGTTATACTTAGAAATTTAATCATCCTGAGTGATTACAACGG
>JAPQNM010000029.1:5796762-5799262 GCA_029783475.1 Metacarcinus magister | reverse complement strand
TCTTCTCGGCACACCAATTTTCTCTCTCTCTCTCTCTCTCTCTCTCTCTCTCTCTCTCTCTCTCTCTCTCTCTCTCTCTCTCTCTCTCTCTCTCTCTCTCTCTCTCTCTCTCTCTTCTCTCTCTCTCTCTCTCTCTCTCTCTCTCTCTCTCTCTCTCTCTCTCTCTCTCTCTCTCTCTCTCTCTCTCTCTCTCTCTCTCTCTCTCTCTCTCTCTCTCTCTCTCTCTCTCTCTCTCTCTCTCTCTCTCTCTCTCTCTCTCTCTCTCCCTCTCTCTCTCTTTTTCAGTAAAGTTCTTCTCAATAAAAGACAACCAAGGTTACACAGCTGTCTCTCAGAACTTTTGCATTTTATTCTCCTTAACTGGCTTAGAGGGTTGGTTTATGGCGACTTTATTTGCACCCTATCCATCCACTTCCCTCCTTGTGTTTGTCTTGCCTTGCCTTGCCTTGCCTTGCCTTGCCCTGCCCTGCCCTGCCCTGCCCTGCCCTGCCCTGCCCTGCCCTGCCCTGCCCTGCCCTGCCCTGCCCTGCCCTGCCCTGCCCTGCCCTGCCCTCCCTTGCCTTGCCCTGCCTTGCCCTGCCTTGCCTTGCCCTGCCTTGCCTTGCCTTGCCTTGCCTTGCCTTGCCTTGCCTTGCCTTGCCTTGCCTTGCCTTGCCTTGCCTTGCCTTGCCTTGCCTTGCCTTGCCTTGCCTTGCCTTGCCTTGCCTTGCCTTGCCTTGCCTTGCCTTGCCTTGCCTTGCCTTGCCTTGTTTTGCCTTGCCTTGCCTTGCCTTGCCTTGCCTTGCCTTGCCTTGCCCTGCCTTGTCTTGCCTTGCCCTGCCTTGCCCTGCCTTACCCTGCCTTGCCTTGTCTTGCCCTGCCCTGCCTTGCCCTGCCTTGCCTTGTCTTGCCTTACCTTGCCTTGCCTTGCTTTGCCTTGCCCTTCCTTGCCTTGCCTTGCCTTGCCTTGCCTTGCCTAGCCTTGCCTTGCCTTGCTTTGCCTTGCTTTGCCTTGCCTTGCCTTGCCTTGCCTTGCCTTGCCTTGCCTTGTCTTGTCTTGTCTTGTCTTGTCTTGTCTTGTCTTGTCTTGTCTTGTCTTGTCTTGTCTTGTCTTGTCTTGTCTTGTCTTGTCTTGTCTTGTCTTGCCTTGCCTTGCCTTGCCTTGCCTTGCCTTGCCTTGCCTTGCCTTGCCTTGCCTTGCCTTGCCTTGCCTTGCCTTGCCTTGCCTTGCCTTGCCTTGCCTTGCCTTGCCCTGCCTTGTCTTGCCTTGCCCTGCCTTGCCCTGCCTTACCCTGCCTTGCCTTGCCTTGCCTTGCCTTGTCTTGTCTTGTCTTGCCTTGCCTTGCCTTACCTTGCCTTGCCTTGCCTTGCCTTGCCTTGCCTTGTCCTGCCCTGCCCTGCCCTGCCCTGCCCTGCCCTGCCCTCCCTTGCCTTGCCCTGCCTTACCTTGCCCTGCCTTGTCTTGTCTTGTCTTGTCTTGCCCTGCCTTGTCTTGCCTTGCCTTGCCTTGCCTTGCCTTGCCTTGCCTTGCCTTGCCTTGCCTTGCCTTGCCTTGCCTTGCCTTGCCTTGCCTTGCCTTGTCTTGTCTTGTCTTGTCTTGTCTTGTCTTGTCTTGTCTTGTCTTGTCTTGTCTTGTCTTGTCTTGTCTTGTCTTGTCTTGTCTTGCCTTGCCTTGCCTTGCCTTGCCTTGCCTTGCCTTGCCTTGCCTTGCCTTGCCTTGCCTTGCCTTGCCTTGCCTTGCCTTGCCTTGCCTTGCCTTGCCTTGTTTTGCCTTGCCTTGCCTTGCCTTGCCTTGCCTTGCCTTGCCTTGTCTTGCCTTGCCTTGCCTTGCCTTGCCTTGCCTTGCCCTACCATTGGTCTTACTTCAGGTGGTCAGCTTCGAGTGTGTTTACTGCTTCTTTCACTTCTATTTCGTGTTCTTCTCTTCTTTTACGTTACTTCTTGCTTGCTGTGCTTTCTTTCTTTTTTCTTTTTACGTTGTTTGTTTGCTGGTGTAAAATTGTTGTGTTTGTATTATATATATTCCCAGTCCTTATGTTTTTTTTCATTTTTACTTTCACTTTTTTATGGCTACAATTAACACCTGCTTTTTTGTTTTACTAAGTTTTTTATTTTTCCTTTACATTGTTCTTTTTTCCTTGAATCTACTTTACATTATGATATTAATAATTACTTTATTTTACTCTATATGTATTTAGTGTGCTCGCCCCTCTTCCTCCTGTTTAACATACGACTCTTTCAATCAACGTGAGATACACTAACGTTCCTTCCTTCCTTCCTTCCTTCCTTCCTTCCTTCCTTCCTTCCCTTTCCCCTTCCTTCCCAACAGCACACACTTACCAGATTGTGTTTTGGCAGGGAGTGGTGAAAGAACACACACACACACACACACACACACACACACACACACACACACACACACACACACACACACACACACACACACACACACACACACACACACACCAAAAATTCGTTCGTAATGTTACCTTCAAAATGTTTCATCGTGTTAAAAGGGAAA
>JAPQNM010000029.1:5739262-5791762 GCA_029783475.1 Metacarcinus magister | reverse complement strand
GGATTCCGTTCCTTCCCCTCCTACCACGCTCTTTTGTGAACGCCCGAATTTCAAACCCGAGGAAAAGAGAATAGGCAGCACGTGCTTTCACAGGAGTGTATCCAGCACTTGTGAGTCCTATAGTTAAACACATCAAGTACCAACTGAACCGTAACACTGTGCTTTTTCCTTCTTGCACCACATATTCCAGACACTCCTTTGAGAAAACCCACTGAGCCATTTATAGACAACCGAAATTCTATACAAATACTCAAGAGAATATTACCAACACTGCAGTTTATCTTGCCTACCAGCCTGCCAACACTGCTGCCAAGACTACAGATATACTTAAGTACGGAGCTCCAGACTTACCCCGGCGGCTAGGACAGACGGAGAGGGCATTAAACGGCGGCAACACTGTCATTAGTATTCTGGGGGAGTGATGTGCTCGGGGCAGGGGGAGGCATGGGGAGGCAAGGGGAGCGCCGCCCCAAGTTTTGCATGGTGAGGATATATGCAAATGTCTCGTCATGAAATTAGGATTTTATGGCAGTTTGCGAGGCCCAGCGTAATTTTTTTCTTTATTTCGTGACGTGTGATAGGATTTTGTTTAGGGACGGGCTGGAGGTGAGGCTCTTCTGGGGGTGTGTGGCCTCTTCTTTGGGTTGCAGGGAGGCTCGTGCAACTCACCCTCAGTCTAGCGTAGTGTGACACGGCGACTCCCAGCCACTATAATAACGCTAATGGCTGCGCCGTAACTCTAGACTGGCTTATCGTTCAGGCTGTTAAAGATTAGAGTGTGGGGCGTGACTGGCCAGGCCGCAGACATTACCACTTAAGCAGAGATGAGTGGGGGCTCCAGGCTCTGAGGTTACAGCTTCTTAAAGGGCAAACCTGATAAATACTTTCTTTAGGAAACACTTTATCACGAAAGCTTTATGGTCGAATGGCTTTACCCGAAGTTACGCTTAATAACCTTAGGCATCCAACCTTATGGAGCTGACCGTAACTTGCAGTCGTAAGAGGACAATATTCTTAGGGCGCTTGATAAATGGATTCATAAATATATTGGAAGCGAAGTTAGAGGAGGAGTGTCCGAGAAACATTGGAAATTGTGAAAGAAAAGTGAAAAGTCACGAGTTGGAGAGAAAATTTGTTATCGATTCAGTCTTTCTGTGAACGTTAGATTTTGAAACACGGGAACATTGTGTCAACACCAGTATTTTTTTTCTTTCCATTTTCTGTATTGAAACTAAACAAAAAGATGAACAAACTTAGATAAAATAATAAATTGAAATAAAAAAATAACGGAAAAAAAATCATAATACTTACCTGACGAGAGAAACATAGAGGTTCAATAACATTAATTGCTTTGTATTTTTATTGCTAACTGACTCTAATTATTGTGACTATTTATCTGGTGGAAGCTCGTTATCTAATGCACGGTACAGTGATAAGATATGAGAGAGAGAGAGAGAGAGAGAGAGAGAGAGAGAGAGAGAGAGAGAGAGAGAGAGAGAGAGAGAAAATAAAAGAGAAACAAAGAGAAAAAAAAGAGAAAGAGATAGAGATAGAGAGAAGGTGACGCCCCTCGCTCACTCAGCACAACAAACGGATCATTGGCGATGGTTGTGGGTTTCCGGGGACGGTTTCAGGTCTTCAGGATGTTTAGGATGAAAGAAAATAAACTGAAGAAGAAAAAGAGACTTGGCAAGGCACACGAATAAGGAAGGAAGGAATGTGAAGGAAATTTAAATAAAGGAGAACAAAAGAAGGGGAAACAAATTAAAGGAATAACAAGGGAGTGAAAAAAACAAACAAAGGGAGAGAGAAAGATCTTAGAGGGAGAAAGGGAAGCGTGATATTAAGATTAGGAGGAGGAGGAAGAGGAGAAGCTAAGGAAAAAAAAAATAATGAAAAAAAGGAAAGGAAAAATAGATAGTAAGAAGAGAATGAAGGACAATTGAGAGATGACAACAATGAAGACGAATAAAGGAAAGGATGATGAATGGAGTAAAAAGGAGGAAAGGAGAAAGGTGACGAAAAAATATGAAAGAATGTGAAATATCCAAGAGAAGGTATGAATAAAAAGTGAGGAAGAAGGAAAGGGAAGATGAAGGAGGAATGAATCAAAAACACGCGAGGAGAAGGAGGAGGAAGAAGGAGATAAATTTCAAGGGAAGAGAAATAGAGGAAGATTAAAATAAGTCGAATAAAAAAACAGTATAGAAAAAGGTTGAATAAGGGAAGTTAAGGAAAGTAAAAAAAAAATTAGTAAGAAAATATAAAAGAATGAAAAGTTAATTCAATAAAAAAAAGGAGATAGAGAGAAAACAAAAATGAATCGAAGAAAACATGAAAAAAGAAGAAATTGGAGAAAGCTAGAAACAATAATAATAAAAGAAGAAAGGCATGAAAAAAAAAGTAAACCCCAAAAAGTTACTAAATGACGGAAATAGAAAACAAATCGAAGAAGAAGAAGAACTAAAATGTGAAGAGTTAAAAGAAAGTTAAGTTAGGGAAGAAGGGAGGAAAGGAAGTAGGAAGAAACTGAGTAAAGACACGAATAAGGGAGAAAGAGAGAAATGAAGAAGGAAAGAGGAGGTGACATAGGAAAATTATAAGAAGAGCGAAGAAAAAAAATTGAGCAAGAATAAAAAGAAAGATAAGAGAAATAAGATGCAAGAAAATTGAAGAATAAAATATAGTGATGAATCGATATAAAATAAAGAGAAAATAATGCATAGAAGAAGACGGAATATGAGTAACAAATGAGGAACAGGCAACAAAATGATAAATGAGTGGAAGAAAGGAAGCAGAATAAGGAGAAAACACTAAATAAATAAAGAAAGAAAGAGGATGAAAGTGTAGGTAGTAAGTATAGGAAGTGAATGTGTAAGGAGGAGAGACAAGAGGGGGAGTGAGGAGATAAGGGTAATAAGTAAAGATCTAAAGTGAAGGTAAATATTCGCATTGAAACAAAGTATATTCGTATTAGCATAACGCAGTCACGTGAACCCTTCCACAATATTTGTTATGAGGAAATAAAAAAAAAAAATACCTTGGAAAAAGTGCCATCCGTATTTTCACATTTACCGTCCATTCGTTTCTTAATAACAACGGTAATTTATATAACGTAGGTAGATAAACAACAACGTATATACAAAGGTTATGCTGTTTATCAATTATCTATAATTTACTAACTTATTTCTACGTTTATTTATTTATTTATTTTTATTTAACATCGTATGTCACAATATTCGATCAATGTTTTCGTCCTCTAAACCATTTTTCTAGTTTATACATATTTATATACATATATGTAATGTTCCCTCTACACATTTTCTCCTCGCTTCCATCTATTTCCATACATTACCCATATTCTTCCATTGTGTTCCTCCCTCATCTTCTCCTTCCTCTTCCGTGACATAAAGGCGAAAGCAAAACTTTTAACTTCCATCAACAAACCTTTTTTTAAAACTGGCCAACCACGCGCATCGATTTTTCTTCATTCCCTTTATCTTTCCTTCCCTTCCCTTCCCCTAGTCTCTCTCTACTCTCCTTCTTCCTGCCTTTCTCGTCCCCTCTTTATCCTTCCTCCCTTTCCCTCGTCTCTACTTTCCTTCTCTCTGCGTTCCATGTGTTTCTCTATCTTTCTTGCACCCCCATTTTATCCATATCCCTCTTCACGCTTCCCTTTCCTCCCCTTTCCTCCCCTTTCCTCCCCTTTCCTCCCCTTTCCTCCCCTTTCCTTTCCGATCGAGGCGTCTCCCTGCCTCCTCCTCACCCCCCTACATCACCTCCCTTCTCCACTTTCATCACGTAATCCCTCGACTTCGGTAACTTCGCCTCTAAGACCCTTGAAGAGCGAAAGGAGAAGATTGATGCCTCTGGCAGGTCTTTTTTGTGTGATCTGAGTTCCTGTTACTTCTGGCGGGGGCGGTGAGGGAGGGCGTGCTGTTGAGGGGGGACAGAAAGGGAGTGATGGTAGTTGGAGTGGGTGAGAGAGAGGTGAAAGTCGTGGAAAAGGACGGTAAATGAGAGAATAGTAACAGAAGGAAAGGGAGAGATGCCGATGTAGCTGTGAGGGAGAGGGAGGGAAGGAGTGATAAAATTGGAGAATGATGACCAAAGAAATGGGAGATCTAGGGTGGTATGATAGGAGGGAAAAGGTTGACTAAGTGAAATACGAAGGCAAAGATGGGACGTAGCGATGGGGGGAAGGGAGAATACATTGTGGGAAAAAAAGGAAAAAAACGTTATATCTCGAGTTCCAGTTTTCTAATAATGGGTTTTGTTTGAATGATTTTAATTTATTTCTGTATGTGCTATCACTATTATTGTATTCTATTATAATATTTTGGTAATGGATGGTCAATTGTGAAATATTTGACATGCCTTTGGGTGGTAGAGGTAGAGGGTTCCAGAAAGACTAAACGAAGAAAGAAAGAAAAGAATAAGCTTCAAAATTTAAGGAGAGGAAGAATATGAAATCACTGAAAAATGTTACCTCTGTCTTTTCTCACACGAGTCGTCTCTCACTCTGCCTGCGGTGGTGTCAAAACAAGACCATAAGGGCGTCCTCGGTGGAGAGTCTTGTTAAAACCACCAAGCTGGTCCTTCTGCCGAAAAAAAGAAAGCAAAAATGTTCTAAACCATATACTTTGTTTCAGAATTTTAAAACCAGGGACCATATTTAGTGCTATTTTACGACCTAGATTTAAAAAGGGCCACATTTTAAGGAACCACGTTTAAGAATATTCCCTTTTTAAAATTTTCACCTTGCAGACGAAGCTGAGACACAGTTACCCTTTCTCCTAGAGTCCACGACACCACCTCCTCCTCCTCCTCCGAAGTCCCTCTAACTCGTGGCTGACGAAGGAGACAGTCTGGCCTCGACACGAGAGAACCTTGGTAATTGAATCAGTAACGTCCGCTGGGAGAGTCGGCCTTGTTTACTTCACGTCTGCAGGGTATCTCCTCCCACGCTGCTCTCATTACGTGCGGGCGTGAGGTCGTGGGCTGTGGAGACCCGGGAGTGGGTTTCTAAGACCGAGGGGATGTTCGAGGGTCAGGGAGATTGAGTTTCGGGAATTTAGGTCTGAAAGATATATGGTGTTACGGATAATTGGGGTTTTGTAAGTGGATCGTGGTGTTCTATGTTGTTGTTTTTTTGTTGTGTGTGTGTGTGTGTGTGCGTGTGTGCGTGTGTATGTGTGTGTGTGTGTGTGTGTGTGCGTGTGTGTGTGTGCGTGTGTGTGTGTGTGTGTGTGTGTGTGTGTGTGTGTGTGCGCGCGTGCATGTGTGTGTGCTAGCAGTGTAGAGCCGTGCTGTCCCCTGGAAATAAATACAAACGAGTGTTAGTTTGTATTAGCACGCGGCGGGGCGATGGCTATTTACATTTATGAATTTATATGCGTGAAAAATAAACGTTGCTAAATTTTGGTCGTAATGAAAATGACAGCTGGACGCCATAGCTTGGTATTTTCTTAAACCTGTGATGCATAAAGGTGAGGGGAGGACAGTGTTATATTTCTCTACAACATTAACTTGAAACCCACTCACTAAAAAAAAAATAGCTGTTTCCCCTTCAAGTCAAACTCTTCCTCAAAAAGATAAATAAAAAATCCATCGTAATAGTTAAGATGCAAAACCTCGAATCTTAATACATTTTTTTTCAACACTGTGATGAAATATAGTAAATGTCAATTTGAATAAATGTCACGACTTGAAATACTCACAATATACATACATACACAATCCATTTCACTCATCAATCATTGCATTCAGAGCATAAGCATTACAACAAATTCATAAGTTACCTATTCCATCATTGTCATCATTAGGTCTTTGTGTTATCCATTAGAGTAAGTGAATAAACTTCCCGTCCCTTTGGGCAAAACAGAGAGTGTAGAGCAAGCGTCAGCCACCTCCCAACACACATCCATCACTGGGGGGCGTCCTCTCCCTTACCTCGTGTTGACAACCTACAGCCTGCCGCCTGCCACACAGTCTCACGCATCCCACTTGCTCCACATCATTACGGCATCCTCGCGGTTCTCTCCCATTACCCTCGGGGACGTGAGGCTGTGTGGGATCAACACAATGATGGGTGTGTCATACAGCCGTAATGTGTTTGTGTTTGTATGGAGGTGCAGCTGGTAATACACACGTAAATCTTTGTTAAGTCCCGTTGTGTGTTTACCTGAGAGGTGCACAAGACTATGACTGTTATTTGTGAGGGAAAGAATCGTTTTAACTGTTATGTTTCGTGTCACGGCTCTCTGGTATTGAGGTCAAACCCTGAACGCTTTCCTGTAAATATTTACCAAGTCTCTATGACCACACCCTTGTGTCCGCTCGCACTGAAGCCAGACTAATTTTAATGATATATTTTTTTCTGTTTTAAAATAGAAGTTATAGTAGTAGTAGTAGTTGTGGTATTGATATTAGTATTATTATTATTAGTAGTAGCAGGATTATTCGTAGTAGTAGTAGTAGTAGTAGTAGTAGCAGTAGCAGTAGCAGTAGCAGTAGCAGTAGTAGTAGTAGTAGATAATAATAATAATAATAATAATAATAACAATAATATAACAATAATAATAACAATAATATAACAATAATAATAACAATAATAATAACAATGCACTAATAATAATAGTTTTTCGTGGTGAGTATTGCTTAGGTGTATATGTGTGCGTGGAGCCAGTGTTTCCCTGTAATGGAGGGGAACTACAATGATTGGCGACGCATGACAGCTTTGCCGATAGTCTGGCGTGCGGGGAGGTGGCGGCCGCTTGGACCCTTTGTGTTCGGCCTCGCTTAGCATCCGCGAGCTGGCAAGGCTACACCACCACCACCACCACCACAACAACAATAACAATAACAACAACAACAACAACAACAACAACAACAACAACAACAACAACAACAACAACAACAACAACAACAACAACACATCCACTATCACCACCACCAACAACAACAATAACAATTTAAAGACTCTTAATGATTCGTCAACCAATACCACCTTTCAAAAAATAAATATATATGTAGCTAGATAAATATATAGATGAATAAATGAATAATGATAATACAATAAATCTGAAAAAAGCAAATAGTAGGTTCCCTGAGGAGACACAGAGACAAGCAGTACCTCCATGACTCAATTAGCCTTTAGAATAATGCAAAAACAGACGACTATAGCGTTGTTAAGGCCAGAGGACACCACCAATGACTGAAATGAAAAGCCACCATTAAAATTCGACTGCCTCTTCCACCAACACGAAAATTTGAACTCTCCACGCACGGGCTGCCAAACCTTCACTGGCTGTTGGTTCTTTGCATAATAAGGTTTGTGTCCTCTACTCCACCCACCTCCCATTTTCCTGAGCTCTTGAAGGTACTGTGTTCGGCGCCCGCTCACTTCGGTCTCTTTTTTATCAATTCTATCAAAATATTTACTTGTTTGTTTCCTGGATACATTTGAAAATTCATAAATACTGTGAGATGTTAATTTAGTCACGGCTGGTATTTTTTTTACACTGATATTGTCATGTATACTATTTTGTGGCCTGCTCTGCTACCATTGAAATTACAATCATCATCATCATCATCGTCGTTGTTGTCGTCGTCGTTGTCATCGTCGTTGTCATCGTCGTTATCGTCATTTGAAAGTCTGGTGTCGTAGTTATAATGGGTCGGCTTCAATAACATATTTCATCTATCCAATCTGCACTGTTATCTACAACTTGTTATATCAATTCCTCTATTTTGTCACTCATCAGGATCTCATCTATTCATTGCAGACTATTTAAATATATCATAAATTTATTTCTCTTTCAACAAACAGGTGGTTTCGTGGCTATAAAGCATCACACTTTCATCACATAAAGCGTTCATTTGATTTATTTATTTATTCTAATTATTATTTTTTTACCTCAATTTTTCTTAGTGTAACGAAACCATAAATACAAGAACTAAGCTGCACTGTACTAACTTTATATCAACTCTTGTAATCACATTATCCCACATTCTCATCTACCTTCATGGTTAAGTCTATTTTAATCTTCTGTAATTTCCTCGATTGAGTGCATTACAACATCGTTTGTACTACACATTCACCATCACATCCTCCCCACATTTTACACTATAACAAAGCCTCGGTCATTGTTTTCCTACAGAGCTAAGACATGAGGTTTTGGTTTTAATGCGACCAGTATATTATAGGTTAAGCTGCCATTAAGCACCAGTTCTTGATACAACATTGTCAGGTGAAACTTGTGTGACCTCATGACTTTGATCCTGTGTGTAACGATCGGGTGTTCAGTGTGTCTAAGAAACTTGTATGGATGGAAGGTGAGTTTGTAGCAATGGTGAAGAGCATCTTAATGATTTATGTGTTAATATAATAATCTTGTGACTATATGTATGTAATCAAACTATTTTTCTTTTCAGGTAAGTTGTTGTTCTTCTTGTGCCGCTGACTGTAACCCGGGCGTGGTGAGTCTCAATGTTCAACTTTTTACTTTCATTTTGCCAACTTTTTGTATTATCTAATCGTGTGTCTACATGGGAGAGGACAAGATTCTGAAGATAAATCACTTTGTCGTATTATTTTTTCTCCTTTGAAATATACTACGTTTGGTATGTTTTAAAGATCGAATATTGTGCATTTTTCGTATTTAAAAAAAAATTGTTTATATAGCCAATGTCTTATTAGGGGAGGAGGATTTGAGATATGAAATTTTTTTTTAACTATTTGTCAATAAGTAAAGCTAACAATCTGCATATAGCCGTTATAATTCAAGAATACGTATAACCGATTAGTAAACGTATCTTGTTTTCTATATTTCATTCACCTTCACTTTTATTTCATCGGTCCTAATTATGCAAATAATCCGTTACAGTGTTTTCAGAAAGTTATTATTTCATAATATGAATTATATATAACTTTCTTCATTCTTATTTTTCCACAAATAATATGAAAGTCTGAAGAAACTGCATTTTTAAAGACGCTAATCTAGAGGCTTTTTTATTTTGCTGATATTCTGAAATAACGATGTAAAAAATATATAAAAATTCAGATAAGCCCCGACGCTCAATTGGTTTTTTTTTTTAGAAAGGAAACTATGTATGGTTCTGGTAAAACTACCAACACTTTCCCTCCATAGTTTCCCTCATTATTTCCACCAGTACAAATTTATCCTCCAGACACTCAATATAGATTTTCGTGTCTGGAATAAGTTGAGTGTTCGAAAAACTCGGCGCGTGGCAGATTCAAGAATTTGTGAGGACGGTATGAACAAGGGTCACAAGAAAAGGTTTGGGTTGAAAATGAGGCTATTGAATTTATCATGTAGAGCGATTTATGCTGCTGGTACAAAGACTCCGTCGCGAGGAAGGGGGTCCAGCTGGTGGGAAGAATGGGGGGCAGCTCTCCCAAATTACCCTCCTCGCCACTCCTTATGAAATATTGGACGCCTCTGGGGGGGACGCTTTCCTACCTGCATTTTCTTTTCGAGGGGAAGTGGAGGAATTCAAGGATGTTTTTCTTTTTCTTCGTAAACAGAGGAAAAAAGAAAATTCCCAGATTCTCTGAAGGTGTTAAATTGGTGAATATTTGAATACCATTATATGTTTAGGCCAATACGTATGGTGATGGTAGTGATAGCTCTGGCCTCGTTGTCTCAACCAGGCCTAAGCTTTCCTCTTTATATGTAAATATCAAAACATCCTCGCTCGAGATGACGACACGCTAATCAGACGTGTTGTTTTGGCAGCTCCGGTGACATTTAGCTAATTAGTATTATTAATTAACGTGGATAAATGAAGTGCGTATGATTTAAATCAACAACAACGATTATGGAACGCAGGAACAATACTATATATCATTTTTTGGAAAAGCTTACTGACCTTTTCCTTTAGTCGGGTGAGGAGGGGAAGGAACGTCACGTGCTGCGTCAGTCATTAAGTAAAGCGTCACGTGTCTTCACAACTTGGAATGAAAGTCTAATGTATAACATATATATCTGTGTCTTCTGTCTTCTTGAAATTACTTTGTCAATTCTGTGTACTGGTGGATGTGAGGAAGTGAAATCATGCATCGAGTGAGAAGGGGAGTGAGCGTGGGTGTGAAGGTCGAGTGGGGGAGGTTATTAAGGGGTGTGAGGTGGTGTGGGCGTGAGTGACGAGTGTGTGGGAGTAAGAAGGTGAAGGTGTGGCCAAGACAAGGAGTGGGATTGGTATTTGAGATCCGTATGAGTATGTGGGTGTAAGTAACGTATATGCAAGTGTGAGGAAGTAGGGGTGTGGGCATGAGGGAGGCCGGTTCCGTGTTCCTCTTTATATTACGATGGGTGTGAAGGTTGTAGTAGTAGTAGTGGCATGTTGAGGCACAGTGTGTTGAGCATTAACAAAACGAAATGTCTTGCTCCGAAGTGAACTGGATGTCGTGGAGGGCGATGTTCCCTCTCTGGCTCCTGGTGATAACACTCGCCAATATTCGTAGGAGGACCAGTGCAATATCATGCCAGCTTGACTTGACAGTCGCATCTGTCACACGCTGCGGAACTCCACACTCGGGGTGACGCTGGACCACTGAGGGAGAAAATGGACTGAAACATAGATAACTTTTTACAAACCTTTAAAAAAATGTCTTCCATCTTTTACTGCATTCCAGCGTTGGGTACAGCTTTCCTTGTCTTCTTTGATACCAAGCAAGATTGAAGTTCAGATTTGACTTTCATTTTCCATTTGTTGGCTTGGAAGAAACTACGATTCTTTGTCTTTATCTTTGTCTTTGTTTACCGTATATATGATGATGATGGTTGACTGTTCTTCAATTTCTTAATTAATATGGGACATGGCTGAGCCGCATATGGTTTCCCTATCCTGAACCATTACTCCATAAAAATAAAAAAATAAAAAATTAAACTAAAAATAATAAGAATAAACCTGCTGATGGTTTTTAAAAACATTTCCTCACACGGGAAAACGTATTCAACGAATTTTATTGCAAATTGAAAGATGTACAACTCTTATTCCAACAGTTGTTTCACGTATTTGTGACAAATGGTTTTTCGATTATGTGGGCAGAACATTTCCACCAGTTTTTGCCTTGTAACGCCAATACTGTTGGTCGGATGTGGGAATATTTCCAACACATTCTGGGTTAAGAATTGCAAGATCTACAACTTTGATCCCAATGACTATCTTCATAACTCTAAACAAAATGCCAATTTTCGCGTGCGATGTATATATGATATAGCAATTTCATATTGCAATACATGCAATATATATGCAATGTATATATCATATAGTTATCATATTTTTGTTCCAACAGGATTTTGTTACTTCCTACATTAAGTAAGTAGTGAGATGACTTCCCTTTAAAAGAGAACAAAAAGAACACAACACAATATTGATTTACTATTATTACATTATGCCTGAGTTGACAGTCCTCTGTTATGCTTGTTTAAATCAATACAAATATTTGAAGCTGCTCACAACAAAACTGTAACCAATTAAACACAGGCCATGACACACTATCATAAAGAAAACGGCGTCTTGGTCTACGCTAAGGAGGGAACATGATACGCGCTTTCCTGACATGATAAATTGCCTTTTTTCTACAATTTTTTTTGTCTCCAAACGAGCCGGGTTTCAAAAAACAGTCTGGTATAAGTCTGAAGTTTTCCCCCTCGGCACAGATGTTCCTGGTGAGCCTTGTAGAAGAGCACCGTGTAAATGTCCGTCTGTCTGCTGCTGACAGCTCCTCCCGCTAAAACTTCCAAGCCATTAAGCCCTTTCCAGGGGCCTCCACGGCGGCTTATCTCACGCGGAGCCGCCTCTGCTTCAGGTTTTACGGCCACTTGATCCTCCGGTGCTGCCCCGCCTCTACGTCTACTGTGTTCAAGTCATAACCCTTCTCCCTTGAGACGGAACGGCATGAATATTTAATATGATTATAATGACCCAAATTATAACAGTTAACACTATTTTAGCGGCATTGCTAAATGTGCTGGAAATGTTGAGAAAAATTATTTCATCAAATTTATACTGAAAACCACAAATTAAACTAGCAGCATTATGCACTTTTAGTTTTATAAATATTAAAGTAATAACATAACCAATTTATCTTATTAAATACCTAACTTAATCCCCTTTAAAAGGTGGGGAGCCAAGACAAGGCGTTTGGGGTTTAGGGAGACTTTACTCTCCCCTTCCTCTGTGCACCTTATGTTTCGTAAGAGTGAATACATTGGAAGGGTTTCCCAAATCCTTCGCTCCGTCTACTTTGGTCGTGATTTACGACCTGCCGGGAATACGGCGGTAGTATTCTTGCAATCCCGCCCACAAGGTTGTGTGAACATAAGGAAATAATGTTAAATGTTCACTAGCATTTATATATATATATATATATATATATATATATATATATATATATATGTGGATGCGTGCACGTGTGTTTTACTTGTGAGGGAGGGAGGAAGCACTCCTCGGCCCGCCCTCCCACACCCAGCCACTCTTGTGCATCCTTCCCCGCGGCGGCTTGGTCTTCGTTGAGGGGGGGGTGGGGGGGGGACGCGTCGCGTGAGTCATGTGTCATCCCTGGAGGATGGCGACTGTCGAGAACGTGTGAAATGAAAGGCAGTTCACTGATTACGTGATCCTTTGCCTCTCAGCTGTGATTTCCCTCGAGGATCTTACAACAAATATCATTAAGACACTTCTTTTTATTCCCTTCTCTATCTCTTCAATTCTCGTGAATATTTAATGTTAAGTTCTTAGGCGGCGTGGGTGGGGTCGCCGCGCCCTCCACGCCCTCCACGCCCACGATGACTGCAGTGACGTGACTACACTGCATCAAAGGCTTCCTGCATCTCTACAGCTTAATGTTGTCTTGTTATAATTGCACACTAGTTGTTGTCTTACCGTCTATGTCAGTCTTTCTATTAATGTCTCATTGTCTTTTTGTCTCTTTGTGTGTCTAAAAGTTTGTCAGTGTGTGTGTGTGTGTGTGTGTGTGTGTGTGTGTGTGTGTGTGTGTGTGTGTGTGTGTATATGTGCGTATGTGCGTGTGTGTGTGCGTGTGCGTGTGCGTGTGCGTGTGCGTGTGCGTGTGCGTGTGCGTGTGCGTGTGCGTGTGTGCGTGTGTGTGTGTGTGTGTGTGTGTGTGTGTGTGTGTGTGTGTGTGTGTGTGTGTGTGTGTGTGTGTGTGTGTGAAATAACCATAACGTAATGAATAAAGCAATCATTGATGTTCCATCGGAATGTTTTAATTTAAACCGTAATTAAAATACAGTCTGGGACATACATTAACGTCTTTTATGAAATTCATCTACATACTATTTTTTTCATTCCGATTTCACGAGATTATAAAATAAACATGGAATATTCTCAACTCAAAATGGAAATTCTGTATATAATTTAAAATTCCTTTAATATATAACGCTGGAAATGCATGGCTAAACCTCATTACTTTGTCCCTCTAAATTCAACTTCCAATAGTTTTTGGTAGTGAATTTTAGGTATTCATACACATATATTTTATATATGTATTTTTATTCCCATTGCCCTGCCTGTGTATACATTACCTGTCCGTGTATACATATTTGTAAAGTTTGTCTTGAATATTATTTTATTTACAATATATTGGTTTTAGGATGTTAGGTAACCATGCAAGGAGACTGATGATGTAATGCTTCTACACACACACACACACACACACACACACACACACACACACACACACACACACACACACACACACACACACACACACACACACGCACACACACACACACACACACACACACACACGCACACACACGCACGCACACACACACACACACACACACACACACACACACACACACACACACACACACACACACACACACACCCACAGTCAGCGTACCCAGAGACCCAGTTCGTCATGTGTCACGGAAACCTGCGTGTGATGGGCTCGGAGTGTCTCGAGGGATGTCTTATCAAGAGTGTCTCGCGTCCTTTACCGCCATTACGAAGAAAAGTTGTATCTTTGAAGTGATTCCTAAGTTTATTGAAAGACTTCTCACTAATGGGCTCTTGACTATAAAAAAAAATACTTGCTCTACATTATTTTTCATGTTTTATATAATTTCTTCCAACTTTATTACTGAACATGTCGAAGAAACGTTAGTATTTATCGTATTCCAGTGATGAGATTACTTCACGAATTCTACTAAAGCAGCGAAACTAAACTCACATTCCAACATTAGAACTGAAACTAAACCTCACGCAGGACACATTCAGTTGCCCAAAGGAACGTACTTATACTCGGATCATCTGGCAACATTGAGTGAGTAGTAAATTGGTGGGCGGAGTTTGGGAATATTTAGTGTACGTGCTGGCCCCGCCCACATCAGCGAGGGGCGGGGCCAGCAATCCAACCCCTGTGGGTGTTTGTTTTGCCCTTTAGGAAAGCTTCTTCTGAACATCTCCCTTGTGTGTTACGTTGAGGCCAAGTTGAGGCCAGGGAGAGGGTGGGGCGTCCAGGCACACCGACGTTACTATGGGATGGAGTGAGGCGAGCGGGACTTGGTCGGCTCAGGCTGGGGAAGGACTATGTTAGGTCAGGTAAAGGGTGGTCAAGGGTCAGGTAGTAGCAAGCTGTGGTGTATGGATCAGGCGGGGATGGACTAGAGTGGTTTGCGTTACGAAAATAAATAAAAGGCGAATTTGGATTTTAGGTGTTGGTAGCGGAGCAATGAAGCTTTAGGTCCGACAGGTGATGTGTGTTAAATAAATCAGTTATAAAAGTGCATTTGTACTTGTAATGGATTCGTTCATCACACACACACATACACACACACACACACACACACACACACACACACACACACACACACACACACACACACACACACACACACACACACACACACACACAACACACATAACACACACACACAACACACACACACACACACACACACACACACACACACACACACACACACACACACACACACACACACACACACACACTAAAACACAGCAGTTGAGTAGGAGGGTAATAGAATGGTTCCCTACATCGTTATTTACTCGTTATGGTGACGCCTTGGCTGCCACTCTGGTGTCGCCTGAGTGGCATTCACCTGACACGCAACCACGAGCCTCTCAGCCGCCGCCGCACGACTAGGAAACCCCGACACTGGAGACGAACAAGTGTTGGTGTTGGTTATGGTTCTTGGGGCGCGTCGAGTGGCTTCAGTTGGACCATTACGGCGTCGGAGGCACACTCAAACGTAACACAACTCGGGGTTAATGACCGCAGCAGACAGCAGCGGCGATCAGGGGCCCCGACTCGCCCTACAATGGTCCATTACAGGATAATGAGCGTTGGGAATCATAGGTGACTGTTCCCCTCACCCCACACATAGGGACACGTGTGTGTGTGTGTGTGTGTGCGTGTGCGTGTGCGTGTGCATGTGCGTGTGCATGTGCGTGTGTCTGTGTGTGTGTGTGTCCCATCATCACACTCTTAGAAAACACTAGCATTACCAAAGTCCACCACTATAACACGAACACTACGAGGGTCGCATGAGCCGCCACTCAACCTTCCTCGCACCCAACATCCAACACCCAACACTCTCCACCTGCATAGTGAATTCCTCTTGATATTACACACGAAAATCGTCTCACATTCCCACTATGAAGATTCGTCTCTCCGTGAGGAAGTGGACGGCGGGGAATAATTCCGCTTGCAGCCCTCGTCCCAACCCTTTGTGCGGCAGGTGAGAACGTCCGGATTGCCTGAAGTAGCAAGGGAGATAATTAAAGGGAAAGGTATCCTCCCGAGCGAGGGGCGCCGGGCTGCGTTTGGTAATGAGGCAGTCACCATCACCGTGGGTCGTTCTCCGCCTCTTGGTAAAAATTCTAGAGGAGGTGACCGCCTATACTAGAGATTGATATTTCTTTTCTATATATACTAAAGCCAGAAAGTTTCATCCACACTATCTAACTAGCTTTACTATCAAACAGCCTCGTAAGGGTAACAGGTCTGCTACTGTTGGCTATTCTCTCAATACTTGTATAATTTAAATACATATACATTGATATATTTCAATTATATGAAATTATTAGCTGCTTCATATCGCTTATTTATATTTTGACGAAGAAAATGTTTATTCATAATTTTGTTTTAATGTTTAAGTTTACGAACAAAGTATTTCATGAGCATTGTATTTTATCCTTCCTTCATCGCTTGTGTTGTTACGTAGATTTATTGTTCGTTATATGACGATGCTAATTGGGAGTGAATAATTTTCCCTGGAGTTACGTATTTCCTACAGTGTACCTTTTATTATAGTCTTTATTTCATTCCAACATTTTTTAATTAATTTATTTATATATACACTTATTTATTTATATTTTATCTCATTCTTTTATATGTATTCTTTAATGTGTGTGTGTGCGTGTGCGTGTGTGTGTTACTAGCCTCCTTAACTTATTTCTGTCAAACACTTGCTATTCTTTTATTGTCTTCTTTTTCATGTCTTGATTTCTACCGTCAGTTTCATCTCTTTCAGTCTTCCTCTCTTCCTGCGTCCTTGTACCTCCATACTCCTCGGTCTTTTTGTCACTTCACCATCATTCTTTCTCCTCATACATGTTCATACCAGTTCAACCTTTCCTCTTGTATTTTCTTTGATAATTCTCTTACTCTTGCCATCTGTCTAATTTTTGGTTGTATCTATCTTAGTTATCCCACACATCCACCGTAACATTCTCATTTCTGCAACATCCATTTTCTTTCCATGTTCTTTCTTCACAGGCTAATTCTCAGTCCCATAAATGATTTCATGTCTTACTGCTGTCTTGTTCACCTTGCCTTTGCTTATCACACTAATCCTTCCTTCACATAACACTTCCAATACATTTTCCCCGGTTTTTCCACCCTGAATGCACTCTGTGATTTATTTCTCTTCCCAACTCTTCCTTCTGCTGCGGTTGATCCCAGGTATTTAAAGTTTCTCACTCACACACACACACACACACACACACACACACACACACACACACACACACACACACACACACACACACACACACACACTCACACACTCTCTCTCTCTCTCTCTCTCTCTCTCTCTCTCTCTCTCTCTCTCTCTCTCTCTCTCTCTCTCTCTCTCTCTCTCTCTCTCTCTCTCTCTCTCTCTCTCTCTCTCTTTTCCTCCCCTTGTAGGTAGGCTTCTTCGTTATGCTTTATCTCGTACTCTTGTTAAGGTAATTGTTCTTGTTAACATTTGTATTCTGTAGTTATATATATTTTTTTTTATCCTGTTTTAGGCAGGGAAAGGTGGTAGGTAGTTACATATCTTTATATTTTTTCCTCCTTACCCTCTTTTTTTTTTTGTTATACATTCACATTTTTACGTCTTCCAATTATTGTGTTTTTATTTATATTATTATTTTTTAGTTTGTTTTGTTCGGCATCCTGTAAGGCTCTCGAAGTCTTTTTTTTATTTTTTTTTAACCAATGTGTTTCTTAGTTAATGATTCAATGTTGTGTTAATACTGTACTAAACCTCTGTATTATTCTCTTGCCTTACTTCATTATGTGTTCAAAGTTCTAGTTACATGTGTCATTTTTTCTATTTCCTTCTTCATTATTTTTGTAGTTCACCTTACGTGTGGTTGTATGTTTTCCTGCTTTACGAACAGTTGTTTTGGCATTTCCTCCCATTTTCTTCTCTGCTATTTTGAGGCTTTACCTTTATTTTTATTATTTCGCTAATCTTTCTCACTCCGCGCGATGCAGCAGCAGCAGCAGCAGCAGAGGGGGACAGACCTCCAGCCAGCCTCAGCCTCTACTCACTATTAATCAAAGAAGCTCAGGATTAAGTAGACGAGCTGGGCATTATCAGTCTCTTGCACACCCCACATCGCACGCACACACACACACACACACACACACACACACACACACACACACACACACACACACACACGCACACGCACACGCACACCCACCACAATCCTTTAATGGTTTATGTCTTTCACCGTGAGCTCCGTTATTTATCAAACACAGAATTACTATAGCCGTGTATCTCTTTCTTTGAGTATATACTTCATCTATTATGGTGGCGTGGGGTTGGGGGGGGAGGAGGGGAGGGAGGGAAGGAGGGTAATGGAGGCTGAGAGATAATTAACGACCTTGAGTGATGGGGATAAGAAAATGAGGGAGGAGGGAGAGGAGAGAGAGAAAGTTTGCTCATATATTAGGAGTAGGAAGAATAATTAGGAGGGATGGATAAGGTATGAAGATGAGAAATGCAGACAAGAAGAAAATAACAGCGCAAGAAAAAAGAAAGAAGAAAGGCATTGCAGCTGAAAGAAATCCCGAGTATAAGAAAAATTGACAAGTCGGATAAAGAAGTTAAAGAAATAGATTGGTGTAAATGATATTCGATTGAGGGTTGCATCATTTATCACAGGAAAGCTTTAGGAGGAGGAGGAGGAGGAGGAGGAGGAGGAGGAGGAGGAGGAGGAGGAGGAGGAAGAGGAGGAGGAGGAGGAGCTAGAGAAAGTTAAGGAGTAACAAAAAAAAAGACATGAAGGAAATGGAGAAAAAGAGAAGAGAAATGGAGGAGGAAGAGGAAAGAGAAAATAAATAAGAGGAAAAGGAAATAGAAAAGTAGGAGAAAGAGAACAACAACAGCAAAGAGGACCAGGAAAAAGAAGACAAGAGGAATTAAATAGAAAGGAAGAGGAGGAGGATAAGTAGGACAAGTAGGAACTTATACAAAACGAAAAACATTAAGAATTAGTAGAAGAGTAAGGCGAGGCGAGGAGGCGGTCAGTTGAGTCCCCTAGCAATCCCCTGTTGTAAGCGAGATGCCGTGGTTCCGTCACAATCAGGTGGGGGGCGGCGTGGGGTGGAGATGAATGGAGGGGTGCGGTAATCAGGGGGCCAGAGGAGCTCCCCTCGTAGGGCGGCGCTAACTAATAGGATGAGGGCCGCCCTCTGTGTATATTGGGGCCTCAGAACAAGGGAGCAAAAAATAACCAGCCATGAATAGTCACAACAAGGGCGCCGTTCTGTGCTTCCCCTTCATTCCCGCCCTTCACAAAATCCCTTTCCTTCCTTCACCAACTCCACAAGGGATTAAGAGGAAGGAAAATTTACTTAAAATCCATAACAAGCCATCAGTAAGGTGGTCTTAAGTGTTACTGTATATTGTAACACTGGTTTGGTCTGCCTCCCACCTAGCCTCAGAAGGGTCTCACGGTCTGGCTAAGATGCAGCGAGTTCCCTTTTCGATTAACAGCTCTAAGGGGAAGGCAGTGGAGCGAAGAGCAATGGACGGCTGAGGCGGGCTGGTGAAGGATGACTCGTGCTGCCTCAAGAATAGAAACCTGGATTTTACCGGTGAACTGAATGTAATTATTATTTCTTTTTCGTCTTTTTCTTCACTCTTTGTATTTATGTTCGTGGGCGTTTTCGTGTTTGTCTTTTTTTTGTCTTTTTTTTTTTTTCTTCTTCTTCACTATCATTATAAATATTAGCATTAGTATTACTCGTTACACTTAGTCATCTACGTAGCTCGCACTGAATTATTAATGTTGGTAATTGTTTCCATCCAAGTTAGAACAAAAAAACTACCTAATTGCATATATTACAAAACCATCCCTTTTATCTTGCCTTTTCATAATCATTTTCCACGAAAGGACATGAACAAAAAATAAATGTTTGTGAGGTCAAAATACGCTCATATATGATATCAAACAACACTTCTTCTTTTCTTAAGCATAATACAAAGATTGGAAAAGGAGAGTAATAAGAAAACAATAGCATGCATCTCAAGTACAGAGAATGGCATTAACTTGAGAGACAGACGACACGAGGGAAAGAAACCTGAAAAAAAACACATCAGAGTATTGTAGAAGCGAAGGTCTCTGTGCTAATCTAAATTGGTCTTGGTGTTTAAGAGTTACCTCACCATGCAGAGGGACCATCAAGGTAATAAATGGCCCCCCGAAGGCCTTTGCAGCGCCTGGGGTAGTGGGAGTGAGCCTCGGGGCCATTACGGCACAACTAAGGGAGAGCTAAGACGGGCCTGAGTGCGTCCACCCATTAGTAACTCGACCTGGCGTCCTGGCCCCCCTCACCCCTCCACCCCTCCCACACCTACCCTCCCTCCTTCATGTCGTCAGCGAGAATGGATATACACTTTGTGAAGAATAATTCATCATCCATTAATAAAAAGAAAAGGACGTGTGACGTTTTTCATCTATTTCATGAACTTTACTTTGCATAAAAAAAAAGTATTTCCGGTATTAGTGTATGCGTGAGGGTTTTGCTAAGCCAGATTTAGGGCGACGGTCGACACGGAGGGATAATCACAGTGCAAGGAAGACGCCTCGGACACCTGCGTCACTTGTGCCTTTTATCGTTGCATCACCTGGGCGGGAGTCAAGGGCAACACACACACTTCCTTCGCTCGTGCAGCAATTACGCTCCCAAGGGCCGAGGCACTGAGGAGAGGGCGGGGAGCCAGGAAGGAGGAGATAATAGAGGACCTGCGTGAAGAAAGAACCAGCGGGGTGAGAGCAGGCGTGGAAGGAGGGCAGGGTAAGGGTGTGCGTGGCGCCAGGCTGAATGGAGTCAAGGAGGGAGGGGAGAGTCACCTGTAAGTAAAATTGAAGTTATATTGAACAACGAGTCTATGTGTGTGTGTGTCCGCGGAATGAATTTTAATTTATGTTCTGTATAATTAGTCCTTGGAATTTACGGATGATTGGATAGACTGATGAGGGGCTCCAGCTAGTGTGTCATTATGGATCCTGCATGAAATTGTCACCTGCCGTCCTTCACCTGACACCCATTAATCAGGACACGTGTCGCTCCGTCTCCTTCCTCCATTACACAGTTACATGTCTTGCTGGACCCGTGAATACCAAGCTCTGTGTATTGTTGCAACGATGATAATTGACACACGAGTGAAAAACCATCAACTACAACTGACATACGACACCTGCAATGTTTTCTACCTTTTTCAGTGAAGACAAGGAATCAATTATTTCTTCACCCTAACAAGTAGTGTTGATAGGAATCGTCAACATTATACTTGAACTCGAAATATCCAGTAAGGGATAAAGAGTTAATATGTTTTCTTCTGTTTGACACGTGTGACCTCTTGCTGTCTATCTGATATCACTTCTTCTTTTTATCTACGCTCACAATCACATTCCATTTACAATTTTATACTATCTAAATGTCCGCTGAGAACATAGACATAACATTTTACTGGTTAAGAAGCTATGCCTTTGGTTGCCTCAGCTCTTTAGCCTGCGGTCTGACATCTTCTCCCTGCTTCCTCTCGCTCCAGTCCCCCGCTAGGATCCAGTGACCCTAAAATTCTTGGAGATAACTTTTCATTCGTTCGTGGTGACAAGATTTTTGGACCGAAAATCATGTTGTGGTGACCTAGGAGAAGGAAGAAGAGGAAAATGAGGAGGAGGAAGGGGGGATGGGGGAGAAGAGGAGGAGGAGAAAGAAGAAGAGGAGGAGGAGGAGGAGGAGGAGGAGGAGGAGGAGGAGGAGGAGGAGGAGGAGGAGGAGGAGGAGGAGGAGGAGGAGGAGGAGGAGACGCGGTGCTGACATGGCATCACAATTAGTGGCGAAGGAGACCCGGCGGAGCCCTCCAAGTATTTACGGGAATCATCGATATGCTGAGTCGCTGATAAACTTGGTTGCCTCACCTCACCTCCTGAATACCCAACCACCGTGTTCGCGCCGCCCTGCACTACTGACGGAGGAGAGGAAGGCGGCGACGGAGGAAGTGAAGAAGCGATGGGAGGTAGTGAATGTCCAAGGAAGCGTGGGAGGTAATGAAGGAGCAGAGGAGCGTTAGTAGGGACCCAGGGGAGGAAGGGGTATGGGAAAGGAGGAAGGGTTGGGGAAGGAGAGGAGAGGCAGCAGCTGTAAGGGGTAAAATAAGGTGGAAGGGAAGGAGAGGCGCTGGTGGCATCAATCAGTCCACCTTCCAGACGGCGGGCATCACTTGCATCAGATTCTCGTCAATTTTTTTTTCGTTCTTGGTATTCATGTTTTGTTTATGTAAATGACGCCGGGACGTGACGTGTGTAAGCGTGTTTCATTCTTCCATTGGCATCTTTCTTGTGTTGTACGGAGGTGATTAGGGTTTAAGGGTAGCGATGGAGTGCTGGGTTTGGCTTGGGTTTGAAAATGTATATAAAGATAAGATAATTAAGTGTATAAAAATAATCTGCAACGAAACTCTTAACCTGCAACTCAAACACACACACACACACACACACACACACACACACACACACACACACACACACACACACACACACACACACACACACACACACACACATTGATCATTGATACAACACTGTTAAAACGCTTCAACCCTTTGTGCAGCTTGACAAAGGTCGCACGTCTCCTTCCTGCCATCAAGGTAACATAATGGAAATTCTCTAATTCATATACACTGTGAGCGAACATAAACCCGAGGATCAAACTCTTTTCAGTAATCAAAATCGCATTATTTAATCCACTGAGAGCACTGAACCCTTGTGCGTGTGTGTGTGTGTGTGTGTGTGTGTGTGTGTGTGTGTGTGTGTGTGTGTGTGTGTGTGTGTGTGTGCGTGTGCGTGTACGTGTGAATGTGTGTACGTGTGTGTGTGTACGTACGTGCCAACAAACTAATTCTATTGCCTCATTTCACATTACAGTAATTCACTTTGTTAATTCTAATAAAGTAAGAAGAGCCTCAGATTATGTATTAACATTTTGTAATCCTTTGCATATTGTATATATATTATGTATTATATAAAATAGTTATTGACCCACTTATGCGTTTATTCATCCATATAAATGAATAATAACACCTCGGTAATGAGATTCTGCATAGACAAAAAAAAAGTTTATGGAAGAAAATGCAAATCTGATAAGAGAAGCAACACGAATAAGGAAGGACACAGAGGAGGGTAATTATCGCCTCCTGTGCATCCGTGGTGTCTGGGTAGAAGAAAACAACAAGGGTAATGTAGTGGTTCCTCCTGGGTTATGCGAGGCGTCCTTGGGGGAAAATTTGCTGTTATTCTGGCGCGGCGGTCATTACGAGGCCCGCAGCGCTCTTGTGGCTGGAATGATCACTTGGTTATTGTTATGCCCGGGGTGGCCAAGTTCATCAGGGGACATGCAGGGGGATTGTGTGCCATGTGGGTGTGGGGGGAGTTGGATGGGTGGGGGAGGGGAGGGCCAGAGGCAAGGCAAGCATAACACAGCCTAAACATCTGTTCTCCATATGGTCTCTGCAACTCCCTGCCATTTTGTCCTACTTTCCTTGCCTTTCCTTGCCTTGCCTTGCCTTGCCTTGCCTTGCCTTGCCTTGCCTTGCCTTGCCTTGCTTTGTCTTGCCTTGCCTTGCCTTGCTTTGCTTTGCCTTACTTTTCCTTGCCTTGCCTTGCCTTGCCTTGCCTTGCCTTGCCTTGCCTTGCTTTGCCTTGCCTTGCCTTGCTTTGCTTTGCCTTACTTTTCCTTGCCTTGCCTTGCCTTGCCTTGCCTTGCCTTGCTTTGCCTTGCCTTGCCTTGCTTTGTCTTGCCTTGCCTTGCCTTGCTTTGCTTTGCCTTACTTTTCCTTGCCTTGCCTTGCATTACCTTGCTTTGTCTTGCCTGGCCTTATTTTTCCTTGCCTTTCCTTGCCTTGCCTTGCCTTGCCTTGCCTTGTTTTGCCTTGTCTTCCCTTGCCTTGCCTTCCCTTGCCTTGCCTTACTTTTCCTTGCCTTGCCTTGCCTTGCCCTGTCCTGCCCTGCCCTGCCCTGCCCTGCCCTGCCTTACTTTGCCTTGCCTTGCCTTGCCTTCCCTTGCCTTGCCTTACTTTTCCTTGCCTTGCCTTGCCTTGCCCTGTCCTGCCCTGCCCTGCCCTGCCCTGCCTTACTTTGCCTTGCCTTGCCTTGCCTTCCCTTGCCTTGCCTTACTTTTCCTTGCCTTGCCTTGCCTTGCCCTGTCCTGCCCTGCCCTGCCCTGCCCTGCCCTGTCCTGCCCTGCCCTGCCCTGCCCTGCCCTGCCCTGCCTTACTTTGCCTTGCCTTGCCTTGCTTTTCCTTACTTTTCCTTGCCTTGCCTTGCCTTCTACTGCAGCCGCGTTGTTTTTCTTTCATAATTCGCGACATTTTTCTCGTTATTTGCAAAGCCGATCAGAAAGTTGGGTTCAGCAAGACGCTAAGTGGTGCTTGTGAAAACGTGGCTGTCGGCATGACGGTGTGTGTAGCAGTCACTTCACTCACTTCACTCCCACTACTTACTACGGTGACGACCTTCAACAACTGTGCTGGTGCTGGGGCTGAAGTTACGGCGTGATGCTGCTGACGGCTTATGGATTCTTGTTTACTGTTTGTGTGTGTGTAAGAGAGAGAGAGAGAGAGAGAGAGAGAGAGAGAGAGAGAGAGAGGGAGAGAGGGAGAGAGAGAGGGAGAGAGGGAGAGAGGGAGACATACATACATACATACATACATACATACATAAAGACAGACACAGACAAACTTGCTAATTAATCTATATTCTTCAAGTTTTCTTATGCTAACAAGGTCACAAGATTTATATGTTTTCCTTACACACATTCATTGACTTCTGTAAATACAATAAATTGCCTTCCATCCTTTCTTCTGTCCCTCTGCGCCATCCATCGTCTCCACGGCTCACTGTCATTCATCATCCATACCATTTATCATTTTTCTACAATATCTACCATTTACGCACTGCCATCATCGACACAATTCATCACTGTCAGCTCCGCTCCAGCCCTTCCTCCTTCCCTTCTTACCCCATTCCTCGCGGGTCTTCCCTCAGGCTCTGTATTCGTCTTCGCGGGAGCATCTGGCCCACCGTTTGCCCCTTTTTTTTCTCTTTCCCCGCGGCGTCTGGCGAAACACAGCCTGGAAGAAGTGGTTCATTTGGCCCCCGACCGGCAGCTGTTATCATTGACTTACGACACCCACTGTTGGATTAAATGTGTTGCTCCTGTCGAGTATCTGAGTCTTAACTTCCTAGAGATGTTGCCGTCTTGTCAGCCTCAACCCTTTCACTTTTTTTTTATCTCTCGTTACACCATTTTTGTTTTTAAAGGAATAGTTATGATTGTTAAGTGTTACGTTATACTGTTATCGATTAAGTAACAACAATACAGTGTAGTTATGATAGAGTTGTGTATTACATTTGATGCACCGGGAAGCAGAATGTTGGGTGAAAAGTAAGTGTTTGAGATGGAAATTCCTACATAAGACGTAGAAAAAAAGAAAAAAAACTCACTGGAATTAAGAAAAAAAAATTGTTTCAGCTTATTATTTATTTTCTTATGTATTCAGAAACCTCAGTCATGTGTAACACTTTCCATCTATATATACATTTTGTCTGAGCTGCACGTAAGTGAGTAAGGAAGTAAGTAATCACGGGTGGCAGCAGGCAGAGGGACATACATACAGGACTACACACACCAAGCTGCTTCTAAGCTGATTCACCGGCATCATACTCTACACTAACGACTGGATTAATTTATTTTTTTCTCTCTCTCTATCTGTAACATCCTTCCATTTCCTCTTATCTTTTATAGCCTTTCCCCTCCGACTCCCTTCCGTCTGCTCCCCATCTTCTCCCTCCCCAATGACCTCGCTAGTTCTTTCTTCCTCTCTTTTCCCCTCTTTTCCCCTCCTTTCCCCTCCCTTTCCCTTTCCTAACATTATCGTTTCCTTCCCTTCGATAACGGCTTTCTAATACCTTTCACCATCCTTCTATCTCCCGCCATTCTTTCGTCACACCTTACCTTTACTTATTCTCTTGTTATTCCTTCGTAGTGTTTGCCACCTCCCTTTCCTCTTGAACCTTGCCCTCTTACTTCCTCTGCCGCACTATGACCCCCTCCCCCTCCCCTTTACCATCCAGCGAGGGGGGGGGGAGTGCCGTAGGGGGGGGCAGTTTTCCCTGACGAGATCACAAATGGCATCATATCCGGCCCTGTCGTTTGTGCCACCAGAATTCTTCGTATTCGAGTCCTTTTATGAGTGTTCAAGTGTCTAAGGCTCACCAGGTGCTCCCGAGAATGTGTTTGCACGCACTCACGCACGCATACATGCATACACGCATACACGAAGGGAAGTGTTCACCTGAGGGAGTACCTACCTGTCCGCTGCTTCTCTCTCTCTCTCTCTCTCTCTCTCTCTCTCTCTCTCTCTCTCTCTCTCTCTCTTTCTCTTTCTCTTTCTCTGTCTCTGTCTCTGTCTCTTTTTTTCGTTGCCAGTGACGCGTCGAGGAAAGTTTTGTAATGTTGTGTGTGATCTGATACTTTCTGTTTTGTTTTCGTTTCCTTTCGTAGTGTTGGTTCCTTCCTACTTTTTTTTATTCTTCTATTTTTCGTGTTGGATAATATATATATATTTTTTTTTTTAGAGAGATATTTTTATTATTATTATTTTATTTATTTTTTTATCGTCCCACCGTCCTTTGTGAGTGAAATATGTTGCGAAATTTTCTTTTTTCTTTTTAATATAACTTTTTTTTAAGATACAGATGACACACTTGTAGTTTTTTTTGTGTGTGTGCATGGGTGTGTGTGTGTGTGTGTGTGTGTGTGTGTGTGTGTGTGTGTGTGTGTGTGTGTGTGTTTGCGTGTATTTGCGTGTGCTTTTTCCTTGCACGTGTTGTTATTCCTATTGCCTTTGCATCTGCTGTTTGTGTCTTTTGTTAAATTCGTTTCGTTGTATTTTTTCGTATGGTTATGCCTTTTCCTGTGGTTGTATTTTAAGGTAATGGTACTTTTGCAGCGATGGAGGTTGCTGTGGAGATTGTTGGGAGGTGATAAAGCTGAGGACGGGTGTGTTGGGAATAGCAATCGTGGTGGTAGTTGTGGTGGCAGGGAGAAGGGGTGGGAGGTAGAATTGTGGTGGTGGCAGTGGTTGTTATCGGCTGGAAGGGGGGAGTGGTAATGAGGGCGTGATGGTGGTAGTATAGAGTGGTGAGGGGGAGTGAGGGTCGGTATGTCTGGGGGAGCTGGTAATGGAGACGTTGATGGTGGTAGTGGGAGAAGCATTAGGATTGTTGTTATGAAAGGGTGAAGGGAGGCAGTGTGGGTGATGGGGTGATGGGAGGAGTGATGGGAGGAATGATGGGCCAGGTAACGATGGTGATGGGGGAGAAGTGGGAGTGAAGTAATGTTTTGTTCTGTAATGAAGATAATTATGATTGATGGGAGAATGGTGTGGCGGTAACATGAATATATTGATGACATACTGAATATAATTAATAAACTTAATACTATATTCTCACCCAAGCATTCAGTGGATCTAGAAACCCAAGTGAGTAAGGCAGTACAAAAAGATTACATTGATATTTTTCTGTGCCAGTGACGAACAAAATTGTCGAGCGTCATAAAGAAGCCGCATATATCTCCCCTTTGTCCATCTGCTTCAAAACCTGCGTGCAAAGAAAAGAAGAAGAAGTACTCACATAAGAACTGTGGTCTATTTCTGGCGGGGAAGAAGAGGGGAAGTAGAGAAGAGAAGGTTGTTGGGGCGGGGAGTAGGAAAGTAGAGTGTGGTCATAAAGCAAGAGTAGAAAGGGAGCTGAGAAATGTGCGGGGCGGTCGGTCTTCTGTGCTTAGAATGGTTAGGAAAAAGTATGTGTGAGAGAATGACTGAGGTTGTTCTTGCCTTTATGACAGTGATATATGTCACTCATTTTTTACAACTCCTTGATTATACCTTGAGTTCGTGTCATTATGAGTGTAGAAAGTGTTGCTGAAGAAATGACAACACACCTCAGTAGCCTTAACGAGCCAGTTGTATTATGTATCTAAAGGTAATGATCACTTAATTAATCACTCTGGTTAGGTTAGGAACTCAATTGATGCTGATGAGGGGCAAGGCAATGTAGATCAATATTTACCTTGTGGGAATTGATGATGATGATGGTAGAGCTATTGTTAGTGATGGTGGTGGTGGTGGTGGTGGTGGTGATGTTAATACAATGTAATCATCTTGTGCGTATGAAAAAATATATATAAAAAAGTCGACGCAGGGAACTTACTGACAGTCATCACGTATGTAATGCAAGATATTTGTATAGAGTCACCTTGCATATTTCTCCTTATTTGAGTTTTTTTTATTTTATCTTTAGAGTTTCCATATATTAAGAAAACGTATTTATTCCCTGTTATATATGTACGTGTGTGCTGGAAGACGCCCGTGCTGGCTTGGGTCTCAAAAGTGCGGTGATTTCATTTGCTCGTCATATTAGGTGATACGTCCCCGTCCCTGAGCCTCGTGCAGCCTATCAAGTGCCTTCACCTTCCCCTCGTGCCACACGCGTCTCCTTCCCTTCCCATCTTCCTCTACAAACAAACACGTCCGATTAAGAAATGTTCAGTTTAATCAGTGTTACACGTGTATTTTTGTTAACTCCTGACTAGCAAGGAAGAGTGAACCTTGTGTATGGGGCCGCGATGACTGTGTCCTCCCCTCGCCCTCCCCTTTTTTATAGGTGGTGTGAGGGTTCGCGTGACAAAGCCTTTAATGACACCGTCTGTCATTATGTCACTTTGGTCATGAAGGCTGCTTAATCCTCGCCGACCCTCGCCTACCAGACTACCAAAATTGGCCAATTCTTTTTATCAGATTTGTAAACATTTCAATATATCTATTTTTTTGGGTTGTGCGATGGATTTGTACGTATATGTAGAGCTTTCCATGTAACAAACCTTGATAATACATGTTGTTGATTATGAATTCAACATGTATGTCTTTATTCCTTATGTAGTTATTGGTTTATTTACTTACTAATTAATTAATATATTGACGGTACAAATCCGATGATGTTTTGTAGGTTTGATGTTACGTTTGGTTATGGTTGTTAGTCAGTGAAGTTACTGAGGTGGTTTTTAGGAGGCATCAGAGGCGGTCTGTATGGTTGTTAGGGTCAAGATAACAGTCCCTATCACGCTCCTGTTCATGTCAGTCAGCCATCAGTCATCCTCCTCTGCCGCGTCTGATCACAAGCAGATTCATCTCTTCTTTGCATTATTTTCTGCTGGCGTCGTCTATCTGTCTTCCTCCCCAACAACCTGCACGCGTCACAGTATCTGGTTAGTGTAGTTACAGTGTGTCAAGTCCTTATCACCATCATACTCCTTTATTTATGTTAAAAACTTACATCAGTTTTCTCTCTCATAAACACCAGTGATAAAATTCGTCTCATCGTCGCGCCACGTCCTCATTTTTATGCCTCATTACACTGTGGAATGTCAGGTCACCACGTTTCACATTCCACTGCGACATTACCTTCAGGCTGATCACGTCGCTCTATCAACGTTCCTGTCAGGGGGAAAAATCACGAGGGAATTTCACCATTTTGTCTAGTCGTCATCATCGTCCTCCTCACGAGCCTTTGGGTGTCTCCTCGTCTTTCCTCCACGAATTAAAAATGTAATGACTCCTCCACTTCCTGTCTCCTTCCAGCCAGCATCCTTCTCCTCCTCGGCTTCATCTCAAAATGCCTCTAATCTTATCTTCCGTCTAATTCATCGTATTGTGACTCTCCCAACTAATTTAATTTCCCCCTGAGCCAATTACTGGTAAATCAATTATTAGACTCCACGTAGTTCTCTTCCCACTTTCCTGCAGCTGCTCTCTCTCCCTTGTTTCTCGTTTTTGTGTGTGTGTGTGTGTGTTTGTATCCTATTTCTTGTGTTGTGTTAGTGGAAGTCTTAATTTGTTTTTTACCCTTATGGGTTTTCTGTTGTAATGTAACATGTTTCCTTTATTTATTTATTCTATTTTGCTATGAGTCTTGTAGGTTTTCCCTTCCCACGCCGTCATAAATTTGAATGCCTTTTAAATTGTATTGCATTTATACCTTTTCCTTGTGTAAATTTCCTGCAAGGCGTCTTAGTCCGCGCAACGCAGAGCTCGGTGGGAATAAAAAAATGTTGGGCGTCTGTAAATAGAAGCATGGAAGCCGCACCTGTAAATGGGATATCCAATTAGTAGTGGCAGGTGTGACTCACATCATTAAAGGGTCACCCAAGGACGAAAAACACGAGGCAGGTAAATCATCCCTGGAGGTCATACGTGTTAGGTAATAAAGTTAAGCAATGAGTTAGTGTTTTACGTAAGATTAAATGTTATAAAGCAAATACCTTGTCTAGAAATACGTAAAATATGAAGGATTTATATATATATCCGTAGAATTGTACCTGTCTAACATATTGCTTCGTAGATTTTAAATAACAAGAGTAAATAGTTGTTAAAATAAGGTTTGATAACTACACAAAGTATGATTAAATCTATATATATGAATTAATATCTTCAACCATACAGCGTGGGGTGGTATAATACTAAGCCTGTGTGTGTGTGTGCGTGTGTGTGTGTGTGTGTGTGTGTGTGTATGTGTGTGTGTGTGTGTGTGTGTGTGTGTGTGTGTGTGTGTGTGTGTGTGTGTGTGTGTGTGTGTGTGTGTGTGTGTGTGTTGGCAGTGCATTGTTCTGGCAGGAAGGACCTTCTCAAACTCACTCCACGACACAAAGCTGCTGACCCTCGCTTCCTGCCCCACACTGCCCTTTGTCCAGCCTTTGTGGTGTACTAAGACCTTGCATTATACCTCCCAACAGCGGGTCTTATTTAATAGTACGTGCGAGTGTCTCAACAAAGTACTTTAAATATGGTCAGTTTTTTCACCTCGCCTCGTCCATACAATTTATAATTTTTCTAAGGGAGGTAAAAATACGTTACTTAGACTCCTTCTTTGCCTGAAATTTCTTAAGGTGATGTAGACCATTCATGATATTTAGGTATATAAGGAATTTTTTTTAGAAAGGGAATGGAAAGGAAAACATGAATTGTGTTATTTGAGGTAAAATATACGTACACAAAATGTCTGAGTGAAGAGTTCAATAAGGAGTTTAATAGAAGCAGAGGACTAGAGACGGAATGTTCTCATCTCCCTTTACGAGCATCCTGATGGCGATTAATTATAAACCTGTAATGAAGTACGAAATTTTATCTGCGTTAAGACATTTTAAAAGGAAGAGAGTTACTTTCTCTTTATATTTTACTAATTGTTCGTCCCTCCTTATCGAATTCCATTTTTTTCTCTTACTTCGGTCCTGATCCCTTTTTTCCCCTCTCCTCCCCTCTTCCCTGCCTTGCATCTTCCTGGTTTCCCCTCGTGTGTCCTAGATTCACTCTGTTCTTTTATCCATCATGTCATATATATTTTTTTCTTCTTTTTACCTCGATCCTTGTCCGCATCTGTTCACCCTTCTCGCACATTCTTCCACTTTTTTTCCCTCTCTCTGTTTCTTTTGTCTATTTTCACATCTTTCCCTCCTCCCGTTTATTATTTGCTATCAATGTCATTCTTTATCTGTCACTGGGAATGATTTTCTTTCTATATTTATTTTCTTTTTATACTATTTGCACCACATATTTTTTTTTCTCTTGATGTTTTCTTTCTCCCGTTATTTTCTTTTTCTCTATTCCAACTTAATTTGATTTCCTATACTTTATTCCACACCCTTCCAGTATCTCTCTCTCTCTCTCTCTCTCTCTCTCTCTCTCTCTCTCTCTCTCTCTCTCTCTCTCTCTCTCTCTCTCTCTCTCTCTCTCTCTCTCTCTCTCTCTCTCTCTCTCTCTCTCATCCGTACCAGGCTGTCAGCTTCACATTTGCATATTGTCACCCTATGAGGTGCAGGGTCTTACCTAACCCTTTCTCCTTCTTCTTCTCCTTCTTCATCTTCTTCTTCTTCTTCTTCTTTTCCTTCTCTCCTATACTACTACTACTACTACTACTACTACTACTACTACTACTACTACTACTACTACTACTACTACTATTACTACTACTACTACCACCACCACCATCAATACTCGGTTTGATCAGAATTATTCTTTTCCAACCTTTCCCTTCAGCCTCCGAGGTCCTGGACTTCCTTAGCATTTATTATTCCGAAGATTTTCAACATTTTCGCCAAACGCTTCCGCAGAATATAGAGGAGAGAGGCGCGGGGCAGTTCATCTCCCCCCTCGTGCCTCCCACATCCCCCCACCAGGAACAGCGTGTCCCTGGGTGCAGTAAATATCTTCTCGGCACACAAGCTGCCTCTCCATCAACGCCACACAACGCTTTGCTTATAAACGCTTACATTGCCAATAGAGATATAAATTAATTCCCTTAGTCTCTTTCGGTATTTTTTTTTCATTACCTATATTGTAGTGAAGCGCTTGAGGGCGGATGCAGTGTGTGGGGAGCACTTCGCTTTATTACAGAATTTTGCATACAGATTCGGCCGTTCAGTCCGGGGAGTTCTTTCAAAATGAACAGTGCAAAATATTTGGTTGCAAATACTACCGACTCGCGTCTCTCGTCAGATATATACAATTCCCTGTCTTTTACGAGATAATCTGCTCTGTTCCTGCATTCTGCCTCTGTCCAAAGTGAATGCATAGCCTGTCATTTGTTTTTTTTTTACATTTTTACTGTAGCAAATGAGGCTCGTTCTTCTTCCCGTCGCCTTTGTACTTGATGCTTCCTTCTAAGTCTGTTTATCTCAAGGCATTTACGTCACTCGTCTTCCATCGCAGCATCAGTGAGTTATCATCCTTTTCATGGGTAGTTTCTGCGTGTTTGCATGCATGAAGTTGTAGTTATGTTGGTGTCAAAGCTCGATCCTTATGCACGTGTCTTATTTACTGTACATTTATGATAGTATTATTATTTTCTTTCTGTTAGTGTTATTGTTACGCAGTTTTGTCTTCATTAGTAAAGGCTTGGTCGACTATGTGATGATGATGTGATATTAGTGGTGTGGTGATGGCAAGGTGTTGATGTTTGTAGGTGATGATGTGGTAGTTGTGTATAAGTGGTGGTGAGGTGGTGTTGTGCCTGTAATGTAATTTCCGGAAGTGGTGTTGTGGTGTTGTGGGGATGGTGGTGGTGATGTGGTTATAGTAATGATGTTATAATGGTATAGTTAGTTATTAGGGTGTTGATAGTGATGTTACTGTGGTAGTGATGATAACGATATTTTGGTGGTGGTGGTGGTGGTGGTGATGGTGATGGTGGTGTTGATGTTACATTCTGGGTGTTGACTTGTCGTGGAATTGTTATGATCCTTTCGTTGTGGTGGTGTCACTGATATTTTTTTTATTACAGTCATTCCTTTTTTCTCGTATATTTTAACCACAATATTCAGGAAGTGCATTGTTTTATATATCCTGCAATATTTGATGAATAATACTAAATCTCTCTCTCGCTCTCTCTCTCTCTCTCTCTCTCTCTCTCTCTCTCTCTCTCTCTCTCTCTCTCTCTCTCTCTCTCTCTCTCTCTCTCTCTCTCTCTCTCTCTCTCTCTCTCTCTCTCTCTCTTTTTCTTTGTGGCCATGGGGGGTTAGGGTGGGAGGGGGTGGCAGCACATGCTTGATGGAGGGTTCAGCGAGACGTCCCCAAGACCTCAGAAAACAAGGGTAAAATCTGGTGCAAGTAGGAAATGCCTGATCCTGTCTGCGCTTGATAAAGAAAATATGGAGTTCTTGTTCGCTAGACGCTGAGGGAGGAAGAATTTAATGTTTCATAAAGTTTACGTGCACTAGAATTCATCTACTTTAATATACATCAATAGCAACCTATTTTATTATGAATTTATTAGTATAATCAATAATTTGTATATATATTTTTTGGGGTTGACTGGTACATGACAGAAGTTATGGATGCGTATGGAGTTTGATGATGCTGAGTACTGACTGCATGACATGGCGAGCAGTTATTTGATATTCTCGTTTATATGCAGAGCTGAAGGCGGGACAGTCTTTATTGTTTACAGGGAAGGGAAGGAAGGTGAAGGGTGGAATGTGTGAGTTTGGGAGGTGCTGACGTGGGCGGGGGGATGTGTGGGGGGTGTAGAATACTGACATAGTGGTGGGGATGCAGAGGGTGAATTCTGACGTGGTGTGGACAAAGTGGGTGGAATACTGAAGTGTTGGGGACAAAGGGAGGAATAGGGAATAGTGGAGTGAGGACAAGGTGGAGGAATACTGAAGTGGTAGAGGGGGTAAAGAGAGCCATACTGACAGGATAAGGTACAGAGAGGAGGAATATTATTGTACTGAAGGAAAGAGGAAGAGAAACGTGTAGGGAGAGGAGACGTCAAATACTGATCTATCATAGGGGGAAGGAAAAACTACTGATGTGTGTAAGGAGCACGAAGGGGAAGTGATGGGGAGGGGAATGAGTGTAGTTGAGGAGGAATACACGTGGAGGAGTCCTTCCAGTTGACTTAATTAAAACTTTTCCCCCTAATTCACTAACCGTGTTTTCATGCAGTCGGCGCAGAGACAAGACCACGGGCAACGTTCCCTCTAAGACTGAACTACACTGCGTCCTATATGTGTTGTGTACACGAGAAAAAAGTAAATTAATCTAACTCTCTGCTGCTAAAAATATATAAGGGACAAGAGTGTTTCATCTCACGTCCAAACTGCACCATCCACATGTATACAGCAGCCCGCCACACCACACCCACCCCCTCCATCAGCCTCCCACTCCTCTGCAGCCGGTCTGGTGGTAGCACAGGAGGAGCGGCGATGCAGGGTCGGAGGCAGCTGGCCCCCTGCTGAATATGCATCACACTTGACCATCAATAATGCAGTAACTCTACGGGGGGAGGGGGGGACCTCACCTAAAACCCAGCTTGCTCCCCCCCTCTCCCCATCTCCTGCTGCTTCAGGCTTTCACTCTGCCCCACCCTGCTAGCAACGTCCCCGCCTCGCCCCCGCCCCGCTCCCGCACCGCCCCGCCCTGCCCCGCCCCGCCCCGTCACATCCCTGCCTCCTCTCAAAACCTCCGTGACCTGCAAAGTGCACAGACTCAGGACCCAGCACAGCGCCACCCTCTCCCTCTGTCCATAAGAAAAATACTATAGTTTAACTGCAGTTGTGGCTGAAGCTTAGGCCTAAAAATACTGCCCAGACGAGAGGGACGTCACAGCTGAGGCGTTTAATGTTTTGTTTGAAGGTGACATGAGTGTATAATGCTATCCATCTATCGCATGTTCTATCTATCTATCTGTCCATTATTTGTTTATTTATCTGTGTATTTATCTTTCTATCTTTCTACTTGTCTATCTCGATTTATCTTTATTTGTATATACATCTATTTTTTTTATATGTTCATTTATTTATCTATGTCCATCTCTTATTTATATATATATATATATATATATATATATATATATATATATATTATATATATATATATATATATATATATATTATATATATATATATATATATATATATATATATATATATATATATATATATATATATATATATATATATATATATATATATATACCTATGCATGTATCTATCTATGTACGTACATACCTCTTCATCAATGTATCTATCCATCTAGCTGTTGGTATATATATATATATATATATATATATATATATATATATATATATATATATATATATATATATATATATATGTATGTATTTGTATGTATGTATTTATGTATCTATGTTCCTACGTATCTATATCTATATATTCATCTTTCTATTTCTTATCTATCTTTATGGATACAGATATATATATATATATATATATATATATATATATATATATATATATATATATATATATATATATATTTATACATTTATTTATTTATCTATATCTATCTATCTGTCTATTTTTCCATCTATGTCTATATATCAATTTATTTATCTATATGTATCTATTTATTTTCCTATCTATTTAGCATCTATCTATCATCAGTATACCTACCTTGTTATCCATTTAACGTCGTACTTCTGATTTATTACTCTTAAGGTTCCAACAACAATGCAAGTTATTAGTATTTTCACCGATCAATGGAAACACAACTTGAGTAACGAAACTACATTAGTAAACGCCAGGATTTCTGATTAACAAAAAACGAAAACAAAAAAAATGTGAGTGAAAGAAAATTAAAAAGATATTTATCATCTAATTATCTAAACTGACACTTAAAATATAAAATATAAAAAAAAACATTGAAACGATCTGACGTACTGTGGAAAATTTCAGGTATGAACTTAACTTTTTTCCGGCGTCCCAGAAGTGAGAGTTGGCGGTTGTCACAGTTAGGAAGGAACTCTGATCAAAATATTTCCCTCGGGAGGCTCAGAGCTGCAAAGGGGATTGGCTCTCACAGGCTAGCAAAGGGAGGGAGAGGAATTGATTGACGAAACGGGTAGAGTATGGTGTGAGTGTGTGTGTGTGTGTGTGTGTGTGTGTGTGGGTGTGTGTGTGTGTGTGTGTGTGTGTGTGTGTGTGTGTGTGTGTGTGTGTGTGTGTGGGTGTGGGTGTGGGTGTGGGTGTGGGTGTGTGTGTGTGTGTGTGTGTGTGTGTGTGTGTGTGTGTGTGTGGATGTGGGTGTGGGTGTGGGTGTGGGTGTGGGTGTGGGTGTGGGTGTGTGTGTGTGTGTGTGTGTGTGTGTGTGTGTGTGGGTGTGGGTGTGGGTGTGGGTGTGTGTGTGTGTGTGTGTGTGTGTGTGTGTGTGTGTGTGTGTGTGTGTGTGTGTGTGTGTGTGTGTGTGTGTGTGTAAGAGAGTCTAGTTTGATGCTGATGTGTTAAAAATGTAACATCAATTCAGTATCCATGTAGCAAGTATATTTTTTGTTCCTTGATAATAATGTGTAGAACGAGGCCTGACATGGACTGGAAATCACAAAACACGTGGTAGCCTCAGTGGTTAATATATTCTGGTCAGATGTCGATGTTATTTTTATTGCCCATTAAAAAGGTAACATGTAAATGATGCGGACATTTAGGTTTTATTGATCGTGGAAGAGTTAGACATAATCTTTTTTGCATTGGGTTAGCTGCGACCTTAGAATTTCAAGGTCATTTAAGGTCTCATATGGGTAATGATACGAGTATATGTCTGAATAAATTTTAATGACAATATTTAGTGTACTAGGTCTACATTTTGCAAGATCAGGTGATGATTTTCTGTATGATAGAGTGGTCTAAGGATGATCTTACTGGACTGGGATAAGGTCTTACACAGTTTATTTGGTCTGAGGAAGCTTCAGTGTGGTCTGATATGGGTCTACGTGGCTTAGTGGGGAGTGAGGGAGAACATTTTGTAGTCAGGTTGAGCCTTGAATACGTTATGACATGGTTAAGGGGAGTATGGGAGGCTGTTACTATGTGTAATGGTATCCAGGGAAGGTTATTGCTTGGTTTGTGAAAGTACGAGGCGAGCGGAAGGTAAATGAGGCAATTAATAACGTTATCAGGTGCTGGTACACGCCTCGAGGTAATGAAATTTCGATGATAAACCATATCAACACAGACTCAGCCAATTCCTTCATTCCTGGAAGCAAATTTACGTCCCGCCAGGCAAGCCAAAGCAAGCTTATCACGTTAATGCTGCACGAAATTCAGTTTTATTCCCTTGACGATCATATAATTAGTTTGACATTTAGTTGATATAATTAGTTAATGTTAGTTTTTGTTACATATGTGGTGATGGAATTCTGGCAAACTGTCACTGATAATGAAAAAAAACGACGTCATTTAGCTTAATGATAAAGGTGTATGGGGAAAAATGAAAAAAATGGGGAAAAAATTAATTCCACTTTTTTTTATTTTGAGGGAGGGTTCGGGTCATCCGTCATAATTTTAATCGAGATTTTGTTATGAAACTGGTGGTAATTATATGATGGCGGGCGACGGTTGTGTTTGTGATCCCAAGCGTGATGATTTACGGAAATTCATTATGGCTTATTTTTAAAGGGCTTGTCATTATGGTGATGGACATGCTTTTTTTACTGAATTCCATTGCTCCCTTTTCACTTATGAAATAATTAATTAGATAAATGTCGTGTAAAATTCAATTTCCGTTTTTGAAAACAGTCATACTAGTTGTTATAATAATTGCAAAACGTGAATGACTTCAATGTGTTGGTAGTATTAGCAGTAACTGTAGTAATGATAGTAATGATATTCAATTATTATTATTATTATTATTATTATTATTATTATTATTATTATTATTATTATTATTGTTATTGTTATTATTATTACTATTATTATTATTACAATTATTATTATCATTATTATTGATAGTAGTAGTAGTAGTAGTAGTAGTAGTTGTAGTAATAGTATAAGTAGTGGTAGCAGTAGTCGTAGTAGTAGTAGTAGTAGTAGTAGTAGTAATAGTAGTAGTAGTAGTAGTAGTAGTAGTAGTAGTAGTAGTAGTAGTAGTAGTAGTAGTAGTAGTAGTAGTAGTAGTAGTAGTAGTACCACCACCACCACTAGCAGCATCATTGTTACATGATTTTCAATTTCACTCCCTTTTTATGACCTTAGTGAAGACAAATAGTAATATTGATGAGATGTGATCAGCCAGGTGTTCCCTTTGGAGGAGGAGGAGGAGGAGGAGGAGGAGGAGGAGGAGGAGGAGGAGGAGGAGGAAGAAGAGGAAGAGGAAGAGGAGGAGGAGGAGGAGGAGGAGGAGGAGGAGGAAAAAGAGGAGGAGAAAGAGGAGGAGGAAGAATAGGAAGAGGAAGAGGAAGAGGAGGAGGAGGATAGGGAGGAGGGGGAAGAAGAGTAACAATAATATATATGGCTGACTAGAACAACTTGACTGCCATTTTGTATCCTTGATTATGAGGACAAGTGTGATTCTGTTGATGAACGTCTTTTACTCCTATTACACTCCATTCCTTCTGTCTCCTATCTTACCCTTCTGATTTTCTTCCTTCCCATCTTCCTTACATCAGATAGACATAAGAGTTCGCCTCAAAAGCCCCAGGAGTTGCAGTTTGTCCTCGTGACTTGGCTGCTCATTTGCGAGTCATATTATATTTTTTTTTCCGATGTGAATTCTATTAAGACAATGGCGGGAGGTTCGTTCCCTTCTATTCCCTTCATGCGGACTTGGAAAAGATTGAGACCAGGAAACTTTTCTCTGGATGCCTGATTGTCTCTTCGTTATCTCTCCACTTGTTTCATCTGGAGTTTTTCTTCTTCTTTCTCCTCTCTGATTTCTCCTCCACTGATTTTCCTCAATTTTACTTTCTCTTTCCCTCACTCTCTCTCTCTGTCTGTCTTTCACTCTATTTCCCGGCCAAACTCTCTCACTTAACACCGACGGACACTCGTATTCTCCTCCTAACTTCTTTTTTTTTGTTTTCTTTATTTGCTCTGCACAGTTCTTACACTTTTATCGACGTCCTATTGTATATCATCCACTTTTTACGTACTGCCACTTTCTTCTTTCGTTCTCTTCACCCACACTCCTTTCACTCCACCTACACACTTTCTCTCTCTAAACACACACACACACACACACACACACACACACACACACACACACACACACACACACACACACACACACACACACACACACACACACACACACACACACAGAGTTCATTTCAATAACCAGGTTCTGTTCCTCTTTCAACGAACGCCTGTGAAGGTTAGCAAGTCAAATGAGGCTGCCGAGCTTCCTTTAATTTGTCCTTCCTTCCTGGAGGACGCAGCGAAGAAGGCAAATAGAAGGCAAGCAAGGAAAGGAGAATAGCCAGTGAGGAGGAGGAGGACAGGTGACAAAGGAAGTGTAGAAATGGAGGAAGTGAAGACAAACAAAATTTCCAGTTCAGAGAGCCTGGAATTAATTAGAAAAAGTAATTATTGTTTTTACCAGTCAATGCAGAGAGAGGAAGTTGTTAACAGGTCGTGGAAGAGCAATACAATGTAAAAGTAAGACAATTTTAAGCATAATGTTTGTAATTGAAAGTAAATAATGCAATGGAAAGTAACTACAGTGTTGTTGTTATGTTTGTGGGATGATTTAAATATGTATTTTTTCATCTTCGAAGCATTAGTGCTGAGCCTTGTTTGATGGCGAGCAGCTGTGGTAGAATGTTAGTGAGACACTCGACGTCAAAGAGAGTATGAAACAGTAAAGAAAGAACAAGAGACCCTAATCTGTTATATTGTGTTGGCTTATGGAAGGTCTTCTCTATACATATTTGTGGCAGAAGACCAGCATTACCAAGATAAATAAATATCGGTTATTTCCATTAATGTTAATAGGCAATTAAAGCTGAAATAGGGTTAGATAATATACTAATCAGAAAACTGGGTCCAGATACGTTTACACTTTGTTCAAGAATCTTTTGTACCAATTTCTTTAAATTCGTCTCTAAATTCGGAGGTGTCAACATTTTCACAAAGTTTCCATGGCTTATAATTTTTGGGAGAAATCATTGCTTTTTGTATAACTCAAAAAGTATGAGGTTTAAGGAGAGCTTCTGAGTTTAGAATTTTCGTTGTTTTCTGATTATATTAGTTTATGAATATGCATACAGTTTAAAATACCGTAAAACTCACAAAGAAAAGGCTGGGAGAAAGAAATTTCGCAGTCTTACTCTGTGTGTTTATTATTTATCGCACTTTTCCTTTGTAATAATAAGAGAACTTGGATTTCCAGAGACGGAGGGAGAGAGGCATGAACTGGGATGGTGCGGAGGGGAAATAAAAGGGGTGGGGAGTTGAGTGATCCGATGAGGAAAGAAGGAACGAGTAAAGAGGGAGGGGAAAAGGATGCTTGGTGGGGATAAGAGCGGCATGTGTCGGGAAGCCAAGTGGATAAGGGAGCTGAGAGGACAAGAGAGAAGGAAAGGAAGAAAGAACGGAGTGAGTGGCGTCTGCAGAAGCAAGGAAATGGAAGGGGAGGAGGAGGAGGAGGAGAGAATGAGGAGAGCATGAGGAGGAAGGAATGAAAGATGAAGTGCAGTCAGAGAGAGAGAGAGAGAGAGAGAGAGAGAGAGAGAGAGAGAGAGAGAGAGAGAGAGAGAGAGAGAGAGAGAGAGAGAGAGAGAGAGAGAGAGATCCTGTGAATGAAATGGTTCGTAATGCACCATCGTGGAAGTAATTCACATACTCCTCCTCCTCCTCTTCCTCCTTTGTTCTTCTTATGTGTTCCTATGTGTTCCTATGTGTTCCTCCTCTTCCTCCTCCTCCTCCTCCTCCTCCTCCTCCTCCTCCTCTTTTTATTGATACCAATATGTTTTTTTATGTTTATCCGAATTATTCTGATGATAAAAGATGCATATCTCTTTTATTTTATATAATTTTAATGCAAACTGAAAATGTTACGTTAAACTAATTTATCATTATTTGTTTATTTTCCTTAATAAGACATAAACCTTATAAAAACATATTAAAAAAATCGAAAAACATTTATAATAATTTTAGAAATCATAGAGAACATTAACAAACAAAGAAATAAAAAAAACTTATTAAATAATCTAATAATTCTGTACTCGAAATATCGGCTATTTTTCCTAGATTCTTATTTTTCTTTGTTTATTGGTACAAACATGTTTTATATATTAATTTGAATTATTTTAAAAATAATACATGCATTATCTCCCTTTGATTTGATATAATTTTAATGCAAACTGAAAATGTTACGTCAAAATAATTTATCATTTTTATTTGATGTACCTTAATAAGAAACAAAACATTATTAAAACATTTTAGAAAAATCGTAAAACAACTATAAGTTTATAAACCATAGAAAACATTAATAAACAAACAAACAAACAAAATAAATTGGGTAATAATATTGTATGTGTATAGTGTCGGTTATTTTTCCTAGATTCTTATTTTTTTTTTCTTTATTGGCTCCAATATGTTTCTTATATTTATTTGAAATATTTTGGAGATGATAAATGCATTATCTCCCTTGTATTTTATATAATTTTAAAACAAACTGAAAATATTACCTCAAATAGTTTCTTATTCTAGGTTGATTTTCTGCAATATATAACAAAACATTATAAAAACGTTTTAGAAAAATCGAAAACAAATTATAATAATTTTAGAAGCCATAGAAAATATTGATAAACAAAGAAATCAAGAAAAAAATATTAGATAAGCTAATAATTTTGTTTACGCTTTAGTAACACGAATATTGACTCCATTTTATGATTACTCAAATATTAACTCGTAAAAAGCAGCAGTTATTATACTATTGCGTCGGAAGATTCGCCCCTGGACACACGGACAGCCTTGTTAGGTCCAGTAGGATTGTTGCTGTCTGTTCTTCCTTTGTACTCCTTTGTACTCCTCCTCCTCCTCCTCCTCCTCCTTCTCCTCCTCCTCTTCCCTCTGGTTCCTCCTCCCTCCTCCTCCTAGTCCCCTTCCCCTATCCCTATCTCTTTCATAAATCATTCTATTTCCGCAGTTCTCACTTTTTTCATTTATTTTTGTCGTATTATTTTTTTGGCTCTCTCTCTCTCTCTCTCTCTCTCTCTCTCTCTCTCTCTCTCTCTCTCTCTCTCTCTCTCTCTCTCTCTCTCTCTCTCTCTCTCTCTCTTTCTCTTTCTCTTTTACTCACTCAGGTTCAGCTAATTCCGTCAAAACCTAAAACGGCCGAAGTTTGATGGCTCTGTAAAATTTGGTCTATTTGGATTCCTATCACGGTAAGGGAGCCGCGTGGGAGCTGTCAGATCCGTAATTAGCTCATATGATAACCCTATTTTATTCCTATTGTTTTGCATCCCCACGCCAAAGTATTATTAGGGCTCGAGGGCGTGTGCTGGGGTGAGTTTGTGCGTAGACAGACGGACAGACGGACGGGCGTGGGTTGAGTGCTGGTGGAGAGAGAAAGAGAGAGAGAGAGAGAGAGAGAGAGAGAGAGAGAGAGAGAGAGAGAGAGAGAGAGAGAGAGAGAGAGAGAGAGAGAGAGAGAGAGGAGAGAGAGTAGAGAGAGAGAGAGAGAGAGAGAGAGAGAGTTAGAGAGGGAAGAGGTGGATAGTGTCTACGGTGGAAACTAAATAGGGATAGAAAGGGGTAGAAGGTAGACTAAGGTAGATAACTATGTGCTTTACTACTTCTCAATCACGAGCCTATATATATTTTTTTCTCATTTCGTTCTCAACATTTTTTTTCATTATATTCCTAAGTTTCATCTGACTTGGATATCATTATCAAAAGCTTTCAATTGTATGTCTTAATGATGTGTGTTGAGTCATCCCTGTAATAAGGTTGTCATCCCGCGGCTCTGCCAACCATCCAATCAAAAACTATTGGATATCTGTCATGTGTTGTCACGATAACATTAAGAATCAAATTAAATACTAGGAAGGTTAAATATTGAGCCTTAGCCAAGTAAGTATTGACTGGTAAAGCCTGATGATGGTGGGGGTGGATTAGGAGGGAGGGAAGGAGACGAGAGGATAATGGAGATTGGAGGAAGGGGAGAAAAGAAAGGAGTAAATGGCAGCATGGTGGAGAAGGAAGAGAAGATCCGAGGTGGAGGAGGCGGAAGAAAGAATAAGCAATCAAAGAAGAGTAAGGGATTATCGCTCTCTTCTCAGCAATTTTTTTTTTATTTTGCTAAAAAAAACCTTCTTCGCAACTTTCATTAGAATAATCTGAAGAAAACTTAAGAGATTCCTAAACTGCCAGCTTCGGCTGGAGGGAGAGGTGGGTGGGGAGGAGCCTTCCACTTTGTTGTCCTTTTGTTTCTATCATGTAGATATTATATTAATAGAGTGTAGCTGCACGGGCAGTCTTGGCTGGTCTTGTAGGACTTTTGCTGTGTGTTCTTCCTTTGTACTACTACTACTACTACTGCTAATAATAATAATGATAATAATAATAATAATAATAATAATAATATTAATACTAATACTAATACCACTATTGCTACTACTATAACTGCTATGTTCATCACGATCACCATCATCGTCATCTGTATTAACAAATCTAGTTATTTTATGAAAATATACACTGCCAGATGTCGTTAGTGGTTACAGTAGTTACCAAATATTGTCGCCTCACGCTCCTTCCGTGGGAATCACACACTTCAAGCTGAAACTATGACCAGAAAAAAATGCACCTCCTTCATATACGTCGTGAGAGTTTTTGCAGTGGCGGTACATTTGTATTAACTGTACTTCAAGACGATTGCTTGTAAGTCACGGCAGCAACGGCACCTGTATGGTTGTTTGACGTTGTTGTGTGGGTTCTTCATGTTTTGCAAATTGGGTGCAGTGTGTGTGTGTGTGTGTGTGAGTGTGTGAGTGTGAGTGTGAGTGTGAGTGTGAGTGTGTGTGTGTGTGTGTGTGTGTGTGTGTGTGTGTGTGTGTGTGTGTGTGTGTGTGTGTGTGTGTGTGTGTGTGTGTCGGGCGGTAGTGGCTACAAATTGACAGAATAGGAGTATCGATGCGTGAGGGTCGGTGTGGTCACATGTCTTACGTGTCTGCTTCTCTGTCTATCTGTCTGTGTCTGTCTCTTTGTCAATCTGTCTGTGTGTATGTGCGTATGTATGTGTGTCTGTGTGTACCTGATCGTCAGCCTGTCTGTGTCTCTTTGTTTGCTTCTCTCTCTGTATACAATTGTCTGTCCGACGCTAATAGTATTTGTGTGAGGCTTATCTAACGTTACGTACATTGTTTGGTTATATTATGAACATTTAGTTAGGCCAGTTTTCTGTCAATTCCATCCCATTCCTGTCTTTCTTCTTCCTTCCACTCTGTCTGTATTCCTGTGGCTGTGTGTTCAGTCTCGGAAACTGTCGGGATTAATGTAATGTCAATTTGTACCTAATAGAGCTATGCAAAGACCTGGCTAAGAGGAAGGTCTATTAATGTTACAGCTGCGTCTTGAGCTCCTTGCTGCAGACTCGTGTATAGGAAAATGACAATGTGATTGAGAGAAGAAAAAAAGTAGAAATATATAAGGAAATAATGACCTTGACCCATTTCCCTGTAGTTTAAAGGACAATTTGATATTCAGAGCTTAGACAAAACCCTCCATCTAAAACATTTATACAAGCAGCATGTTTAGCAGAATACACTCTATAAAACTGTGTACCCAAGGCCAGCCTGCCGTTGTGTGCAGTGCAGCGCCCGGCGGCCGTGGACCCAACACACGTCAAAGAATATTCAGCTGCGAAGGTGAACGAACCTGTAAGACGACCCACACACCTCCATAAAATGCAAAGCAATTCAGAGCCTCCGGGAGAGACAATAGGGCCTGGGTGGAGGCTGTGTGAGGTGGAGGAGGAAGGGGAGGGTAGAGCCGCACTCGAGGGAGCACCAGACCCCCAAGTGAGGCAGGGCGTGGCTGGGGGCGTGGCTAGGAAGGGATTGAGGGCAGGAGGACTAAGGTCTTGACAAGGAGAACTCAAACTGTAAAGCTTCTTTCATGACCAATTTGTCCCCAGACTGAGGCAGCAGAACGTGACGGGGAATATTACTGTCAGTTGATCACCACCAAGACCCAACGCGGCCTTCCATGGGCTATACTGGAGTTTTATGTATTTATGTTTTCTACTTGCTACTCCGTGAAAATTTCCAGTCTTGTATGCATAGCCAGGCAAGATACATGTGGTGTTGAAATGGAACTCTTAGTCTCGTAGTCTCTGCCTCTTCTTTACACTGGAATTATGTAGCCAAGGAGCCGCAGAGAAATAAGACGATATTTACAATAATATAATATTTATGAAGTAGAGCTGCACAAGTGAGCAATATCGTGGAGCTGAAACCCTTGTCAGTAGTGTGTGTTAGTATGATTCCTTGACACTTAGTATGAGTTGAATAAAATATGATGTCAATGGGTTATTTTGACACGAAAAAAAAATGTAGTAATGATCGATTACATAACTGAAACACACACACACACACACACACACACACACACACACACACACACACACACACACACACACACACACACACACACACACACACACACACACCCACACACACACACCCACCCACCCACCCACCCACCCACCCACACACACACACACACACACACACACACACACACACACACACACACACACACACACACACACACACACACACACACACACACACACACACACACACACACACACTACTGGATATCACTCGTTAGAAAGAGGACAACAAATTTAATCAACTCAACAAACATCATCCACATAGTTTTAATTAGCCTCTGTCCTCTCATCATGTCTCGGGACTCGTGTGAGGGGCTTGAGTACAGCTGAGAGTGTCTTGCGGCATTAACCTGACGGGGAGCCTCAGGGATGAACAAGACTTGACAGCGAAAGTGATGCTCTCAGCGTTGCCTAGCACGTGGAGTGAATTTTCCTTTTGTTGATCCTAATACGTAGACTGATTGCAGGTTTAATAGGATACAAGGAACAAAAGCAGTAGTACGTTGCAGTCCTCCAGCAATACCTGTGAATTAACCTGTAACAAAGGCAGGCTGTCATAATAACAATGATGATAATGCTACCTTATACAATGGAAGAATTAAATAACAATTAAACATATCCAACATCATACTATAAATCAAAAACATAAAGAAAATTAAGTGTGTAGGAAAATAGATGGAAGTATAAGACAAATTGGGGAAAGTAATTTGATTGGGGATTTCTAGGAGGAGGAGAGGCTGGAAGACACGTGGGGATGAGGAAGGGTTTGGGAAGGAAGACAGGAATGGTGGAGCTTCGAGGAACGTGATGAGGTGAGTGATGGAGAGAGGCAGCAGGAGGAGGATAAGAAAGGGTGGGAGCAGCAGAAACAATAGGAGGAGGAGGAGCAGGAGAAATAATGGGAAGATAAAACGAAGGAAGAACACTATTGCGTGATTGAGGACACACACACACACACACACACACACACACACACACACACACACACACACACACACACACACACACACACACACACACACACACACACACACCCACCCACCCACCCACCCACCCACCCACCCACCCACCCACCCACCCACCCACCCACACACACACACACACACACTTTTGCTTTGTTCTTCCTTTACGATAAAAAAAACTAGGAAAATGTATCAGGTGTGTTAGGAAAAATGTTATTATAACTTTTAGTATTATTATTGTTATTATTATATGCAAACCATTACGACTCTAAAGTGCAGTAATATATTCCCTGTTGCATAGCTCTACAACATCTATACTTGCCACTATTAATGTACAGAGTAATATGTACAGCACTTTATTACTTCCATGTATAAATAGAACAGTTCAGGTCGTCAAAAGGAGTGAGTGAGGTTTTCTTTACAAGCCCCAGTAGCTATGCAAACAAACACTGTTATTACTTTGATTAATGACTGTGTACGTGGAGGCTCAGCACTGACTGACCTTTACGGTGTGGGAGGGATGAGGTGGTGCCTTTGTGCTCCATTAGTGGGGCTGGACGCTGATACGCTTTGACCAGATGATTGCACTGCTCCCGCCCTTCACCTCTCACCCCGTCAGCTGGGAAAAACCGTGTCGTGAATTTTGCATACACAAGTCCGGTGTAGTTAGGCGAGCGAGGATACTAAACGGAGTGGGTGCGTTGTGGGACATGGTGGTATCGGAGGGCGGGTTTGGGGCGAGGTACCAATAATAGTGTTTGTCCAGGCCATAATGACACACGCCCCCTCCCCCTGCTGATGACACGCTCGCCCCTGCGCATACCTAATTGCTCATGCATAGTGATGAAACATTAGTGGCCTGCAAGATAACAGTGACGTGTTGCCCCGGGACGGTGAATACTATGGGCACAGCCACTGAATCTGCACTTAGCAAGGCGAAGCGTGTAGCGTGCATGAGGCTGCCTGGTGCCGCTGCGGGGTGACCAGCGCCGCCTGCTGCTGGTCACAAAGGTCACAGTGTGGTTATGTAAGGTAGCCACTCACTCTACTATACTAACAAGCCTCATAGGATGATATTCCCAAACATATTCAGGAGTAGGTCAGTGTCCCTATAATGATGTCCGATGGGTCAGTGGCCACAAGGGACGCCCCGCAACCATGGAAAGGGTCACTTCAGGGACTCTAGGGCCGGGGAGGCTGGCTGCTCTAACTAGATCCACGCCAGGAGCCTTTGGTCTTATATAAAGTTTCGGGGAATCGTCTGGAATCACGTGAGGTAGTTATTGTAATCTTGGAAGTCTGTTTTTTTTTTTTTTAGTTTTATGTTTACACTGATTGACCGTAAATAACTTTTTTGTGTTATTTTCTGGAACGTCTTGTATGTTTATTGTATTATATATCTCACATAAATTTAGGAAAGCTTTGGGAGGACAGAGAGACCGTGATACAACAACATTCTTTTCCGTGTTGGCTTCATCCACAACGATGTTTTATACGTGATTGTGTGTGTGTGTGTGTGTGTGTGTGTGTGTGTGTGTGTGTGTGTGTGTGTGTGTGTGTGTGTGTGTGTGTGTGTGTCCATGTATGAGTGCCCATGTAGGTATGTGTGCCTTGCTGTGTGTGCATGTGGGGAGGCTGCCCTCATCGTGTCCGCTGCACTTCCTCCTACTAATCAGCCATGCAAATCAAGCCTTTAAAATATATTGCGTTTTTCATTTTGCGTCCTGATTTTTGCCACCAAACGAGAACATTTTTAACATTGGACGTCTGGGGAAAAAAATACCAGTAGCAATACAGTCAGTAGCGGCAGCGATGTTGTCATGGAAATGGTGAGGCTGTGAGGGGAGCGAGGCGCGCGGTGCTGCTGCTGCTGCTGCTGCTGCTGCTGCCCCGCCCTCACCAGCCTCCCAAACAAAGAACTTTACCCTTTGTTGTCTCTTTGTTTACATGCCTCTGGGCACAGCAAGTCCAAAGTATTTCTTTGTATAATTTACTGTTCAGTGCTTTCCTTTATTTCTTCCTACGGATGAATTTCATCCTTCTACCCAAGGATTCACAAAACAGAAGGGATGCTGGTGAGGGAAGCTTGTAGTTATGTACGTAGGTGTTATATATTTACATATCTTTCATCTTTTCAGGTATGTATGAGGCGCCTCTTGTTGATCCCTGCCACAACGACGAAGAGTAAGCATTATTTTTATCACCATCATCACCACTCCATCAACACTACCATATAACCCCACCACCACCATCACCATTATCCTTCTGTACCACTCACATCCCATCACCACCACCACCACCACCACCCTATCAGTGAATGCGTCACGCCCTTCACACACCATCCTGGGGCACCACACAAGCCCTGAAGCACCATGGTATAGTGCCGCGACCATCACTACGTTAATGGAATTTTTTAATGGACACTTAATCTAATGGAAAATGTTTACCAACCCACGTATAAGAGGCTGAGCTGGTCTGCCTCCCCTTCCCTCTTCCCTGTACACTGGCCAGCTGATCTTTGTTTACTGACGTCAGCTGGGGAGGACAGCAAGGGAGGGGAGGGGATACACACTCAAGTGTCCTCTCTTCTAACTACTACCACCCTCACCACTACCTCGCTGCTGTCTGTGTAGTAGTTCCCTCGTTTCTCTATGCGGGATGTTTGTGTCAGAAAGTCACGTCAAGGACCATGTAAAGTAGGCACTAAATGTTGCGTGCAGCGGTGATCGAGGCAGGAATCACCACCACACTTTTTATCGAGCGCTGTGCACGAGTAGTTTTACATAACGTTTCTGCTTTTTGTATTTAAACCTCAGATGACTATTACATTGACACTGATCACATTAAACCGTCACATAAGATAAATAAAGAATGATAACCATCGCATCGCCATCATGTAACTTATATATTGCACTAAATAAGGCATTGAAGTACATAATTAAGGACTTCATACACTGTTATTAATCATGAATGTGTCGTTCATATTCTGCAAAGCTCATAACACTTTTAGTCACGGCAAATGACCTTTATTTTGGTTAATATTCTCATTATTGGTATTCTTTTTTTTAATTCAATCTGCTTTGGTCATCAATGTATTAATCAAAATATTTCGTATCATCATCACCATAGTTTTTGTTCGTGTTTTTTATTGTTATATTCAGCATCATGTTTCTCTTTGCTATCACTATCATCATCACTATCAGCACCACAAATGTTATATAGTACAAGTATGTCACATGTACTACATCCTTAACGTTATTCATCAAACTTTGTATCTCAATAGCAACATAAACTAGCATTGATAAACATTATGTATAACTAACTATAACGAGAGGAATAGGAATGTTGTATTTTCCATTTATTCCTTCTCTCTTAGTAGTATTCGCTCGGAAACTTTTTTGTTGATCATTTCTAATTCTGTACCTGAAATACGCTTTGAATTTTAATATGCCGCAGGGAATCGTAATTTCCCGGTCGTGTTGGTGCTTGGCTCATTTCGTTCGATGTGCTGCATGGAATGTGTTGCTGCACAAAACAGTGTTCTGCCAAAACATGGGCGTGCGGCACGAGTGGGCGTGTTCTGGGCCTGTGTTTATGCAGACACAACAATTCCTCTTCAGTAATGTCCGCGCGGGGAACACGCTTATGTGTTTTCTATACGATTAGATACTTTTATTTAAAGTATCCTGAGGGCGATAAATGTGTAGTAATTTAAACAGTATTCAGGGAGAGACAACAATTCTTCTTCAGTAATGTTGGTACGAGGATCACGTTAATGTCTCTACTACACCATTAGCTTGTTACATCCAGAGTATCTTTAAGGCAGGCGGTGTGACAAATTTAGATAGTAATTAGGCCGCTTGTCTTGATAATTTCTGGACTTAACCCACACGCTGCCTTGCCTTAAACAACCGAAAGTAATTATACTAAACGAGCACCTCCTAATTAGGTCATTAAAGACAACCTACAGGTAGCATTTAGGAGGAGGAGGAGGAAGAGGAGGAGGAGGAGGAGGAGGAGGAGGGAGGTGAGGTAAGGTGGTGATGTGCTAATGGTCTGAATCCTTCACTTAATGACAGTGTGTATATATGTATGCCACTCCCCCCCCCTCCCCCTCTCCTCCTGCACCCTTGCCCCGCTCCGTCCCTTCCCACCCCTCTCCACTCACCCTCGCCCCGCCACGACCCTCGCCGCCGTGTAAACTTGAGTGGTTCTTGAGGCTTCCCAGAACCTCCCAGCCTCCCACTCCTTCCTACCTGCAGGAATTCTACGGCTGTCGAGTCCGCTTCACCGCTTCTCTCAAGTCGAACCGGAAAGAAATCGACGAAAACGTTAAAGAGAATTTCGAAACACGCCAGACACTTTTCCTTTCCTTTCATTCGTTACTTTCTACATGCAATATTTATAACATCTACTGGTATTGATGTCATTGATTGAAATATATTCGAGCACCAGAACAGGACTGAATAAGGTTTAAGTTAAAGATATTTTGTTACATCGCAAAGTTTGAGTTTGAATATTCGTGAAACTTTGCATATTTACCTTCGTAGATATGCTGAGAACGGCGGAAAGAAGACGAGCTGAGAGATCCAAAAATACGTCAGGAATAAGAGTAAAATTAAGTGTCGCCGGACCCAGCCACTCCTCGGGGAAATTTGACAATCACTGCAGACGACCTGAGGAGACGACCTGGGAAGGCGACCCGCATATTGGATGTGGCTTCCCCCATTTCTCTCCCCCACCTCCCCCCCTACCTGTGTGTGTGTGTGTGTGTGTGTGTGTGTGTGTGTGTGTGTGTGTGTGTGTGTGTGTGTGTGTGTGCACGAGCTATTGTATGCCAAAAAATCTTATTATTATGTACGTGACAATTTTTGAGAACGTTCACGAGAGATTTACTTAAATAATCAGAATATTTACAAAAAAATTTACATCCTACGCTGCAAGAATCTCCTCCGCGACACACACGCCTGAGTCCACTTCGCCCCAAGCATCTGCGTGGAGGGTAAGGGCAGAGCGTCACGCCTTCCCTGCCTGTGCCCCCATCGCCTGTCTGTTTAGAGGCGGAACTCAGTGTGGCGGAGATGGCGTAATGCATTTATCCTGCAGATGGTGAGAATAGCCGTGAGGGAAGCGATAATAGCACAAGGCTCCACACCTCTTAAATATCGGAGTCATCATACACACCTCATCACACCACACCACACCACACCACACCACACCACACCACACCACACCACACCATCTTCACCGTTTAGTTGCTTTAAGGCAGAGACGATGGACGGCTATTTGTGTGCCGCCTCAAAATACACTCTTAAGGAGGAAACGTGCTTGCGAACCCATGTTGAAAATTAGTTTAAAGCGAAACTTTTGTAAAACTGAAAATTGTTATAAGTGGATATAAGGAAATGTGGGTGTGGAGGTAAAGGAAATTATGTATATACTTTGTTTTACTTTTTTTATTATTATTTTTTTTTATACTTTACATTGATTAAAGTTAGAGAAGAGAGTGTTATCTTGCAATGGTGCATGTTATAAGGTTATTAGAATGTGTGCGTGTGTGTGTGTGTGTGTGTGTGTGTGTGTGTGTGTGTGTGTGTGTGTGTGTGTGTGTGTGTGTGTGTGTGTGTGTGTGTGTGTGTATATGTGTGTGTGTGTGTGTGTGTTTTATACCCCCCCAAAATAGAGCAGAGTTGGAAACACTTACCATTTATCTCCATCCAAACACTCATTGCTTTTACCCACCATACTTAAGCTACATCATC
>JAPQNM010000029.1:5731762-5734262 GCA_029783475.1 Metacarcinus magister | reverse complement strand
TCCTCCTCCTCCTCCTCCTCCTCCTCCTCCTCCTCCTCCTCCTCCTCCTCCTCCTCCTCTTCTTCTTTTGCCTCCTTCTCCTCCTCCTTTCCGAGTAGCACCCCTCAAGCAGGTAACCTCGTTATAAGCAAACTGGCTTTCTGTTCCCTGCTATCTCTGTTCTTCCTCCTTCTCCTCCACCTCCACCTCCACCTCCACCTCCTCCTCCTCCTCCTCCTCCTCCTCCTCCTCCTCCTCCTCCTCCTCTTCCTCTTCCTCTTCCTCTTCCTCCTCCTCCTTCTCCTCCTCCTCCTCCTCCTCCTCCTCTTCTTCCTCCTCCTCCTATTCCGACTCGTACTCCCACTTTTCCTACTCCGATTCTTTTGAATTTTTTCTTTTTTATATCCCGCTTCTTTTTTTCACCTCGCTTCTTCCGTTTTTATCCTTGATTTAAGCCTAATCAGCCACACTGCCTAACGTTCCTCGGCCTGTGTGTGTGTGTGTGTGTGTGTGTGTGTGTGTGTGTGTGTGTGTGTGTGTGTGGTGTGTTGTGTGTGTGTGTGTGTGTGTGTGTGTGTGTGTGTGTGTGTGTGTGTGTGTGTGTGTGTGTGTGTGTGTGTGTGTGCGTGCGCGCGTTTTTGAAAACTACCTTAAAAAAAAATAATAATTTGTGAGAACGAAGGAAAAATCTTATCAATTGATATTCTTGTTGATAAAAATTCACTTAACTGAACGTTCTTATTGCAAACATTTATAATAACAGAGTCTAGTACATAATTATGTTCTTCTCCAAGTGACCTTTCTCCTCCACTCACATTGATCTCCACAGTAAAGGGACAATGTGTAGTGCCTGTAAAACCTTCCTGGTGAGTGTTGTGGCGTGGAAACTCTCCTCCATAACCCTTGTTCTCACCGGCAAGGGCGAGGCAAGGCTTGGGAGTGACTACAAGAAAAGCTAACCTCACCACCACTCTCCTCAGGCCGTTTAGGCGAGAAACTGGAATGACCGCCTCGAGCACCGTAACAAGTGTGCTGTGATTTAACCCTTGCATGCATAATGAGGTGTTGGTGGTGCCTGTGCTTCCCTCTGCACCACGCGCCAATCACTCTGAAGCACCTCTCCACCTCCAATATGGCCGACATGACCTACGCTCTATTGTTGATATTTTCTTTTTGTCTTCCCTCATTTCTCCATTGAATTTCTTCATCTGCGATCTCGTTCAACCCTCCTTCAGGTAATTAGATTTGTAGGTCAGTGTTAAATGTCGTCCTTTTCCAGGGAAGTGTCAGGACCAGTAAGCTGAGCCCTAAGACTTGCCCCCAGCAGTGCCTTGTTTTTGTGAGTGAAGCCGCAGCGCACGGGGAAGGTAGTGGTGATTCAGGAAGTTAACGGGACGTGCATCGTTTTTGTCAATCCTAAAACAAGAAAATGTTGCGTGCAGTCTGTGGCCTAGCATGTATTTCCTGTGCATGAATATCCTCTCATCTTTCAAACTTCTTATCATTTATGAAAGCCCAAACCACCCCCCCAAAAAAAAAGAAAAATAGCTTGTACATATTAATCCAGAGAAGAAATCATTGAGCCCTGTTATTGCTTTAAAACACTCAGGGTCGCCTCACCCAGCGGGAAGGTCACTCGTCCCTCGCTGGGCACCGACTTTCGTCACGACCGCCTCAAAACTTGCCGCCATAAATTGTTGAAAAGTGCGTCCCGGCGAGACGCGAGACCGACAACTCTCTCCGATAAATTCTTAGTCAGCTTTTTCTTGTCTCTAAAGTGGTGCTGTGTCCTTACTCCCTCCTGGAAAGCGGCAGCGTGTTTATTTTCTTACGTTGTGTCGATGGATACTTTTCATACGTTTTAGGCAGAATTAAGGAGTGACTTACTGGACGGACACATGATGGATGAAGTGCGATTGTCTGGCCTGTGCAGACCAGTGTGGTGGAGGAAGTGTAAGTTGATGACACCAGAAGTATTAAAGATAACAGAAGGTAGTCATTCCAACTTGGAAGCTCCATCACTGGTACCTTAATAAAAAGAGGGCAACATTAGAATATATATATATATATATATATATATATATATATATATATATATATATATATATATATTATATATTAAGAATATTTGATGGTTTAATCATACTTTGGACCACCTTGGTTATATAAGACTCCTCCTGAGTGAGTCATCACACACTGTTCAGCTGAGCAGAGGTGGAAGAGATGAAATCCCTCAACCAATGGGAGACAGGACGGCTCCATCCTGCCAAGGTATGCCTTCGGGACAGTCGCCTCCTGGATCGTGCCTAAGCTCTGCCTGCCGTGCTTTACTACGGCAGGCTCTCCTCTGAGCCCCGGGATTACTGTGGACGTAATCAGGCAACTTTAAGAGTCGCACCACTGGTTGCGACGATCCTCTGGAGTTTAGGCGCGGCATCCAGGGCCAGCGGCGGCCTTGTTTTCCACCGCAATATGATAATGTATCGTATATTTGATCACCACCTGTGCAGGGTAATGCAGG
>JAPQNM010000029.1:5689262-5729262 GCA_029783475.1 Metacarcinus magister | reverse complement strand
CTCCCCCCCCCCTTGTGTGACCCCCCCCCCACAACCCCACCCCGACCTTGCTGTAGCATAAGCTTTTCTCCTGCCACTTGCGCCCTTCTATTCTCTTCCTTCTCCTCTTCTTCTTACCCCTCCTCCTCCTCCTCCTCCTCCTCCTCCTCCTCCTCCTCCTCCTCCTCCTCCCTTGTTGCTTCATACCTCCTCATCTTATTTTTTTCCTCCTGCTACTTCTCCTTGTCCTGTTCTCATATTTGCATCCTCCTCCTTGCCCTCCTTCTCTTCCTCTTCCTCTTCCTCTGCCTCTTCTTCTTCCTGTTCCTTTTCCTCTTCCTCTTCCTTTTCCTCTTCCTCTTCCTCTTCCTCTTCCTCTGCCTCTTCTTCTTCCTTCTCTTCCTCTTCCTCCTCCTCTTCTTCCTCCTCTTCTTCTTCCTCCTCGTCCGTAAGTCTTCATTCCTGTTTCATTTGTTTATGATTACTCTTTCGTTTTTTCTCCATCGTGACGTTGAATGTTGTTTGTTTTGTATTGTGTTGTCATTCAGCGTCATGTACACACACACACACACACACACACACACACACACACACACACACACACACACACACACACACACACACACACACACACACACACATGGCCCTAAGCTGGTCATGCTCCCCTTTGTTCCATGCACAAACATGTTTTTTTTGCGCTGTGTTTAACAAAAGTCCTTAGAATAATGACAGTCTTCCTGTAAATTTTTTGTATTCCCTGTATGTAATGAGTGTGTTGTATTTGCCTTCACTCGATTTTTACTGTTTTTTATGGTGTTTTTTTTTTTATTAATGAAACGTAATGATGAGGCAAGACAAATTACATTTAATCTGACATTTCCACATATTGACAAAAGAAGAAGTAAAGTTTCCCGTAAATACCATGGAGATAAAATGTGTTAAATATGTGTAAAAAATATTCCCTTATGGTGTCCAGTGACTGTTTGTTTGACTCACATGAAAGGATGATTAATAAAAGTGCTGACTAACACCCACGACCAAACTGCCTCACTCTAAATATTAATGCATAAAAGTATGGTAATGCTACAAACAGCTGTGTTCATTAGAATTACAAATATATAGAAAAGTGTGGGTGTGTGTGTGTGTGTGTGTGTGTGTGTGTGTGTGTGTGTGTGTGTGTGCTGTTAGTGTTTTCTTCATTGTTTAGTTTACTGTGCTATTGTAAAGTATTGTTTGTATTGTAAAGCAGACAAAATTGACTGACAATAGGCTGAGTGGCATCGAACACCACGTAGGGTAACCATGTGAGATACAGTCATACATTCATACACACATACATTCATACACTCATACACTCATACACCGTCACCACCAAGGAACAACAAAATCAGAGTCACTCACCAAATTCTCAAAGTTACCCACGAAACACAACTGCCTTACGATGAAAAGAAAAAATCCCGGAAGTATAAAACAGATATCGGAACCAAATACCAAAAACAAAATCCTTTCTCCTGCGCACACACACACACACACATACACACATTCGCATGGTGATGAGAAATGGTGTAGCACAGTGTCTGCTTCCCTTCAGCCCTTTTCTGCCGCCGTGTGTGGTGCACCTACGTCATGCTCGCTGTCCAATTAAGCAGCAAACTGACTAAAGCTGTTTGACCTCAGTTACACAGCTGCTGTTATGAGTCTGTCCACTTCTTGACCAAATTGCCGTGGGTGCCATCCTGTCCCTACCCTCTGTCCTCGTCTCCTCCCTTCCTTCCTAGACTCGTGTGTGTCCCTCCCTCCCTCCCCCCCATGGCGCAGGTGTTATGCATCCGTGCTCAACTTTGGTAATTACTGAACTCCAAAACAGATTCAATAAACAATAAATTGTCTGTCACAATCGAGCTGAGAACGAACATTGCACTGCCGCCCTCTACGTCTGGCCTCCCTCGTCTCTTTCCTTTGATTCAGGCAACGTGCAGGTCTTCAAATAGCCGCTCGTGCCTTCCTACTCCTTCCTCCACCCTTTCCCTCTCCCCATTTCCCCATTTCCTCCATTCCTCCACTCCTCCACTCCTGCCTCCTTCCATCGTCATGCCCCCGCCCTTCCTCCCCTGCTTGGGCCTCCACCCGCATGGCCTTCACGAGTTGTCTTGTTTTACGCCTCGCTGTTTCCTCGTACCCTTGTTGCTGGTTCTCGTGATGTAATTTCACTCAACATGTTTCTTTCTAACATTGTAAGGCCTCGTGGTCATTCTGTATGTTATTTGTATGTAATTTTTGTTCCTTACAATTGTAAAGTTTCGCGTATGCCTGTCTGGTTATTCCACACGGCTGCAATCTTTCTTCCATGACTGTAGTGACCTTCAGACTTGCCGCGCCTTTCCTTCAAACAAACTGCAGCGTTTTCACAAAGTCTTGAATTTCGTGGAAGCTTGTGATGTTGTGTGTCTAACAAGGACGGCATTCTGTTACATTTTCCATCTTAGTCGTCGTTGTCGTTGTCATTGTAGTAGTAGTTGTAGTATAAGTAGTAGTAGTAGTAATAGTAGCAATAGTAGTAGTAGTAGTAGTAGTAGTAGTAGTAGTAATAGTTTTTGTAGTAGTATTAATAGTTTTTGTAGTAGTAGAAGTATTGTATCTTTATTATTATTATTATTATTATTATCATTATTATTATTATTATTATTATTATTATTATTATTATTATTATTATTATTATTATTATTATTACCATTATTATTAGTATTATTATTCTAAGTCGTTGTCAAAATATTATCATTATTAGTAGCAGTAATAGTAGTAGTTGGAATAGATATATCATGATCGTTATTTCATTCCTGCCTCCTCCTTTTCCTTATATCCTTCTTCCTTCCACTCCTTCCTCCTCCTCCCCTTCCTCCTCCTCCTCCTCCTCTCCTTTACCCTTCCTTCCTCCACCCCCGCCACCGCCGCTGCTGTCGTGTGCGCTTCGACTCTATGGGTTCAGATATTATTAAATCCATTGTTATTGTGTTTTGTTTCTCTTTCCAAAGTTGTTCCCCTTTTTCCTTTCTCATTCAGTTTTATTTCGACTTTTACTCCCCCGAAATATTTCCCCGTTCTATGCCAGATTGTATTTCTCTTTCTAATTCCCGGTAGGTTTTGTTGCAGCTTTTTTCTCCGCCGTGTGGCTTGTATTGGCTTTTAGTCGCTGGCTTGTCGTGCAGCAGCTACGAGGTGTACCGCCTCGGGTGTACTGTGTTGGCGGTATACCGTCCCTTATTTTATGGTTCAGGGAGAGGGAGAGGGAGAGGGAGAGGGAGAGGGAGAGGGAGAGGGAGAGGAATATTTTGATCAGTCACTCGCATCGAATAAAAATCCATCCGCAACCTGAGACGAATGTTGTTTAGCGGATCTGAACGGAAACTCTTGGTCTGGCCACAAAGACTTAGCGTCCCTTTGTCACCCCTCAGTGGTGGCGGGAAGTTTGAGCGGCTCCGACAAAGTTAAGCGTCAAGTTATTCCATAATGCACCACAAACAAGAAAAGTTATCCAAGCTGTGCACCGGCGGAGCTATTCTTATTGTGATGAGGAAATATCTGCCTAACAGTGGCGCCTCTTAAGTGAAACTGTCTCGTGGTCGGCTCGGTGTTGCTGTCCTCGCCACCTCGTTCAATAATTGTTGCAACGAAATAAACACTAATTTCTTATTCTTATCATTTAACTATGCATCTATCTACACATCTACAAATCTTTACATCTACTATTTCATTATGTATATGTCTATGAAATACTTATCTATCCCTCGCATTTTATTATCTTCTCCACTTCACTACAATCATTCCTCCCTTCCAATATAACATTGATAGGTTGCTTTGCTTCATACTGCTTCAGCGCCTCGACGTCATTGTCCCCGTCACTTCCACGCCAAGGGAGCTGTCGGCATTTATTGAGCCACATCAAGAAATAATTAGTACAGCCACCCACCTACCCGCCTCTCAAGGAGCTCCCTGTCATCGTGTTAATTTCCCTCGAGGCTCCAGGAGAGATAGCGTGATCCGTCCTCCACGTGAGACAGTCTGCCCCACAGTCCACTCGAACCCAAAGGACTCATAAATCACTGGTAAAGCATCAGTCGTCTTTAATCGAGAAGACTATAGATATATTATTAAAATCCAATCCCCTGGTGACGCTGAGAATGGTTTGTCTCTATCGAAAGCTGGTGTATTATTATTGATGAAGGTGTCCAGGAAGTGACGGCAGATGATGAAGACAAGATGTTCCAGTTACGAGAAAGACAAGGAGGAGGAATATCAAAGAAGCAGCATAAAGAAAAACATAAAAGAGGAATGAAGGACATGAAGGAACATTAAGAGTTAAAAGTATTGGTGAGGAAAAGGAAAAATGAAGAGGAAAACAAATTAAAAATCGTGAAAGATAACGTCAAAGAAGAACAACAAGAACAGGAACACAGAAAAATAATAATACATTGACAATGACCAGACAATGGAGGAGAAAAAAGAGGAAAAGGAAGATAAGGAGGAGGAGGAAGAGGAAGAGGGGAAAGTGATGGTGGTGGCATAGGTCAGGAGTGGGATGGAAGAAAAGAAGAAAATATAGATCAAAAGAGAGAGAGAGAGAGAGAGAGAGAGAGAGAGAGAGAGAGAGAGAGAGAGAGAGAGAGAGAGAGAGAGAGAGAGAGAGAGAGAGAGAGAGAGAGTAGGGGCAGGACAGCAGGCCACCACCACCACACTTGACTGCTCATCACCACCACCGAGTGTAATCAGGTAAATGCAGGTGTACCATCACGGAGGCTGGCGCGCCCTGCCCTCGTAAGGCTTCCTGGTGGCGGCTCCCGATGTTCGCCTCATTAAATACGTCGCTTGTTTCTTCCTCAAGGCAGAGTGGCGGCCAGATAATACACCTTCAGATTGCTGGCAAGATTTTTTATTTATTTCATAAAGACAAGGAAGACATGCCGTGTTCTTTTCATTTAGAATGTAAATAGTATATGTATGTTGCAGCTGTAGTAGTATATTGTAGTACTACTACTACTATTACTAGTAGAAGTAATAGTAATCATTACAAAGTACTAGTATTACGGTGTCTTTCATTAGTATAGATGATTATTACTACTACCACTACTACTACTACTACTATTACTACTACTACTAATACTAATACTACTACTACTACTACTAATAATAATAATAATAATAACAATAACAATTCTGCTACTATAGTCCATTTTATCATGAGCTCCACCAAGTCCCGCCCTTGGGATGGACTAGAATCAGGTTGACTCTTCATCAGCTTCATGATGCTACACTGTTTGCTGAGTGGGCGTGATGTAGGGTTTCGAGTACGTTTGGTGACACCCTCGCCCTCTGTCCATCCCACTTAACTAACCAAGCAGTGGGCGAGGACTTCACACCTAAGTTAGACCTGCCCATCTCTCTCTCTCTCTCTCTCTCTCTCTCTCTCTCTCTCTCTCTCTCTCTCTCTCTCTCTCTCTCTCTCTCTCTCTCTCTCTCTCTCTCTCTCTCTCTCTCTCTCTCTCTCTCTCTCTCATACATACACACACACACACACACACACACACACACACACACACACACACACACACACACACACACACACACACACACACACACACACACTTTATCTCATTATCACATCTTTATGTTTTGTTTCCTCTCTCAATACTTTCCCTTTCCTTATTTCTTATATTCCTCCTCCTCCTCCTCCTCCTCCTCCTCCTCCTCCTCCTCCTCCTCCTCCTCCTCCTCCTCCTCCTCCTCCTCCTCCTCCACCAGGTTCTTATCTCTCATGTCCTTTCCTGGCTCCACTGACCCTTGCATCCCCTACCTCTTTCCTTCGTTCTTCCTTCCCTCCCCTCTTCCCTCCCCCTTGCTTCCCCTCTTCCCTCCCCCGTGCTTCCCCTCTTCCCTCCCCCTTGCTTCCCCTCTTCCCTCCCTTTTCCCCTCACCTCCCCCATATCCTTGCCCTCGCCCCTGGTCGCATTACCAAAGCTCAAGGTCTTCCTCGGAGCCGGTGAGGTGAAAATCGTTTAGGTGACTTTAACAAACGACTGAACCTTTTGAACTCGACAAAACCTTCGCAGTGATCCTAAGAGCAAGGTAGGGAAGGAGGGAGTAAGGGAGGGAGAGCGGGTATGGTATGAGAGGGAAAGTAGGAAGAATGGAGAAACGGAGAAGAGGGAGAGGGAGGAGAGGGATAAGAGGGGGAAGGGAAGGATGTAGGAAAGAAGAAATAGTGTGAAGTGGAATGATATCAGAAGTGTAAAGATGCACGGAAAGGTGTGAGAGAGAGAGAGAGAGAGAGAGAGAGAGAGAGAGAGAGAGAGAGAGAGAGAGAGAGAGAGAGAGAGAGAGAGAGAGAGAGAGAGAGATAGAGAGAGAGAGAGTGAGAGTGATATTAAAAAATCATATGGACAAACATATACACAAAAAAATCACAGCATCAGCTAGTATTCATCTCATGATATAATAAATATTAAGCTTTTAATAAAAATAATAAAGATCATCTCTCTCTCTCTCTCTCTCTCTCTCTCTCTCTCTCTCTCTCTCTCTCTCTCTCTCTCTCTCTCTCTCTCTCTCTCTCTCTCTTTCTCTTTCACAATGTTCACACAACCTTTTACATACAAATAAAAGTACCAGGAAAAATCAAGCAAACTCGTGCACACAACTCACGTTTTCTTTACTGTTTCCTACAATCTCCACGTTGGGTCTGGGTTGATCTCTTTCTAATCACCGCCAACTTATCTGGGGCGAGGACTTGGGGATACACGAAGAAATTGCTGACTTTTTTATATCTTTATTTTTTTTTCATTTAGGTAGTGATGGCTTTCTTGGCACTGTTTTGTGTTTTGTGTGGATTCCATTGTCACGTTTTTTTTCTGATATCATTTATTTTGTGAAAGTGTGAGGAAAGTTTCTACCATTTAGCTGTTACCAGATGAACGCATTAGAGGCTTCTAGGAGGATGTGGCGAGGCAGGGGAAAAAAGATAGTGGTGTACTCCCTTAGAGCCTCGTCGCCTCTCCCTGTGATAGATGAAGCGTGGCCAGAACACGACACCAAGCTGTGTTTAGGTGTAATGAATAAGGAACTCTGAGAACACGATGAGGCAGGGAGTCTGTTTCCAGGAATGATGCTGTTTTTTCCTACGTCTTCTTTCTTAGTACTCTGGAAGTGGTCTTGTTAGTAAAGAGGTAACATGTGTTATTTTTACGTATGATTATGAGACTTAAACATGTGTATACTGTATGTTATTCCATAGCAATGCCTTTCGCTATTTTGAAGCTGTATTAATAATTTTTTTTTCCTTGCCTGTTTGTCATACTCGTTTGTTTCCGTGTTTTTTTTTCTTCATTATATTTTTTCACAGTCTTGTCCTTTTAAACGGACTGTACGTATTTATGTGATGATGTTTAATGTGTACCTCATCATTAGGTTAGGTTATGGTGGGAGGCGTGATGGATGATGGTAATTAGAGAACACTGAACACCCTCATTAAGTCATCCTTCATCACCCAGTAACCTTCCCTCTGGACACTTGCTTGATGAGGCACATATAGACCGATAATTAACCAGCTCATTTATTGACTTCACTCATATTTACACTGAACTTAATTGAAAACCATGTCATCTGCTACTTTTAGGGGAAACACTTTTATTTCCACCAAAACCATCATATACATTATTTTTTCATATATTTTTGAAAGAACGAAAAAATGAAGAGAATAAGCTTTTGGTAGGTTGAACAGCATCCTTGAGAAAGACTGTGGGTGTTATGTGCACTGTTTTGTGGTAAAGAGGTGCCAGGACAACAAAGGAAGCAGAGTTGGTGGCGGGAACAACAACTATGAGAAGGGTTGAACTGCTCCTCTGTACACTACGTTGTCTGGAAGAGGTGCAAGTAGAACCACGCTAACATCGCGGCCTTCATGGAGACATTGTATTATGCGAGTCTCTTCGTATCCAATAAAACCACAGCGGCGCGGCCATTGAAGGGGCTAGGGTGGGAGGGGGGGGCGATGAAGGGGGGGCGGTGGAGGGAGGCAAGGCAAGGAAGAGTGTTCAGCAGCAGCACATTTACACTTAATGCGATGCTCACTCTACTTCACACTTTTTTTTCTAACAGACAGAGAGAGAGAGAGAGAGAGAGAGAGAGAGAGAGAGAGAGAGAGAGAGAGAGAGAGAGAGAGAGAGAGAGAGAGAGAGAGAGAGAGAGAGAGCCACTCCTCCCTAATATATACATTGCTTTCCACCGTAAACACTCTCGCCCCTACGGACTCCAGCCATTCCGTGAAGGCTTAATTTTATCACGGTAACGACGCCTTCCCTCCCTCCCTCCCTCCATCCTTCCTCTCTCCATCCTTCCCTCTCTTCCTCTCTCCCTTCCTCCTTCCCTCCTTCTTTCCCTCCCTCCCTACATCCCTTCCTCCTTTCGGTCCCGTCCCCTCCCTTCCTCCTTCCTTCCTACCTTTCTTCCTTCCCTCCTTCCCTTCTTCCCTTCTTCCCTTCTTCCTTCCTTCATTTCCTCCTACCTTTCCTCCTTCTCTCCCTCCAGATCTCCCTGTGAGGATTTCCTTCCTACTCCTCCTTGACACACCCTCAGGTATGCTTTTACACACACACACACACACACACACACACACACACACACACACACACACACACACACACACACACACACACACACACACACACACCTTTACACTGTGCAGCTTTCGTTTTGCACTCTTTACATTTACCTCATTTTTCCTGTAGAGTGCAAGCATCTGCTGCAAACACTACACGCTATTTATTTTCTGCTTCATTGTTGTATTTTTTGGTTCAGTTTATATTGCTGTACGAAGAGAGTATAGGTGAAGGGTGAAAGTTTTATTATATTTACCATTAGTCCTGCTTGTAGTTATATTTAGGCGGTGTTGTTGTATTATATATAGAACCTACATTACCAAATTATCATACGTCGCTGAAACACAATATGACATGACTTGTAAGGTGATGGAAACCAAGAATGGTGACTTACAAGGTTATGTAGCCAAGCGTCCATCAGACAGTTGTAGGCAGGGCGTAGTACCAGGGTAGTGACTGTCGCCTTGTGTGTTCTTTTTCATAGTAATTCTAGTAATTTGTGGCTTTGTGGCAGACGAGATGTTACTGTGAGGTTGTGGATAGCAACAGTGAGATAAATTAATGAATTCTACTCTAATGAACACTAAAAACAAAACCTTCACGCTGACAGCGGCTTGCGTCCCTTCCTAAAGAAAAAGGTAATAAAAAAATAGAATGAAAATAAGTGAGGACTCTGTAGGCTTCCCGGCAATTCACAGTTAGCGAGGGAGTGAGGGGAGGGAGGGACAGGCGTTCTCACTCGGTGACCCCATTTCTCTACGTTATCTTGCCCCATTTTTCCTCCTACCACATGACCGGTGGGGGAAGTTGTCCAATAAAACCGTCAGGTCGGGAGTCTGATGGCACTCCGCGTGGTTCTCTCGGAGAGTCTCGCCGCCAGCCTCCCAGGGGCGGGCCTCTTCGGGGTGTTTGATGGTTCCTGAGTGACGGAGTGCCTGCCTCCAGACAGACGTTCCTTGACTCGTGGCCGGATGTCTAAGACTCAGAAACCTCATGGCAAACACATGTTGACTATCTAAGTGCGTCCGGCAATGGGTTAGCGGCGCTGTTCTCCTTCACCATCCAAGGTTATGGTGTTGTTTTCTTCCCTTTTTTCTGAAATTATTTTGCATATTATCCATTATTTGTTGAATGTAAGAGAACCGTTATTTCTGTTGTGTATCCATAACTCAATATGGTTTACTCTTGCCTTTTGTCTTGTGTTCCTGGATTCTACTTCATCATCGTCTGCATGACTTTCTCCTGATACATTCTTTACTCTCGTTGTATCCTGACAACTTTTGGCCTCCACTCGTCTCACTTTCTATTACCACAGTACTTCAGTTAAGTTGTCTGAAGCATTGACTAAGATATTCCAACGCTGAATAATGCCTAAGATAGTCATAAAAAAAGGACTACTTAATTAATTAATCTCTAAGGTAACAATTTCAACCGGATCACAGCGACGGAAACGCCAGCTTGTGTAGATTAAATGTTGCAGAGGCCGTGTTTGTAGAGTGAGTTTTGTTCCGTCAGCAAACACCTGGAGGGCACAGCGGCACCTGGCACGTGTGTGGCCGCCGAGGCTCAGGTTCTTGGGTCAGTCCGACCACCTGCAACAGGGTGGTCTTTTGAGGGAAGCTGCCTTGGTGTTATCAAAGCGGCTTATTTATGCTCTCCTCGAGGCTGGCTTGGCGAAATTTTTATAGCGCATGACAATAAAGTAAAAAAAAAAAAAATCTATGTCTATGAGAGAGAATGAATCGGTCCATTTATTTATTTGTAATGAATCATTGTCTTAGAGATTGGCATAACTTTCTCTTGTTTTCGATTTGTACCCAAAGTGAAAATGCCAGACGTGTTAGTATTCGTGAAAGCTTTCATCCAACATTCTATTCACACACACACACACACACATACAAATATGAAGGTGTTTGTTTATCATTACTCCTGGACGTATGTTTACTGCCGTGATTGAAATAAAGAGCAGATTTAAAATATGCAGACGAGGGTGAGAGAAGCATCAGAGTAAAACACGGCTTCAAGGGATGACATGCACGCCCGGCAAACACAAACACTGGAGCGGCCTCGTACGGGCCAAGGAGGCGGCGACGCTCACTGCCTTGGGAACACCTTGGCCGCGGCTGAAGAACTGAACACACTCACTCTCTCTTTTTATATATATTTTTTTTTCTTTTTTTTTCTCTCTCTCTCTCTCTCTCTCTCTCTCTCTCTCTCTCTCTCTCTCTCTCTCTCTCTCTCTCTCTCTCTCTCTCTCTCTTTCACATCAATGGACAATTAAAACATGTGTCATCTTATCGCACTTTGTAGGTTTCTTTAAATTCTTGACGAAATTTTTGAATGAGGAAACTCAAATAATGTAAAATTTCAAAAATAAACACATGGGAATGCTTTGTATTCGGCACCAAATATATCTTCAACATTTCGTTCCATTGAAGTAGAGTCGGATCTGATCTGAACTTTTTATCAAACAATTCATACGTTGTGTAGAATCTTGAAAAATGAATGCATGTATACCATTGCAATGCATCTCTTTACTGTATATTTTAATTCACAACTTTTATATTCTATGCTGCCTTAATGTTGGACTGAAATTTTTTTTTGTCTATATTTTGCCGAAATTATCACAGACCCACTCTCTTTAGAAGGCTTATTAGTCTACCTTACAGATTGTCATATCTTTCATTACCACAATTACTTCCACCTCCTTCCCTTCTCACTTTCTTGCCACACCACCACCACCACCACTCCCTCCCGTGCTGTTCCCTCTCAGTGCCATTTTGATTTTTGTTCAGTGTTCTTATCCATTTGGTGCACGATTATCGCCTCTAATAACACTGGTCGCCTCCATTGTCTTAAAAGTAACAATTAAAGGGAATGGGCAATGATTCTTTACGAGTCTTTGTGCATGGCGGTATCCAAGCGCCCTTAACACCTTCACATGGGCAAGCTTTCAGTATTTGCCACCAGATCACCGCTCGTTTCACACCTTCCATTCATATTTTTTTTTATGGCGTCAGAGTTTCCATCAATAATAAAACGAAATACCTCGACGGACACTCACACGCGCAGTCATCACCATCCATTGAGGTCGTTATCGGCTTCTTCATACACTATCAACCAGTTTCCCGTTGGAGGCAATAACGCTTTGTTACACGATAACGACTTATATATTTTTTTAATGGACACTTTAGCATTTTTTTCTCATATAAAGGCTGTGGTGATTGTTGTCTTAGTTAAGGTTGAGTAACTGTACTGATGGCTGTTCCTTCTTATTGCTTTTCGCGTTGTCCTATATCGATGTATATTTCCTTCACTGTTATCGTTGTTATTCAATTTCCAACAGACGGTGAAGCCTCATTGACCCTTGTACTCCGTGTGCCATGACCTCGTATAGCCATGGAGACGCGCCTAAAACTAATCACCAAGTCACTACCACCGGCGTCATCCCAACACAGCCGGTAACTACCTGACGATTCCGCTTAGTCGGTGATCCTTTGCCATTTAGGTTAATGAGACCATTTAAAGAACCACGTCAAACTTACAGTCTCATTTTCCCGTGAACCTCAAAAGTGTGTGAGTCATTGTATTGGTCTGGTAGTCACGTGTTAATGACTGGATAACCAACGACTTGAGGAGGAGGCGGCAAGACCTTCAGGAATGACGTAGTAAGACCTTCCTGGAATAACAAGGGAGACTAAAGGTAATATTTAAGTGTTAGTCAATAGAACTGTGTTAATGGAAGGGTAGAAGCACGCAACCCTCGCCCACGTGGGATTGAGATTAACACTGAACTAAGATCAAGAGGAAGGAGGACGCAGCTGCCGACGGGACGAATGTATTAGTGAAGGGAAAATGAGGGAACCGCGTGGATGTGTAATTTCTCTCTCTCTCTCTCTCTCTCTCTCTCTCTCTCTCTCTCTCTCTCTCTCTCTCTCTCTCTCTCTCTCTCTCTCTCTCTCTCTCTCTCTCTCTCTCTCCTCTCTCTCTCTCTCCTCTCTCTCTCTCTCCTCTCTCTCTCTCTCCTCTCTCCTCTCTCTCTCTCTCTCCTCTCTCTCTCTCTCTCTCTCTCTCTCTCTCTCTCTCTCTCTCTCTCTCTCTCTCTCTCTCTCTCTCCGACTTTTTCATGCCATTTCAATTTTGTGGAGAGAGAGAGAGAGAGAGAGAGAGAGAGAGAAAGAGAGAGAGAGAGAGAGAGAGAGAGAGAGAGAGAGAGAGAGAGAGAGAGAGAGAGAGAGAGAGAGAGAGAGAGAGAGAGAGAGAGAGAGAAAGAAAAAAAACAATAGTCACCGCAGCGTTGTGACAGCTAAGTATGGCGTGAAGAACATTGTCAGTGTTATGGGTGGCGGCAGCAAGTTTTTGTTCCTTGGCTCCAATGATTGCCGCTGCACGTGTCCTGAACAATGACAACAGTTCGAGGCCGCTGCTCTTAGCCACTCGTCATGCTAATGCTAAGGACGGCCATGTAGTTACAAGTTATTAAGGCTGAAGGAAGGCAGGAGGCAGGAGACAGGGGACCCTTCGCGCTGTCGTCCACGTCCACATGCAACCCACATTTGCCTGAATCCTTGTGCCTTGAGGTCATTAATGTCTTGACGGAGTGGGTCATTAGTATCATAATAACGGGTTGTTTCTTGCTCACCCCGCTGCCCTACGTGTGCAAACAGCGGGGGGTTCGAAGGGGGAGACGGAGCGCGAGTAGCAGCAACTTGGCCACTGTTAAGTATGTAAATACAATGCAGGCAATACGTGTAATGTCGAGGAGAGCCATAAACGGTACCATGACCCGAGCTTAAGCACGTGCTGGAGTTAATGTAAGGCTGCTGCTGAGACGCCACTGGGAGCAGAACTACTGACGCAGGTACACCGCCGACCTGCTTCACCACCTCCACCACTATCACCACCACCACTACCACCACAACCACCCTTCTCCTCCTCCTCCTCCTCCTCCTCCTCCTCCTCCTCCTCCTCCTCCTCCTCCTCCTCCTCCTCCTCCTCCTCCCCCTCCTCCTCCTTCCCTCCTGCCTCATCTCTGCCCTCCTCTTGAATCTCTCGTCTGTGTTTTTTTTCTTCTTTGCCATTAATATCTCCCTACCACCTTTCTTTTCCCTTCCTATTCGTCTCCCTTCTGCACTCCTTTTCTACCCAGCGAACTTTTCTTTGCCTCCCGCCCACCGTCTTGCCGCCTTTATCTCCATAAATCACGTACTGGCACGCCAACCCTCACCTACGAGCTGCCACAGTCTCACGAGGAGAGTGGAACACTTTTCTGTCCCGAGTTATTAGAAAGACTCGTCCCTCTGAAGGAATATAATTTTTCTACCAACGACTTTCCTCTAAAAACCAACTCTGTGTGAAGAGGATTTTACTTTTAACATATTTTTTTATTTATTTTTTTTACATGGGAACATGCAATTGTCGATTTTTTTCCTATCTATCTCTCTTCCCCTTTGCTCAGAATCTTTTCGTTACAGGAAGGTCTGTGTGTCGAGAGGATGAAGAAAAAATATTCAAAACCATTACCGGTAGAGCCTAAGACGCTTTAAATGACTTCCCATTTGTCGGGGGAACTAATGATGTCGGTGCCGTGCCCGCCAGACACTTTAGGAGGAGAGGAGGTGGCGGAGGAAAAGAAGGAGACGGGAAGAAGCGAAGAAAGAGAAAGGAAAGGAACAAGTGCCTAACAAATAACCTTCCACCCATAGCCATACACGCGGTAAAAAATATATATAATAACCACGCGACAAGAGACAAGACATGGATGAGCGAGGAAGGTAAAAATATGTACATAAACACGGAAAATAAGGCCAGGATTAGCGGCCCTGGTGCTCCTTAGGTATGAATTATTTTGGGGAGTGTAAACGACTTGAATTCTTCGTGGGCGAGTGAGTGCGCCTTTCATTTCTTGGAGTAATCACCATAAGACTGTCAGCAGAGTCTGGGGCAGCGACGCTTCTTGGAAGATACGACGTCCTGCCTCTGTGCTTCCCATCCTCCCTTTCATCCTTCTCTCCTCCCTTCCACACCCTCTCCCAGCCACTTCCCGTTGTCTCTTGTCTGTGCACGCCGCGCCTCCCACCCATTCCCTACCGTGCCACATACCCGCCGTGTCCTGAGCTCATTTCACCGGCGTTTGATTGGTTTCCAAGTTCATGCGAGGAAACTTGTACTAATGGCCCGCCACCTTATTCCTACTCGTGTTCCTTCATCAGTGTGGTGTGAAGGAAGCCGTCAACACTGTGACCTCCTCCTCCCAGCCTTGCCTTCCCCTCTTTCCTCCCTTCCTTCCTTCCTTCCTTCCTTCCTTCCTCTCTTCCTCCCTGCTAGACTAACACCATTACCCTCCCACTAATGGTTCATTCTAGTTTGTTTCTTCTCTTCTTACACTTTCTGGTATATTCTTTATTTTTATTATGACCTGTTTATTTTTTTTATATCATTTCGTTTTTTTTCCTATCGTTTTATTTTTGTTTTGTCATGTACTATTTAAGTCATCATCGAGATAATTCATTAAGTATGTTTGTCTGTTATTTGTGTTTATTTGTTAAACTGTCTTTTTCATACATGTATGTATATTATACATGTATGTATATTGTCAATGGATGGTTAATATATTCAAAATCGATATGTAAGTATTTCTCGCAAACATTTCTTTATAATCATACCCAATTCATATATACATTTTTTTTTACAAATTCTAATATCGTTACACCAACCGTGTTTGGTAAATATTTATTTGAAATATTAAAACTAAAATGTTATGTGCAGCTTAAGGTTCAGTTTTACCATTTAATATTAAAATGCCTTTCACACATTAGTGACCATTTTTGTCCCGAGTCTCATTTCCTTGAGGCCTTTCATTTTATTTCACATTCCGTCTGGTCACGCATTTTTGTCCACTTCACTTGTCGTGTCCCTTCATATCTTGATTTTTTAATCTTATCCGTTTCTCTTCGTGACCCACAAAACATGACACACACACACGCGCGCGCGCACACACACACACACACACACACACACACACACACACACACACACACACACACACACACACACACACACACACACACACACACACACACACACACACACACACACACACACACACACACACACACACACACACACACACACACACACACACACACACACACACACACACATATCATCTGTTTGCTTTGCTTTATGGTACACTCACAGCACCGCACGATCCTCCTCTGTGGCCATGCATGTGTTCTCATTATTCTCTCCCTTACACAGAAAATAGCGGATGTTTTGTTATGGGTGCGAGACAAAATTTATGTGACAGGCGCGACTATAGGACGCGATGGGACTGCGCTGCCTCCTCCCTGTGCACGACTCTTGGGCAGAAAAAAATGTAATTGGATCGAGAATGAGATAGGGAGGAAAAAAGGGGCTGTGATCCCTTGGCATGGGCGCGTTGAAAGACCGTCTCCAGCCACCTCGTAAGACAGACAGACAGACAGACAGACAGACAGACAGACAGACAGACAGACGGATATACATACAGACGGCTGCAACATGCCACTTCATAACTTCTGAATAAATTATCTTAATCATATATTTTTTTCCCTTGAGACTTATTCTTTACGTCTTCATCTCGAGTCACATTACCAAGACGCATTTTCTTTGAGGCATTATATTACGAGACGATTTTCTGACACACGTTCAAAGGCTGTTTTTTCTGTTGCCTTCGTCTAAGTCCATAATAAAGACTGTCAAATTTCATCATGACCTGCACGAGACATTCCTTCAAACTTCACTTTAATTCACATCTCTGAGGGTTACGTGATGTAGCGAAGTATTGAATGCGTGCTGCTGAAGATCCTTGGAATAGCAACGGGATGGAGTTTTTGGCGACGTGTTAAAACCTACATGTACCTCTTGCCTACACTCCTGTTCCGTCCCTCTCTCCATTATGTGCGTTTATGTACGTATACGTGAGAGTAATACTTGTGGTCGTATTTGTACAGAAAAGAATATAGTTTTTTTAGGGGTGCTCTTTTTATTTTGTTTAATTAATCGTATAATTAAACGAAAATAATATAAGGCGTTGATTTCCCTGTGTGCCTCCTTTACTTGAATCTCTTTGTTTTGATGTACGTTAGACAAAGGTTATAACAGGTGCGTGTGACTGAAGCTTTACCTCGTCTAATTACTGCATAAGGTGTCATGTTCTCCTTGTGGTGAAAAAAGTGTATGTGTTTGTAACTGTTTTGATTAATTCCCGGGGCAGCTGCGGCTCTTTCATGCGTTATTGTATAGAATTACTGAAGCAAACGTGAATTATTAGTGTGTTTGTAGGCAAGTATTACCAAGTGTGTGTGTGTGTGTGTGTGTGTGTGTGTGTGTGTGTGTGTGTGTGTGTGTGTGTGTGTGTGTGTGTGTGTGTGTGTGTGTGCACGCGAGCTAACGTTTATCCATGCTCCTCTCACACCTCGTAGTCTCGCCTCTTGTGTGTGGTGAAACATTGGAAAATATCGAAGTTGTACACACACGTATACGAAGAAGAAAAAAAAGAGGAATAAAACTTTTGAATCCATCAGCCTGACACGGCAGCTGCCCCGCCCCGCCCCGCCCCGCCCCGCCCTGTCCTGCTACCCCCCACCCCCATTCCTTCTGTGTACAGCCGGCCCCGTAGTGGTCAGAGAATGAAGAAGAAAAAACAGCACTCACATAAAAACTCACAGTAGACTAGATCTTGACTTAGTGCACGTCTCCGCCGCCGAGACGAAGGAATAGTTGTGCTGCGGAATTGCTGGGTTTGTTATGTAACAGAAAACAAAAACATAATAAAGCTTCCCCTTGAGCGAGAAAGTCTTGTTGCTGTCGTTGAGAAAGTCGAAATATAATGAAATGGGTAAAGTTTCTTGGAAAAAAAAATCCTGCCCCCTTCGACCCTTCTAGGACATGATTCATCCTCCAAATTCTCGCTTGTTTGCCCAGTAATCCTAAACAAACAAGGCCATTTGAAACCTACTCTCTCTTATTCCCCAGTAATTGTCGACAAATATGAGCCTGCACCCGTTTGCTTCAAGCTTCCCTCGCAAATTCTAATTCAAATTCAGATGCTAATGGCTTAACTTGAATATGTTTAGGACCCACGCGTTGAGAGGGCAGTGGAGGTACATAGACACGAAGGAGAGACCCCGAGGTACAAGGGGTCGTAGAGCTGAAAGATAAGCCAGAGGGTAGAGGTGACGTGAAAGGGGCGAGGAGTGCAAGGAACTGTTGGCGCTTGTAAGGGAGGATTTACTCGCCTCTGAAACAACAGTGGGAATGCTGCCTCTGCTTGTCAGGCTGTGGCGGCATCCTCAGCAGTGTCAATGGTTAACAATACGCAACAAATAGAGGAAGAGAAGGTCCAGACTAGAGGGAATGGAGGTGATATCAGCCTAAGTGAGTGTCAGAAGCAGTGTTTTGGTGGCCCGCGAGGAAAACAAGGAGAGTTTACGAGATCATTTTAACAGTGAAATGCGGTGTGGGTTTCATAAGAGCATTTTGCAAAACACAGTGGGAAATGAAAACAGTGTAATCGACAACAGTGATGCTGGCGGGGGAACGCTGTTGAATGGATGGTTAAATGTATTCACGGGAGTTCCCATGTAGTTTTTAATGTTTTAGTGGCGTGAAATGAAATACTAGAATAATAAGAAATTCGTCGCATAATTGAGAGGACGCCATTCATGCTCGATTTTAAACGGAAAATGTGGAACGGATATGAAAGTGTCCGCAGCTGGCGAGGCGAAGTGGATATTTACTGCCTCATTGTAACTCCATTCAAGCCTGAGAGAGAGAGAGAGAGAGAGAGAGAGAGAGAGAGAGAGAGAGAGAGAGAGAGAGAGAGAGAGAGAGAGAGAGAGAGAGAGAGAGAGAGAGAGAGAGAGAGAGAGAGAGAGAGAGAGAGAGAGAGAGAGAGAGAATCGTAATCATTATATCACAAAACTTTCCTCTGTTTTTTTCACTGACAATCCTACAAAATATACAATACGGAGAGATCTTTTCACGCTTCTAAATGAATGACTAAAATTGAAATAAAAACGCACAAAAAAAAATCTCAATTTAGATTGTTAAAAGACGTTACATTATATAGTTAAAAGATACGAAAAAAATATATATAAACAAGGCAAACAAATGTCTCATAATCTATTAAGCAACGTCATTAATAATAGACCGATGCGCTTCACATTTCTCATTTGTTTACAGTAAGAGCTTCGTGAAATGGGTGCAGAGAGACCTTCTTAAAAATTGGATCCGACTGTTTATTCTAAAGTTATGTGTGAAGTAACTCGTGAAATCAGAGAATTAAGATGATTGTTCGTGTGAGAGAATGGCTGCAAGACAAACACAACTGTGCCGCCCTGGGGAAGGAGAGGAGAGGAGAGAGGAAGAGAAGCAGGAATAGAGAGGGAGTGGAACGAAGAGAAAAAAAGAAAAAAATATGATAGAGTAGTAGTAATAGGAGGAGGAAGAGGAAACGGTGAAGGATATAAGTCGCAAAACAATAATGAAAAAAACAAATATAAAAGTCAAAATAGATGAATATAAAAAGCAAAATAGGAAAATCAATAGCAATAGATAAAAAAAATAAATAATTTCGTATACTTTCGATCACAAATATTTTAAACGTGAATCAAGAACTGCACAATGTCTAAACGATGCGTATCTCATATTTAATAGTCTCCATATAAGGTCCAGATTGATTTCTCTTAAACTACAGGAATGATTACTTTTCCCCTTCAACAAGCAAGGTCACTTCAGCCACCGCAGGAAAATATAGCACACGTACCCTCACCCTTTCCTCTTCTACTCGTACATAGAAACGTTGATTGGCGCGCGAAGGGGAGTGTGTGGGCGGAGCGAAGGAAGAGGAAGGAGGGAAGTAAAGTGCGTGAGAGGGAAGTGAAGGAGGATCAGTAAATGAGTGGAGGAGTCGTGATAAGTGGAAGGAAAGTGGTGCTGAGGGGAGAAGTTGCGTGAGGGGCTTGGAGGGGAAAGGAGAAGAGGTCGTGATAAGGAGGGAGGGAAGGGAGAGAAGAAGAGAGGAAAGGTTGGAGGTGGGAGGGAGGGGTCCTGGGTTAATGGAAGGGAGGGTATGTGGTTGCCTGGTGGGGACGCAGGTCATGGCCAGCTGGTTATTTTAGGGAAAGGTCAGCTTGGGTCATTATCACACAAACGGATCGTTCATGCTACCAGAAAAAAGAAAAAGAGAAGGATCTTAATTTGCCTTCACCTTTCCTTTCCTCTTCACCCTGATTATGTCAAAACGGTAGAGTAATTTTATGTAACATACTTTTTTTTTACCTAAACCTGAAGGGCGAGGTAAAATTATGATTTGCTAGGTAGAGAAAAAGCAGGCACAGTTTTTCTATTTTTCTATTTTTTTTTTATTTAATGTAAAATATAACAAGAACAGCTTCACGTGAAAGTTTTTGTCAGTTTTGAATAGATGAAGAAAAAAACAATACACAAGTTCGAATTGTTTTACTTATGAAAATAAAGACAAAGATGAGAAAGAAAATAATTAAATGAAATGTTATATGAAAAACTACAAGAACTGGTATACATGCCATAACACACACACACACACACACACACACACACACACACACACACACACACACACACACACACACACACACACACACACACCACACACACACACACACACACACACACACACACACACACACAGGCACTATAATCTTGCATGAAGGTTAATTTTTACGCTTTAACTTGTAAACTTGACAATATATACATGAATATACACTCATACATAATCAGTAGAACGCCCATCATAGACTGCTCACTGTTTTGGCAATGCATACACGCCCACAGTATATTAACATAATGCTAGAGTTCCCGTACTAAGTCATCAGTATACCATGAAATATTTGTATGTACTGTGCTGTCTTCATACCAAAAGGAATGATAGGATACTCTCACTTCTTCAATAGATATGTACATAACCCGCGGAGACTTATAGATACGAGTGTGTTACGTTCATATATAGGGATTACTGTATATATTTATTTCTATCTTTCTTTCTTTTTCTCTTTTTTTCTCTCTTTTGGACACAAACACACACACACACACACACACACACACACACACACACACACACACACACACACACACACACACACACACACACACACACACACACACACACACACCTCTTCCTACACGTTTGGTTTCGTTGATTGCCATAAATATTCCATTCAATACTTTCTCATTACTTGAACTTGGTATTATAATTTGGTTTTAAGCATACTCTCTCTCTCTCTCTCTCTCTCTCTCTCTCTCTCTCTCTCTCTCTCTCTCTCTCTCTCTCTCTCTCTCTCTCTCTCTCTCTCTCTCTCTCTCTCTCTCTCTCTCTCTCTCTCTCTCTCTTTCAACAATTAAATTTCTCAATCCCTTAAGTCTACATCAAATCCCTTGAATCCGTCTGAGTTTTCCTGTCGCTCTAAAACCCACGAACTTGGAGAAATTTAAGGTGAGTTGCAATGCTGTCTGTCCCGTCTGAATACTGAATGGCATGCTGGTGTACTGTGGGGGCAATGGTTCAGGGGCGCGGTGTGTGTGTGTGTGTGTGTGTGTGTGTGTGTGTGTGTGTGTGTGTGCGTTTGTGAATTTGAACTGTTACTACTCTTTTGTTTTGTATATATTCGTTATTTTAATGTTCTTTACCATATAACTGTATTGATATTTCTTTTTTGACTTATATCTTTATTCCTGCAATATTTGTTATTGAAAAGCATATTTCTTACTTACAGTTCTGAAGCTATTTACCTCTATGACTTTTTGTTCTCTCTCTCTCTCTCTCTCTCTCTCTCTCTCTCTCTCTCTCTCTCTCTCTCTCTCTCTCTCTCTCTCTCTCTCTCTCTCTCTCTCTCTCTCTCTCTCTCTCTCTCTCTCTCTCTCTCTCTCTCTCTCTCTCTCTCTCTCTCTCTCTCTTTGTTTTATCTTTTTTCTCTCACTTGTTTTCTACAAACTCAGTCACTTTTCTCTTGTTTCCTTCACTCTCTGGACACACTCTTCCCTTTCTTCATTCCTCTCCCTCCGTTGCCTCTAAAACTGCGCGGCTCGGGGGGTGAAGAGGACCTGGCTTTTGGACGAGACTGTGTTCGCTCTGTGGAGCTTTTAAGGTTCTGGGATTTAGCTTGGAATTAGATTTATGAAGGAACGAACTTGATTAGATCCCTTTTATTTGATGTCTTGTCTCTGTCAATTCCAAAACCTCATACTCGATTTAATGGCTTGTTTTGACTCTCATTTATATACTCTTTCTTTTATCGTATCCTTTTGTCTTATGAAATACAAGGTCTTTCTTGTTTTTTATATATATTTTTTCCTCATTGAATTTGTTTTTACCTTTAATATGTAGTTTTTCTTCTTCTTCGTCTTATATAGTACAAGGAATATTTTATCATTTGCATATATATATCTTAATTTTTTGTTTTTTTTTGTATTCCTCTTCGACAGGTTATTATTGCGTGTTCCATTTTCCTTTTTTTTTATTCCAGTAACTGTTTTTGGTTTGGTTTTTTCCCATTTGTGGTTTCAAATTTCTGATTCATGGACTTCCAGAATTGAGTGTTGTGTTGTGCGTGCGTGTGTGTGTGTGTGTGTGTGTTGCGTTAATATTTCCACCTGTTATGCTTTCAAAATTTGCACAACAGAATATACTTTTTACGTGCGGTGTTTTGTTTTGCCATTACATATATAACAAAAAAAATAAATAAACTCATTCTTTATTGGTGTGCATGATGTAGATATTTCCATTTTTTTTTGTTTTATGGTTTATACGTAAAACTCAAAATATTACATGATTGTTCTCCGATATTTACTTCCTTTACATCCACACCACTAATCTTGCCAGTTATTCATTTTTACAGAGTTCTAAATAAATATACGACTGTTGTTATTATTATCATTATAACTGTTGTTTCGTGGCAGCTAGATCAGTGTGGCTGGGTCTCTTTTTCTCTTTAAATATTACACACAAAAAAATATAAGCTACAAACCAATATCATTATAGAATCACCGATAAAAATATGTATTCATATAAGCAAACTCAAAAACAAATAAAATTCACATCTGAGTTACATTAGAAGGTATGCAAGCAGGTCTAATATTCACACTGCACGTCCCTCACACACCCACACTCACACGCAAGCCGCATGCAAGCCACACGCAAGCCACATCCTAATAAACACGCACACCCACACTCAAAGACCACCAACACCACCACCACTACCACCACCCCCACCACTACTACTTGCAGCCACAACCCCAGATGATAACTAGTGTGTTAGCAGCGTAGATCAATCAGTCTTAGCTTAGAGGGGAGAGGGGGAGGACGTCGGCTTGTACTTGTGCGTCCCCTCCTCCCTTGTGCATCAGGGAGCGTTCAATGAATATAAACGATGGACATTCGCCTTTGTGTATCGTAAGGGAAATATAAATCGAAGCGGTTTTATAATGGTTCTTGGCGCTGCTGCCGCCCTCCTGCACCTCCCCTTTCAGCCCTCATCTTCAATTCATTATCTCTCCCTTTTGCTCTCTCTCTCTCTCTCTCTCTCTCTCTCTCTCTCTCTCTCTCTCTCTCTCTCTCTCTCTCTCTCTCTCTCTCTCTCTCTCTCTCTCTCTCTCTCTCTCTCTCTCTCTCTCTCTCTCTCTCTCTCTCCCTATACACATCAGTCATTATTATTATTATTATTATTATTATTATTATTATTATTATTATTATTATTATTATTATTATTATTATTATTATTATTATTATTATTATTATGGTCCTTTCTTTACACTCTTCATCCTAGCTCGTTTTTTGTTCTCCCATGAGCATCTATTTAGTTTTATGGTTTCCTTCCTAATGCCACTCTTTCTTTGTGTTTCATCACCCCGTCCCGTCGCGTCCCTCATTCTCGTCACCTCCTGTTCGTACACCTTCCCCAACACGTCTCTTAATTGTTAAGGGAATTTCACTTATATGCATTTAAATTCTGGGGGACTTTTAAAGAGAAGCATCCCTTTAACCTCCCTGTGTTTGGTACAGTATCGTAATTAGTTCTGTGTTCTTTAATATTTAACATGCATACATAAAAGCATGGTTGGCAGAGCAGCTGGTAGACGGCCGCGGTTAGCTGGGTTATGTAGCAAGTTTCCCAAGTGGGTCTTGAAGCGGTTGTAACTGTGTTCCTACTCGGGGTTGTATAACGTACTGCGCCGCTCATAAAGACGGCAGTACAGCGGCCAGCACACTACCTTCCTGCAGCCACCGCCACCAGTAAAGAAGAACGTGCTGGAATACTTGTTATTATTCTCTTACATGTTTCCTGTATTATTTTTTGTGGTCTTTTTACGTAACAAGGTGAAAAATGTCGTCATGAGCAGCACAAAAAAGTTACAGATTGTAGTGTAGAAATAAAGACTTTTTTTTCTCTGCCACATGATTGAACTGCCAAAGAGAAAGATCAGGTAACGAAAAGAAGAAAAATCGGAACCTAAGTTACTTTGAGGCCCCGTCAGACCCTCCCGGTGAAAGGAATACAAAAGGACTCGCTTGAGTGAGTGTCCCAGTAGACGACCTCGCTCCCTTCCTCTCCGTCTGCCTTGTTAACCTCGGGAGGCCTCTGATCATGCTGCGGGAACATCCGGCGTGATTGGATGGCGAATCGAGACTGGAACCTCCTTCCAGAAACTAGCGGCCAGCGTACTTCCCACGCGGGCACTTGGCTTGATCCTCCTTTGATTGAAATGACAAGAGTTTTCCTCCCGGATAGCAGTAGTCTTAAGGAATGCCGGATGTATGGTCGTAAGCAGAGTCGTAAAGAATAGAAGCCGTAGAGAGATGAGGAGGGGAAGTAAATCTCTTGAATCCTGCTTTGGCGTGTACGATCGAAGTTGTTGGAGTCTGTTTCGATATCAATGTTGTTGCCGCATAAGGAATCCATTTTGTTTTCTTTTTTATACTTATTAGAGCGTCATAAGCCTAATATTTTTTTCCCGTTTTGTTGTGAAGATTACCGTGCACAAGATTTCTGTGTTGACTTTCACTGCAATAACACCAATCGAAAAGGCGTTTCTTGTTAATGAAATATCTCATAAAATTTGTCTTTCTCTCAATAACATAACTGAAGCCACCTACCTTGATGTGGTGTGTACTATTTGCATTAAACCAATAATAGTTTTTTATGGAAATTCGCGAGACATCGAGGAGTTTAGTCTCCTAGGGAAGGCAAGAGTTGGCTCCGTTTCATTAGATAAAAAAAATAACGGGTTCCTTTGTCAACTTCGTTTTTCCTATTCAAATTGGGCCTAATTGATCCTCAGTCTCATTTGGATGCTAATGTGATTTTTCCTGTTATTTTCTCTCCCCTCCTGACTTAACGACACAGTACCGAGTTTCATCACGAGTCCGCCTGTCCGATTTGTACACTTTAGGGTCGACGAGATGCGACTCGCTGCTAAATGAAAAAAGGGAACAACGTTCAGGCCTTTTTGGTAGTAGTGAAAACATTAGTGATCACATGTACACACACATTAAAAAAACACAGCATAGAAAAGTCTGGCATTTAGATTAAAAAATAACTCTCTCGGAAGGGACAAATTTGGAATAGATGTATAAAAAAAAAGTCTAATATAATTGTTTTTGACAGTAATTTATGGTGGCGAGGATGTTATGCAATCTGAATATTTTGAAGAAAAAAAACAGTAGTATATAAGCGAAACCAAATGAAACAAGTGAAGTAGCAAGTTAGTAGAAGAACACAGAAGTGAGGCCAAGCAAAAGCAAGCATCGTGTGCGTATCTTAGTGAGACAGTAAAATAGTAGATAGATCGGGCAGTGCCAGAAGAGAGTCGCGTCCTTGCTTCAGGCGTGAGGCGGCGGCGGCTGCAGGTGCGCTCCGCCAATATTGACCTCTGCTGCGTGATCCCCTAAAGTCCAGGGAGGTCATTGAGGGCCGCGGGGCAGGAGAAGGGTCGCAGGAGTGTTGATTGGATCTTTGGGCGCCGAGCCTTGATGAAACCTGACCGTTGGCCGCGATCTGAGGTGATTAAATTTTGATGGTGTAAACGACTCCCTGCTAATTTTGACCTGAGGCTTTTTGGTTCTTGGCAATGAAAAATGTCAAATAATGTGTGGAAGATTGACTTGATTTAATTTTAGTCTTATTGATGAAAATTTGTCGCGAGAAAAAGAAATATACAATCTTGAAACTAAGCCAGTAATGTAGAATTTAATAGATATACATATAGCTCTCGTTTTATTGTTAATATATATTTTTTTTTACTCTGAGAAACAAAATAAGACAACCCTTACATTTATCAGTTATATTTATTCACGTTCTGTGCCTTATACTTACTTACTTTAATACAAACTATGCATTGCTTCTACAAAACACTGTGTCAGTAAGGTTCATCTTTTATCCCTGACACCTGTCTGTGTCTTATTCCTACTGTCATATCCTTATTAAAAGTTGCATTTTTTCCCTTTAGAATTGTCTATTTAAATTTTATACATTTCCACTTTTTCATTATAACAACCACAATTTCGTCACACCCTTACATGAATTGTCTTTAACTGTCTTCAACTGTCACTGTCTTCAACTGTCTTCACCTTCACCACATTAACTCACAACTACCACCAACAGTACGTACAAAATGCTATGTTAAATAAATCACAAATACTCTATGTAATTACACCTCATATACACTCCTATATACACCAGAACTGTAAAACTCCTCACAACCAGACCCAGATTTCCCACAACCATTCGCAGCATCCACTTAGAGCTTCCACAACCATTCAGTTTCTCCACCACAACTACCTTCATCTCCACCAACATCCTCCGGCAGCGCGCTCCCGGGAATTCCTCAGATAGTTTGAGGGCTTTAAGGAAAACAGGAATTTATCCCCAAGTTTGGAGAAGCCGAAAGTGGATCTCCCGTCCTTGCTCACCCGGGCGAAACTTCAGTGCGTGTGTGAGGCTTTGAAAGACTCCCTACCAAGTCTCTCTTTTGTAAATTGTCAGCTGCTCTTTCTCTCTCTCGGTGATTATCTTCCTTCCAGTGCTCTTCCCTTTTGTTCTCCGCCGCCAGCGATGCCTCGTATTTGATACATTGCAAAGGGAGAAATAAATGTGTTGGTTGGGTATTATTTTTTGTAGTGAACTAAATTACTGTTGGGGATGTGTGTGCGGGTGTGTCTGTCTGGGTTTCTGTCTGTCTGTCTGTCTGTCTGTCTGTCTGTCTGTCTGTCTGTCTGTGTTTCTGTCTGTCCGTCTAGTAATCACTGAGGTGCAGCTGAATGAGTTCCCATCAAAGTTGGTGCAGTTGTTTGACATTTAACTGCGTTCATCTTAACAACTTTTGATGAGATTTCCTTGGATATTATGTGAGAGAGAGAGAGAGAGAGAGAGAGAGAGAGAGAGAGAGAGAGAGAGAGAGAGAGAGAGAGAGAGAGAGAGAGAGAGAGAGAGAGAGAGAGAGAGAGAGAGAGAGAGAGAGAGATTGTCTAGTCTCAAGCGCAAGATTTTTTCCCCCTTATGAGGTCGCCTGCTGTGTTGCATTTCCCTGCCACACGCCTACATTGCACCCACGCGCGCCCCCAATGAAGGATGCAGGATTTTAGAGCCGCTCGTGAGGCCTGGCGTCTCCGGCAAGTTTTGGTCGGGTGGCGGCGTTAACCTCGTCCGGCGAGGTTTTGTTCCTTTGCCGCAGTCGTAAAACCCGAGCAACCTAAGGTGAACGGCAGTTGAGGCACTCTTATACCTGCCACTCCGGCCTCAGGTGCGCTGCCCGCCGCCATCTCGTTCCGGGTTATCGAGTAGGAAAGGTGAGGAGAGCCGCTGTAACAGCACTATCAAAACAAACTTTTTTATGTGAGTTGCTGTGTACTTTTTTTTTTACCTGGTTCCATTTCCGTGGCGGCGGCCGACGGTCCTCACTGCGGTGCTGGGGCGGCCTGGCATGGGGTGGCGTGGCGTGGGGCGGACTGGTGTGGGGTGGCCTGGCGTGGGCGGCTTGGCGTGGGCGGCCTGGCGTGGGCGGCCTGGCGTGGGCGGCCTGGCGTGGGGCGGTGTGGTGGGGGACGGCGTGGTGTGGGGCGGCCTGGGGTGGGGCGTGCTTCGGGTGTTCATGTCTGGTCTGCCGTGGAGATAGCAGCTGCCTTGCTTAACCTCCCTCGGCTTATAATCTCGCCGCCTCGCATCCCTCGCCGCCTCGCATCCCTCGCCGCCTCGCATCCCTCGCCGCCTCGCATCCCTCGCCGCCTCGCATCCCTCGCCGCCTCGCATCCTTCGCCGCCTCGCATCCCTTGCCGCCTCGCATCCCTCGCCGCCTCAGCTCACAACTCGGCTGCCAGTTAATAATTTATCATCACGTGGCGCTTCTGGAAAGACTCGAGGCGTTTGTTAGGGAAAGACAATATACAACGGGAAGAAAGGAACACCTGAACACTTTGATTGGAGTACATTAATGCCGACTGAATGTCATTGCACACCTCAGTATATTATCACGTGTTTTGAGTGTGTGTGTGTGTGTGTGTGTGTGTGTGTGTGTGTGTGTGTGTGTGTGTGTGTGTGTGTGTGTGTGTGTGTGTGTGTGTGTGTGTGAACTTGCTCTACATCTTAAGTGAACCTCAGACTCAGGGAACTTACAGCTGGTGTTGCCTTTGAGGGAAGAGCCAAGACTTCTCCTTTAAAGTTAACAGTGAATATAAGCCAAACTCAAGGCAGTACGCCCCTTGTTCACCATTAATTAGAAACTTAAGAAAGACACACATGACATGGCGTGTGCTATCAGGCCAACTGGGTGGTACTAGGCCGGGAACAAGCCTGTGGTGTGGTGCAGAGACAAGGGCGTGACACTGAGCCTGTTAATACATACACGGTCTACTCTACTTGGTGCGTCTCATATACTCACTACCACTTGTCATGCATTACCTCAGCCCTTGTATTATACCCCACACTCTTCCACTACCGCACCTCCTATACGTAAGTTCAACCTGAGAGAGAGAGAGAGAGAGAGAGAGAGAGAGAGAGAGAGAGAGAGAGAGAGAGAGAGAGAGAGAGAGAGAGAGAGAGAGAGAGAGAGAGAGAGAGAGAGAGAATTAATATAACACATGGGATGTTTTGCTGCATTAGTGTTCGTTCATGACCCAGTTCAATATGAGCTGAGCGACCGGAAAAAAAATTGCTTCATTATTTTTAAGTGGCTCCAGGAACATAATTATAGACTGTAAAACTTAAATATTATGTACGAAATTTGGAATTATCAAATTTTTTTTTCTCGAAACTAGATAAGGATGTGACAAAATTATATGAACATTTGATAAGATAAACTTAACTATTATTTTTGCAAACTAACGAAATAATGTAAATGCTTCACAACCACTTCTGTGAGAATTGGAAGTTGATTGCGACAAAGTTATGTGGGAAATGGTCACCTGAAAGTAATTAAATCTCTCTCTCTCTCTCTCTCTCTCTCTCTCTCTCTCTCTCTCTCTCTCTCTCTCTCTCTCTCTCTCTCTCTCTCTCCTCTCTCTCTCTCTCTCTCTCTCTCTCTCTCTCTCTCTCTCTCTCTCTCTCTCTCTCTCTCTCTCTCTCTCTCTCTCTCTCTCTCTCTCTCTTCTTAACGTGAGATATTAATCAGCGAAGAATATTTAATAAAACTTCTATCTTGTTTAACATTAAATATGAGTTTGATGATTACTTACCCTTACATCCACTTAGACACACACACACACACACACACACACACACACACACACACACACACACACACACACACACACACACACACACACACACACACCACACACACACACACACACACACACACACACACCACACACACACACACACACACACACACACACACACACACACACACACACACACACACACACACACACACACACACACACACACACACACACACACACACACCACACACACACACACACACACACACACACACACACACACACACACACACACACACACACACACACACACACACACACACACACACACACACACACACACACACACACACACACACACACACACACACACACACACACACACACACACACCACACACACACACACACACACACACACACACACACACACCACACACACACACACACACACACACACACACACACACACACACACACACACACACACACACACACACACACACACACACACACACACACACACACACACACACACACACACACACACACACACACACACTTTTAATTATCAACCTGCTTAGCGCGCTGCAAGTCAAATGGGTCGACGGGAAATTCATATTTTCCATCGTTTCTTCCTCTTCTTGATGTTGACGTCGGTAGGAATTTCCATATTGACGCGAGTTTCCTCCCCTCATCACGTATGGAGATGACTCCCCCGACGGGTCCAGACTCAACAATTTATATCCTGAAGGAAATTGTGGTGAGCAAGGTGACGCGTCCCTTGGCGGCGAGGTGATGGGACGGGACAAGGGCTTAACCTGATGCCTGGGGACGACCCTTGATGGAGGAATCGGTGGTGACGCTCGTGGTGTGACGCTGATTCCTTGGTTGTGAGGTTCATGCAGCCTTGCGTTCCTGTTTGTTTCTTAAGACGTGTGATGAACTTGTAGGATGAAATGCCTTGCTGTTGATGTTGTAAATGATGGTGTACTTGTGTATTGTGTCCTGTGTTTCGTGATGGTGGAGAGAGAGAGAGAGAGAGAGAGAGAGAGAGAGAGAGAGAGAGAGAGAGAGAGAGAGAGAGAGAGAGAGAGAGAGAGAGAGAGAGAGAGAGAGAGAGAGAGAGTGTACATATAAATCTAAGCCAGGTCCAATAACCATACACAACTACAGCTGCTGTATTAAAGTACAACACATCCCTGAACTCACTAGCTTTATGTGTGTGTGTGTGTGTTGCGTGTGTGTGTGTGTGTGTGTACACACACACACACACACACACACACACACACACACGGACACACTCTTATACACTCAGCATTACTAAGTACATATCCTTGTGTACTGTCTGTAGAGGTGTCTTGGCATTGCAGTGTACCGTGCGTCGCTCATTACCGTACAAGTAAAATGTATAAACACAACTGTAAACCTTTTGTAGCATTGAGAGTTTAGCTGAAGACGCTCCTTTACGTCCTCTGTAGTGACAATGAAGGCAGCATGATGAGCCACACACGAGGATAAGAGTGTTGAGGTGCATGACGGGAGACACTCCGTCGTGGTAGTGATAGTATAGATTCAATGCAACACTACTACTGATCAACCTTCGTCCATGTGCTTTAGGAGGCAATGGTTTAATTAAAAGGGGATTAATGCATGGGTGTATGCACGGGTATAAGTATGCATGTGTGTATGCGTGCAACGTGGAGGGATTACACCAATTACTTACATAATGTATATTTATCCAATCAGTGCAATTATCCTAAGTAGTGCGCTAGTGTAGGTCTGCTGGAATGTAATATATATATTTTGTTATCAATGAGAGGAAGTGAAAATAGCCAGTTTACTGTTAGACATTTGTATTACTTTTTTTTTAAATGTTTTACCAAGAAATGAGTGTGAATATCATTTTAATGTGTGCACTGCTTGCTGGTGTACGTATAGTGCGTGTGTGTGTGTGTGTGTGTGTGTGTGTGTGTGTGCGTGTGCGTGTGTGTATGTGTGTGTGTCCATCCTCACCTGTACTCCTGCCAGACATAAAGTACTTACACAAACATTCACCTCATCAAGAGCTCAGTCCTTACAACGAAAAAGAAGTAGATAAACATTCCTTCTTTGCACAACTACCTTATCGCTGCATGCACTCACCAGGCGGCGGTGGCGGCGGTGTGGACTTAATATACACAACGGAACAAAAAGTGAAGTAAGACGTGCATCTGTAGACGACGCAACATTAATACTGTGTACACTCTGCTCAATGTAATTATGCCAGCGCCGGACACTTTAATTTTGCAATGCGACGATCATGTGCTCTTTAAATCGGTGAACTTGTTATTACTGCTCCCCAGGTAATCGTGGCGCCAGTAAATCAGCCTCAGACCCTCTCTCCCTAATGCAGGTGAATTCCACTATTTTCGGTACAGGAGAGAAATATGTTTGCCTTATGTCATGTCGGTGTGTTGCTCCAGCAGTGAAACGCCTTGGAGGTTTAGTGTGGTGTTGTGCTGATGCCTGGGAAGGGTGAGAAGGAAGGATGTTTATTGATGGAAAGTGTTATATATATATATAGTTTGTCATTTATGTTTATGCTTTCATGTCTTTAGGAATGGATGTCCTCGGTACTATTTGTGTTTATGATTACTGTCTAACTGTAAATTATCTGTTGTAGCTGTTGTATGTTATCCATCATCCATGTTGGTGATGCAATGTTTATAATTGTTGTTTTTTTCCTTTATAGGTAAGTTGTGAAATGTTGAGCTGTGGACTTGGTTTTCTGCATATCCGTGATCCTTGGATGGAAGGTGAAGTACAAGGCTTTCTGGTGTTACTTAACCATTAATACATTTAGAAGCTCATCTCACTATTTTTGATCGAGATAGGGACTCCATTTTGATGCTAATGTTTTATTCGTTTTGCATAAGGAACCGTCTTTCTTATAACTTGACTTACAATGACTTGAATACTCTGAAGGATATCAGAACATCTTCAAACTTCTCAATATGGATTTTCGATTTTTCTTTGACAGTGTCTTTTGTGGACAAGGTGATCTTTATTTGCAACTATTTTTAATAAGTTTTTTTTTTTATATAATAAACAATATCACCTGAGGCTTTGAAAGATGAATTTCCTTCACCACTTCACTGAGCACAGCAAACAGACAGCTACGAGTACCTACAAGCCTGAAGAAAATTCCTCGATACCTTAGGAAACCCTTCAGTCAGGCCTAGAACATTCCGAAACTTTTTCCAATAAGTTAATCTATCCCGGATGGAGCCGAGCTGAAGTAGCGGTGTAAATATTGGCTCTGGGGAAGGCGAAGCTAGAGCAGCTGCTGGAGTGAGGGTGTAGTGGGCGCGTGAGGGATCTGGTCATGGCTTGAGAGGAACAAAGGAGTGCCAGGGATGCACACAGGATGCCCTCGCATCCTCAAGCTGGTATTTGTATCGAAAAAGTTTGACGTAAGGGATAAACTTTGGTGTTTTATGAATAGTAACGCGTACACGTTGTACCCAAGACGCAGGGAAGTTTTTCATCTTGAAGGTGTTCACGAAGGTGAGAATAACAAGCATTTTAAAGTATGATATTTGTCGAATGATATTCCATATGATGCAACATCGTATAGCATCCTTTGCAACACATTCATGATGACATTAACCTCTACTCTACAGTAATGTATTACTGCCTTAAGTCAACATATATATCCTAATGTTGTGAGCGGAGCATCGGAGATAAACAATAATGACCGCTGGAAGAGTCACATGAGCGATGTGATGGTGTGTTAAGGAAGCCTTGAGCTGCCTGTTGCCTGCTGTTGTCCCTCCACAGTCACTGTGAACTGTGACGAGACTTCCCGCCAACTTTCCGCTGCTTAGTCGTGTCTTGAAGCGGAAGCCGCCGCTGTCACACTCTAGACTCCTATTGTTTTCTCTTCCTCCACTTCTAACGTCAGTGAACACGGGAGTCGCGGCGCCAGACAAATTATTTAACTTTTACTTGTCCAGGCAAGATGCAGATGCCTCTTAGAGGGGAAGGTGTGCGTTGGTGTCAGTGGGAGTCACCCTCGACGGACAGTCCTTCACCCCTCGTAATGGCAACCAACAAGAGGCGAAAATTTGTAAGTCAACATGATTTAGGTCGCAGTGGAGGTGGCGACTGACGGGGCGTGACGGACCAAGCCTGCAACCCTCCTCCAGTTATTTGGAGTAATGACCCTTAATGACAACAACGCGCCTAACCACCTTAATAACCCCAGCACACCTTGGACCACAGCGCCACCTCCCCAAGCATCGGACTCGCCGTGTCAATAGGCTAGATTAACCAGGTGTGTGGGCCAGAGTAGTCACCTGTAATCAGTGCACTCTCACGCACGCCCGCCGCCCAATGACCCTCCGCCTCACGCTCGATCACCAGCCTGCAGTTAAGCACCGTAAATTACCGTGTACAGTTTTCCTTCCCCTCCAGCCCGGGCGTCCCTAGAGACCACTGCTTCGCCTGGTTCGGATAATTTACGGCTGTGTTGCATGAAGCTTCGTCATGCTTCCCCTCACTCTTTCTACCCTCCCTCCCTCCCTCCTCCCCTCCTCCCTCCCTTTCCTTCTTCCTTCCTTATCCTCCGTCTACACCTCCATCCACCCCTCCCTTCCAACACTGCCACACTATATCTTTTGATTTATTTTCTTTGTCATGGAACAGTGTCGCTCGCTTCTCTCTCTCTCATTCTTTCTCTCATTATCTCATTCTCTCTCTCTCTCTCTCTCTCTCTCTCTCTCTCTCTCTCTCTCTCTCTCTCTCTCTCTCTCTCTCTCTCTCTCTCTCGCTCTCTCGTTACTCCTTACCTTCTTTTCCTACCTTTCTTCCTTCTATTTTTTGGCCTCTCTTCTCCCCTCCCTCCTTCGCTGTATTTGGTCCTCTTCCCCCTCATCTTCCTATATTTTCCACCTTGTACGCATTTGGGTTTCACTTTTTCACTCGTTTATTTCCCGGCTCCGTTGTGCCATGTAATCACTTCTTTTTACCCCTTACTACCCCCTCTGACTTTCCCCTTCTCGTCCATTCCCCTCATGGATTCCTGCATTTTTATCCTCCTCCCCTTTTTTCCCCTCCTTTTTACTTTCCCTATATCTTCCCCTTATCATTTAATTCTCCCTCTCTCCCTCTCTCTATTTCTCTCTCCCATCTTTATCCCCCATCATTGTTTTCTCCATCAGTGGCAATTCCCCTTTTGATTTTTTCTTTTTTTTCTTCTCTCTTTCCCCTTCTCCTTTGCCTCCTCTTCTCCCCTCCCCCAATCAACCACAACCTTTGCGCTGCCTTCCCCTCCGTAACCACTACCCTCTCCCCTCCTCTTCACTATCCACTGCTTTCCCCTCTTGGACGATATCACTAACCACACTCCCCCCTCCTCCATTTTTAGCTGTTCCTTGTACCTCATCCTTGCTGCGTTGTGATATTCTTCCTTCCTCCTCCTCCTCCTCCTCCTCCTCCTCCTCCTCCTCAGAAATGTACCTTCATACGCTTATTTTTACTCCCCCCTCTTATTCTGACGTTATTTTTCCTTCCTCTGCATTTAAAGTTCATGGTTTTTTTCGTTTTCTTTCTCTTCCCTCATTCTGCCGCTCATCTTGTTATCTTTGCATCGATACTCTGTTCTGTTTTTTCTTCCTTTTAATTTTGCGTCGTCGTTAATACATTGAAATATTGATGGTTTTAATACGTGTGATTCTGTTATGCGAAAGTGTTAGGTTTTCCTGAATTTACTATACAGTTTCCCCCTAAATACTACAGTGGGGCTTACGTCACAAAATGCACAAAATGTTAATCTTATCAAGGAAGCAGGAACCTCATACTATCGTATCAACGTGATTAAATTTTCACGCAGGACGCAGGAGTCGAGAGGGTTTACTGCAGGCATAAAACCCAAGAGTACAGCTTTCACGTAATTACAAAGCTGCATTCCAGTGGGACAGATAGTAACTGTAAAACCGGAACACCAAATTGTACCCTGATAATGTGCATTTTCATCATAACAAAATACAACAAACAGTTAGATTCAGAAACGATTGTCATACTCATTATTATGAATGATTAATTTGCATTCGATATTTACCAGCAAACTAAGTGTTGTCCTTCCACATGTGTAAAAATAAACTCCACTTAAAACGTGAGTCCACGAGGCAGCGGCTGGAGTATTACAGAGATTGAGGCTCGACCAGCAGCAAGACACACTCAGAAGCATGACCTTAGAGAGCCATGCTGGTGACTGGGTTGCTGATAGAATGACTACCGTATGTGTGGCCTGAATAGCAACCTGAATTCTTGAGAGACTAACAGTAGGTTATACAAAGTGAATGCATCTAACGTGTAGAATAAAGCAGTAAAGGCAGCCATTCCCACACCGTCAGTCATCCCGTCCAAGATGCTCTGTGCGGTACTACAGGAAGAAATCTAATTGGAAAGTGCAGGGTACCTCTGATGGGCGTGAGTCATGGGCGGCCATGAAGGGGGTGCCTCCAGCCTGCTCTGATAAGGCGGAATACATGTCTGCCACTTAATTGGGTGTCAGATCCAATTAAATTATCCTTGTATTTACGCCGCGGACAGGAGGAGGCCAGGACTACATTGGCCCACCGCACCTCCCTCGCCCCGTAATGGCGGCAGCCTCGATTATTTGCTGAATATTGCATGTTACACGGAATTGGATGTAGTGGTCGAGGTGTAGAGGCCCAATTAGTTCATATTTATGGCCGTCTGTCCGCAGCGCCGCCTTGTAAGGACGCCGCTGCAGCAGACACTGACATTGTCTACCAAATTAAGTGACAAAGAGTGTTTCCGGGATTAAACAAGCATCGTGGCCATTGTGTAGGTTTGGTGGCTGCTCCATGTGTGTATGTATGTATGTATGTATGTATGTATGTATGTTAATATGGCACAGTGTTGTACTTGTTCTTTATCATTATGTATCAAAAGTGGTGTCTAGGAATTTGTTTAATTATTGTATACCATTATCTTTGTGTGTGTGTGTGTGTGTGTGTGTGTGTGTGTGTGTGTGTGTGTGTGTGTGTGTGTGTGTGTGTGTGTGTGTGTGTATGTGTGTATGTGTGTGTGTGTTTGTGTTACATGGAAATTTAGTTGGATGTGAATGCACTCGAGCAGAGCCTGAGCTGAGCAGTGTTACAGACTAGTGCAACGACTACACATTCCATCTTAATTAATATAGACTTATCTCCCCTCTCTGTACCACATTTCCTGCTCTCATTCCCTCCCTCACTCCCTCACTTCCTCACTCCCTCACTTCCTCACTCCCTCGTATTTTCTGTATTCTATTGTCTTTCATTTGTAACTTTCTCGCTTGTTCCTTAGTACATTGTTTTTTTTTTCTCCCTTTTTCGTGTTTTAATTACCGTTTCGAAGTTTTATTTTGTAAGTGTGAACAAATAATTGAAGTTCACGTATAAGCGATACACTCACACTCATTTCGTATACATTTTTCTATGATTCAAATTGTGTTCAGTTTGCAAAGTACGTATAATTTTAAAGGATTTTTGTAGCTACTTAATTTTTTCTCTTATCCTTCACATACCTTCTCTTGCTTCCATCCTCTCCCCTCTTACCTTCCTCTTTTTCTTCTTCTTTCTTATCACCATCTCCTTTCCCTCTCTCCCCTCTTCCCTTCTCCTTCTTTCTTTTTCTTTCTTATCACCACCTCCTTTCCCTCCTCAGTCTTCGTCTCTTCCACCCTCTTACTCCCTTCTCCCCTCATCCTTCCCTCCCTCGCTCTATTCCGTCGCTCTCTCCCTCTCTCCCCTCCTAGCGCACAGGTGAGCTCAGCTAATGACCCAGCGTGTGGTGGCAGTTAGGGGAGGGAGAGGTAATGACCGCCTACCGTAAAGGGAAAGGGGAAGTTGAACACACTGGGGGAGAAACATGTGTGGTGTGGTGTGGTGTTGAGTAGTGTGGCGTGGCATGATGTGGCAGGCGTAGTATGGTAGTGTTAGGTGTGGTAGGGATAGTGTGGTGTGGTATGGCGTGCGTTTGCGTGTGCGTGTGGTTTTGATGGTACGTAAGCTTCTCTCGTAAAAGGTTTCCCATTCGTGAAGGGATAACGCGAGGAAACACTGGAGTGGCGTGGTGGTTCAGGTCGACATGAATTAGTGTGGCAGGTTAATAGGAAACAGCGATGCAGGCAGGCTGGCGTGGGCTTAATGCATCTGGGCCGCGCGCTCTGGGCTGATCGACACTTGGGTATTGTTATGATTGTCCACGTCAGATAGACACGAGACCATGCAGTTCAAGGCCAAGAGAAAGTGATACTATTTGAAGGGAGGTTGAGGGAGTGAGTTAAGGTGAGCGAGTTTGTAGCAGCAGATTCCGTTGTTCCTCTCCCTTGTCCTCTCTGCCTCCAGTGGCTTGGTGTGTGTGTGTGTGTGTGTGTGGGTGTAGGTGTGTGTGTGTGTGTGTGTGTGTGTGTGTGTGTGTGTGTGTGTGAGTGTGAGTGTGTGTGAAGCGACGATCACTTACTAAGACAGTGAACATTCATCATTTAAACTTATTGCAATGTAAACTTTGAGATGAAAAGATAAACCATTTCACTTCAATTGTTCGAGAAAAATTTGTTTTAAATATCCGTTATCCAAAATTTTAATCATTTCTCATGTAGGTTTGCATTATGCTATTATTTTTTTTTTCTAATTGAAGCTTCATATGTGTAGGATATGATCATAATAAAAGAAAGGTTCAGTGAGGTAATTCTGTGCTCCATTTGAAATAATTAAAGAAATAATTGCATGGGAGGGTGGCTCGTACATATTTTTTTTGTGTGTGGAAAGTTATGATGTTCGTCACAATTGTTGAAAATGAGGTTAAAAAAAAATAATAATAATGGAATCAACTTTAAGATCCTAACCAGCTTTAGAGTTTCGTTGGTGGTGGCGCTGTGGTGCTGGGCTGACCTTGGCTAACACACTGAAGGCGTCAAAGCATCGATCAGCAAATTATTATCAACTGTACACTTCCTCAGAACCTGTGTTGTTGAAAGGACCAGGAAACCCTTTGTCCTTTTCACCGTCACAGATACACGAACCATCCTCAGATATATCGTTAAAACCTTGTCCCAAACCGTCTAGAAATAGAAAAAAAAAGTATACATGACGATTATACATAAAGGAAAAACTTTGTAATAATTTCACAACTCACAATCGTTATATAAAGTGTAGTGTAGTGTTGTATGTGGTTGATTGAACGGCGTTTCCTCTGGGTGAACAATTAGGTGAGTGCACGTGTGTTGCATCCAAAGAAAACGTTGCTGGCCCCGTTCTCTGTGGCTGAGGTCCACGTGGTTGCATCAGATACTATCAGGAAATGGCAGCAGGAAATTACATATATCTGGGAGGGTTTTCTTCATCTTCTGTTGTATAAGAAAGTTTGGAATGTTGTGGAAAAGTGAGTAATGTTCTTGATGTGGTGTTAGTCGAAGTGTTAGTACGTGGTGGTCGTAGGGAATAATATAATGGATATCCTACGTTCTTAGTTATTTATTTAAGCAGGAAGACGAAGACTCAACTCAGACTCCCACCCATGAACTGTTTCAATTAAGTTCACGGGACACACTGGCGGTTTTGACAACGGAAAAAAGAAGGTTAAACTATAGAGAAGATAAAGACATACTAACTAGATAACAATATTAACCAGTATATATATTGTATTTGACTCATTGTCGTAACGAATAATAGTTTGAACATAACATTATATCAAGGAGATCAATACACACGATACTATACATACATGATAATACTGAAACTTTTCTGGCTGTCACTTTCGTTGCGTTAGTAGTTTTTCATGTGACTCTTTATTCGTTGAGAGTCATCTTTGAAAACACACAAACAACTTTACAAGGCAGAGGAAGGAAGTGCGTAGTAGAATCAAGGTTAAAGTTAACATTACCATCATTGTAAGACTTATGCCATGTACGTTGTGTTTTGGATTGCGTAATTAAGGACAGTGAAAGGAAGCTGGTCCATCAATATTGTCTCACTACAAGATACTGATTGATTTAACCTACACACGGCCACTCATCCAATCCACTTGTGTATTCTTATCCACCACAAAACACACACACACACACACACACACACACACACACACACACACACACACACACACACACACACACACACACACACACACACACACACACACACACACACACACACACACACACACACACACACACACACACACACACACACACACACACACACACACACACAGTGAGAGTTAACAAAGGAATTTAGTTAGATAACCAGCAATTTCAACTCTTCTCCCTCGGTAAAAGTACACGTAAGCATTACCTCATAATGATCTCCCTCACATGCATCCACAGTACATACAGTAGTAATACAGTGCGAGGGAAGTAGAGGAACATATCAGGAAAACATTAATTTACCCTTTAATACGTTCTCTCTCAACCTCCTGTACGTTCTCTTTCAAGCTGAGGTCCTGTTCGTTTTCTATTGATGACAGACTCGGATAGGAACTCAGCCTCACCGACTCCAAACTGACGGAAAAGATGTGTCAATATTCTCCTCTCGGCAAACCCTATAAAGTAGAGAAGACTTGCATCCTCCTGAAGGTGTGTTGTGCAAGGAGCA
>JAPQNM010000029.1:5671762-5684262 GCA_029783475.1 Metacarcinus magister | reverse complement strand
ATATATATATATATATATATATATATATATATATATGTCATTATCATAAACAAACTTCCCCTGTTTTTATCTACGCTGAAAATGGAGAATAATTATGAATATGTAGCATTCATAGGTGTACAGTAACTGATTTTAGGAGGAAGGAAGACACGCTCGTAGGGAAGAATGATAACAGGAGAGTAGTGTTGTGTGTGTGGCGTTGTTGATTGGACGATGCACAGAAAGAAAGACTAAGAAGAGAGGTACTACTTAAAGGGGAACTAAAGCAAATGGAGGGAGCAAAGTAAGCAATGTATATAGCTGATTCCTTTTACCCATAGTTACAACAACAATAATAATAATAATAATAATAACGAATATATAAATAAGTAAAATAAATGAAAATGCAATCACCTAAAAAATCTCTACATGCATCTAGGTTTAAGTTTTCCTCTAAGACCCGCCAAAATGCCTTTGTTTCTGGTTAATGGAAGTAAATTATAAATGTTATAGATTTTCTTGTGTGGCGAGTGTCTGGTGTATTACAACAGTTTTGAAGGCATGGAATGAATCATTGTTTTGTTGTGAGGGAAGAGATGGACAGCAGATGGAAAGGGAAGGAGTGATGGGCATGTCACTCTACTTACTCCATCAATCGTAACCATCCATTTTTTTGCTGTTTTATTCCTGTCTTTTTTTCTTATGTATAATCTCATTTTGTAGCCTAAAACATGGGAGGGAGAAGCGAACTATTCCTCTCAGTAATTCATAAAACCATTAGTATCTACATTTATCATGAAACACACGATTTTGAAATATATTCTTAGCGATAAGTGTTTAACATATACACGTTTATTTACTCCATGCATTCTTCAATCTAGTGACGGTCGACCCTTGCCTTCCCTTCACGCTGCCTTTGCCTTGCCTCCCACCAACACCTTTCACTACATCTCTATTCCACTCTGCACCTCCATTACACGCTCCACACTCCACATCAAGGTAGTCGGGAGGACCTGGTGTCACAGCAATGCCGTCTATCACGACCTCGCCTCCTGCCTTAATACCACCACAGGACAGTTGTAATGCCCGAGAATACTGCATTTCAAGGCCATTACTGTCTCCCACATTCCGGGTTAGAGCGTCCCTTCTCCACGTGGCCAACTCAAAACAGCCAACCTCTGTATTACCACCACACAACTTTCTCCACTTTACCTCAACCTCCAGCACCTGTTTAACACCTTACGCTTTGTACACCACGGTCACCACAACGTTCAGTCCTCACATTCTATTAACCAACACTATCCCTTAACTGCTGCCGTGCTAAGCCAGTGTGTATTGCTGGTACTAAATCGCTGTGTTAGATCTGCGTTGCTTCTCGCGTTGCCCACTCACTCCCATGCAGGTCTCGGAGCAGCCAGTGTCCGGGTAGAATTTCCTCCTTTCTCCAAAACAAGAATAAACGAGAGGAGATTTAGCCAGTGATCGAGGGAGGCTGAAAGGTGCTTCGTGGCTTAGTCCTCTACTTAAACTCTTTTTATCTTTTCTCTCTGCATGGAACAAACATAACGTGATTTAATGTCTTAAACTCTTGATCACATCTATACAACTGATATTTTCCGGCTGGCAGTTGTACGTCGTGGAGTTAGACAAATAGTGAGGCCGTGTGGGTGTGTGAGGTGTAAGGAAATGAGGTGATTCAGTATCGGTGAGGCTGTAGAGGTGAAGGTGCGGCGTGAGTGTTGTGTAGAATGTGTAGACGCGGATAAATGTACAGGATAGCTAAGGAAAGTGATAGGACGGGTGTGTGTAGATGAGGGACCAAAAGGAGAGGTATTATTGGTGTTTAGAAACCGTGATTATGTATGGCTGAGGATTGAAAGGCAAGGAAGGTGTTGTAAATGTGATGGAGAAGCATAGGTGTAAGAAAGGGAAAGAATACGATGAATATTGAACTGTATGATGTAGCGTGATGAGGAGAGTTCAAGATGGGGTGAAACTATATTATTTCACCCTCGCTTGTATTGCATTTATTATATTCAACTGAACATTTCAAGAAAAAAATAATTAAATACTCCAGCAGATTTCTTATCTTTTTATCTTATTTTATTACAGTTGTGCTTTTTAGATCACCGTGAAATGTTGTTAAGAGAAACTAGTTCATAGGCAAATCTTAGGAAGGTAGGATATAAGATAAAATAATAATAACAAATCAAGACTAATCTCAATGTATGTTTTGGCGGCTATATAATCATTGTGTTTATGATGAAAGAGAAAGAGAAATAGACAATGAGAGAGCAAGTAACTTCTCAACTCAGTGTTACATGATTGATAATTCCACTTTGTGTTTCTGAATATCATCCAGAGTGCAGGTTTTACGCTATTATTTTGCGTCGTGTGCAAGGAAATCCTATTATATTTTGAAAGAGAGAGAGAGAGAGAGAGAGAGAGAGAGAGAGAGAGAGAGAGAGAGAGAGAGAGAGAGAGAGAGAGAGAGAGAGAGAGAGAGAGAGAGAGAGAGAGAGAGAAAAAAAAACAGACAGACAGACAGACAGATAGACAGACAAGAACCATACTTAACCTTACATTAACTCACATACTCATTCCTTTGGCCTCAAACATCATTTCTAAACCAAGCCAACAAACACCAGATGAACCAACATGACACAAAATAATTCCCTTTTTCACACCCTGGACCCAATCTTTCCCTTGCCAGCAGTATCCTCTACCGTGTTTTATTACTGGCCGCCGTGATAGGCCAGAGTCGCACAAACATGTTGTTGGAGTTACCTCACTAAATTCTTGACGCTTTGGTAGCAACAACAACCCAACACTCGCCACCGCTAGCCTTTATTGGAGCCCCTGGGGGAGGGAGGCACCGGGATTGTGAGGTAAAAATAGGGTAGGTGAGGCGTCGGTAAAGAGTGGTGTAGGAGACCATCCGCCACCTTACTAAACCAATTGTAATGTTGAAATTTTTGCGCTTGAAGTACTTTTATGTTGAGGTTCAAGCGTGTGTGTTTGGTATGAGATATTTTTTTATATACTTCGTGTAATATAAGAAATGTTTCATGGTGTTTATTTATTTATCTATTTACAACAAGAAAATTGAAAAAGGAATTCCCCGAAATGTTGTTGGAATAGCACAGTGTAATAACAAGAAGAAGAAAATATATATACATATAAGAGAAATGGAGAGCAATTTTATTTGAGGTTTCTTCTTACTCTCATCTTGACTGAAACCAAGTTGTGAAAGGATTTGACAGCGGCAGAAAGGCAGTGTATTTAGACATCAGTGAATGGAATGCATGCATGAAGGAGTGAAGATAGTGGTTAACTTTTACGTATATGACATGGAGTGAAAGCCTCGACCGTTGGGTTTAGAATGTCAACCATGAAAACATAAGGATAGCAAGGGAAGCAAGATTACAGTGCATTGCGGGACTCAAGACAGGCAGTGAAAAAGAGGGAATGGAGGAGATGACTGTCTTTTGTCTTTACCTTGATGGAGCTGCCGCCTCTCTCTCTCTTTATCTCTCTCTCTTTTTCTCTCTCTCTCTCTCTCTCTCTCTCTCTCTCTCTCTCTCTCTCTCTCTCTCTCTCTCTCTCTCTCTCTCTCTCTCTCTCTCTCCCTCTCTCTCTCTCTCTCTCTCTCTCTCTCTCTCTCTCTCTCTCTCCTCTCTCTCTCTCTCTCTCTCTCTCTCTCTCTCTCTCTCTCTCTCTCTCTCTCTCTCTCTCTCTCTCTCTCTCTCTCTCTCTCTCTCTCTCTCTCTCTCTCTCTCACACCTAACTTTATAGAAGCTAGTTTACCAAGAGTTGATACATGAACTTTAGAGTAGAGAGTCTGGGTCAAAGGTTGGCTGGTAGTGTACAGTGTAGAGGAAGAAGTAAATGTAGGGTAACTTGTCCTTACTACACTACAGGGGATTAAATAGTTATGTGGAAGATTATGTGATTCTATTCGATACGTAAAGAAAATGAACTCCCATTCCATTATAAAGATATAGTAAAGATGTGAAGCTAAACATTTTGCCCCATTTTTCAGGAGGTATTTTTTTCTTATCTGGAAGTACTAACAGTTCAACAAGTATAATGATTCCCATTATCATAAAGTTCATATGGTCGGCTTACAATTATTTTTTCCTTATCAGTCTTATGCATGACATTGTGGACATATTGACTTACCTAAGGAGAAATAGCGAGGGAAAGTCATTTTAATCTCGGGTGGAACTTGGTATATTCTATGCGTGAAGGAGCCAAGTAACAGTATACTAAAGCCTCTCAACCTTCTCTGCTGCACTCGATTGCCAAAAAGGAATATACAAGTAGTTTAATATTTCATTCGGATGTAATGTAGCTTCTAAGGGAAAAATCACATCAGTATTTTTTTTAATCGTAGCCAAATACTTTAAAATCCTACAAAAAAAAAAGAAATTGCCAGACACACAGCTGTATATGCGGTGCTTTCATGGGCTGCTCCATTGAAATGCTGCAGAACATTATATATTTTCTTTGGAATATATTCGCTATGCCTTTGTCGTCTATGAAAAGTAAACTTGATTACTTCTTTATGGGGTAATTTCATTCAGATTTTTGTATCACATATAAAGAAACAGCCGTAAAACTTTTATCTTTATCTTGCATTGATGTTTTCAAAGACTTTTTTTTTCGTTGACAGACTGTGATGTAGTCACAAATATTTGTTGAGATAGTTTGATAAATAAATAGATAGATAGATAAGTCGATCGATAGACAGACAGACAGACAGACAAACAGACAGACAGACAGACAGACAGACAGACAGACAGACAGACAGACAGACAGACAGGTAGGTAAGTAGGTAGAGAGAGAGAATTTCCAGTTTGCACCTTCTCAGTTGGGTGTTCCTCCGCCACACCTGAGGCAGTGCATCTTAGCCACGGCTCAACATAATCTTGCATTACCGTCATCATCAGCTTCGTAACAGCTCGGCGCCTCGCTGGACGTCAGTAATCTGCAGAATCTTGGGTTTTAGTTTATTTGCTAAAATGACGTGAGTTCCGTTGGCAGATGTTCGTTTTTCGCTGTGAATGATTACTTCGTTAGTTTACTTGAAGTCGACCATAGCATAATTTGTTGAGGTTTAGATTATCAATATGTTGTCTCCTGTGAGTATTCTATAAAGTATTTTTTCTTACACTTCGGTTATGATGCTGCAGTGATGAGCACAGTATTCAGTGTTCCGGTGTGATCAGTGGAGTGCGTGTGATGTTCCCTCGCCGATGATCCGGACAAGGTGGAAGTATATATAAAAAGTGAACGAGGGCTGAGCCAGCACTGTCTTGCGCATTCTTATTCCAGCGGCACAGCGGCTGCCAAACTCAATCTTAGGACACCGTCTTGAATTTCCATTTTACATTGCTTATGGATCTCTAGGTCAGAATCGAATCTTTTAAAGGAGACTTGTATCTTGTTTCTCGGCCATATATTCGCTCCCAGGACCGCTTCCCGTTGGGAGGGGACGTGGCCAGCCTGGAAACAGGGAGGTTTTATGGCGGTGAAGGCATAAACCTCCCGCCCTGACCTTCCAGGGAACTGGTGCAGCGCCTCATCTTCCCTCTCGACCTTCCTACCAAGCGGACTTGGCTCTTTTTTACTATTCAATAACGTGCACTTCTCTGCCTCCTCGCCCATCACTCTTCACACTCCCATGCAATCAAGTGACGCCTTCATGCCGCCATAGTACTCGATGAGTTATATGTTGCCTCATCTGCATTTATACTGCGGCCATTAATTATCACGGCCACCATAAATCGCGCGGCGGTGCGTGTCTCAGAGGCTGCCGAGGTGCTCCCCGGACAGGAGGAGGCTTGTCCGCCGCCCCTGGAAGTGGAGGAAGAAACTCTTATTCTTTGGTTATTGCCTATTTCATTGTTGAGGATCAGCTGTGAATGTTCTCGTTTCAACTCGTCCTGAGGCGCAGCTGTAAATAGTCTCGGTGAAACTCCTCATATTCAGAGACGCCTCAGTTGTGAGTCGCACAAGCTCGATTCAAGTTTGAATTATTATATTGAGACTGTGAGTACAAAGGAGTAAAAAGAAAGAACAGACAGAAACAGCCCTACTAGATCTAATGAAGCTGTCCATATTTATTCTCTTATTTTTATAATATATTTAAATACTTGCTAATTAAGAGAACATCATTGAATACAAGATGACGTGTGTATAATGTATATAATGGATGCTTCAGAGTCATTGAATAACTAATGTGCATTGACTGAGTTCTGTCATTGCATCAATTGATTGCTATTTCCTAAGTAATATTCATAAGACAGTAGATATCCACAATGGATCAGTGTTTTCAATATTATTCCTATTCATACTTATGCTAAACACTACACTGAAATTAATGACATAGATTTCAGTTATATTTCAACTTCTTATATTACCAGACATCACCTTCTAATTCTACCCTCTTTGCTACTACTACATACACACCTTCATATTCCATCACATCTGACATTGGAAACAAAATCCTCACTGGTCAGTTCTTCATCTTTTTTCCTTTCCACTTTACACTCTGCATTTTATAACCTTCATGGACAAACACCCTCTACTGCCTCGGTGACTCTGCGTGCTCGACCTGCGAAGTAAAGTGAGGAAAAGCGAGAAAATGGATAAAAGTTTAATCACCTGTGGTTTACTTCCAGCAGAGATTTTAACAGCGCGCTCCAGGATGCCCCTTCTCATTAATTTCAGTGGCTCGGGGTCAAAACCACGGGATGAAGGGATGGGAAATAGGATTCAGAACTTTACATATTTACATCAGACCTTCAACTCCAGCGTCCTCCTCCCCTCGAGAACTTAGATTTATCTTCGTGAGGCTGAAGTGTGTGGCTCCCCATAGCGTGTGGTTTTGTAGTTTTTTCCTCCACTCGTTCATCTCGTTTAGTCTTCCTTCTGTAGAATGTTTACCAGAATGGATGTTAATGTTATTGTTTTTGTTATTTTACCCTATAATACTGTTTCTTTTTGTGTTGTGTGTGTGTTTATGTGTGTATTTAAAGCTACCCACATAAGGTACAGCTTGAACGGTACGTAGAGGAGGGAGTGTAGTTTAGTGAGCGGCGGTGAAGTAGTATGTTCTGCTGTCTCGGATTACTGTGTTCTAGTTTGCTGATGGTGTTGTGGCTTGTTGTTGTTGTTGTTGTTGTTGTTGTTGTTGGTAGTGGTGCTTTGTTAGTGTTATTGTTGTTATTGTTGACGATGATGATGTTAGTGATGGTGGTGGTGCTCTTGGGATTGTGAGGACGTTCTGTTTTTATTCTTCTCCTCCTCCTTCTCTTCCTTGTCCTTGTTTTTACCTTGAGCCATTGTTGCATTGGTACACGTTTAGTCAGATGTCCTTGAGTGGAAATAAAACTTGTTATCTGCTGCAGTGCGAGGTCGTTGCTGCAAACAAGAATATACTTATTTGTGGCGTCAGAACCGTGCAGTGCCACAATACCGTCACGTGTGCTGCGTGCTGACCCAGAAATACTTGAACTAATGTTGACTTGCATCCCATTATTGTGGTAGAGTTTAGTGTTTATTGAAAGTATTCCGCAACCCAACGGGAGGAACAAGAATCATGTATATCTATGGAACGCTTGAAAAGATGAAAACTAGGAAAGAATAGTTAATACTGCCTGATACATTTTTATTTCTAATAGTGAAATAATAGGAGTTTGTTTTGCATGGTGCTTTGTTCTTTATTGTACTGAAAGCGTTTCATGTGTATGTATATATGTATGTATATATGTATATGTATGTATGTATAATCGTTATGCTTGTGGATGGTGGTGATGACAGGCAAACAGGCACGCAATACCAGATCCTCTCAGACCTGCTTCTCCGCTGCAGGAAATTTCACAAGCGAATCCGTTGAAACAAAGAGGCAAGGAACGCCGCCTGCAGGAATAAAGCCAAATACGGTATATTGCTTCTGGCGCATTTCCAATTTCCTACTAACCGGTTGTGAGCGACGGCTGTAAAGTTTCCCCTCTGAGGCCGAGCCAAATATGGAGAGTTCAATCACGGAAACGCAGGTAACTCTTCTCCACTGTTACGTTCGCTGTTTTTATTTGTCCTTGTCACTTGCAACTGCTCCGAGCTTGTTTTCATTCCTGAGGCTCTTGAGGGTGGCGAGGAGGCGTGGCTCACCCAAGTCACAGGCTTATTGAGGCTTACCTGGTTTCCCAAGGGGCTTTGGATAACCTAATAAGCGTTTGCTCACAGGCGCAGCTGTGGCTTAGCTGGAGCCCCTTAGCCACCTGCACCCCACACATGGGAACTAGATCATCTCACACTCCAGGTATTGCATAATGTTCTCCCTTACTGGAACACCTGCCTCGACCCTGCCTGGACCCTGCCTGGACCCTGCCTGGACCCTGCCTGTCTGATCAGACCAACACACAATCGTCCACCTACACACACTCCGGCACATCAATAATGGTGCAGAAGTTACAAGGCTTAGTGAGAAGTGTTCCTTAGAATGTGTGTTCTGCAACTCTGCAAAACACACACACACACACACACACACAAACACACACACACACACACACACACACACACACACACACACACACACACACACACACACACACACATAAGTAGGGTATAGAAGCAGTGTGACCCAGTGACTTGCCTCCGATTCCTGTGCACCAATTATGCCTGCAGCGAATCCATTCTGGTCAGGCTTACAGTTTTCAGCGTTTATTTTACTCCCGAATTTCTTTACCCTCAGCTCGGATTCACCTGGATTCAGTCGGTTCATTTGATGCTGAGATTACGAGGGATTTTGCGTTCCAGCCCCATTGCCACCTGACCTTGTTCTCTTGTGACCCCAACACAGCCTGCCCACCCAAGCCACACGCCCACACACGCCCACATACACCCACATGCCCACACACATCCACACGCCCACACACTTACTGATATCAAGGCACATTTTTTTTTTACCATCCTCATATGTCCATCGTATCATTGGTCTGTTAAGTCATTTATATTCCTCCACATGATTCATTTATTTATTTTTATGTATGAAAATTTATTTGTAAAGCTCCATTTTTTCTTACTTATATTATTGATTTTTTTTTCTTTTTTCTACCACACTTTGTCTTCGTAGTAATGGTGTTTGTATTTTATTTATTTTTTCTTCATCACACTTCCCCCAAAACAGTAACACAGAGAATGTCACATGAAAGTCTTCCACCGTATTGCCGTCAGTGTATCTTCCTTCACCTCAGGATAAGAAAACTTTAATACAACAAGTGAAATTCTCTTCCCACCAGTCAGCGTCCTTTTTCCTCTCCTTACCTCGTGTTCTTGTGTCTTGGATGATGCTAAAGAGTGTCTTGTTTTTGCTCGATCGTATCATCTTTGTTCAGCAGGTGTACTGTTGCCCCTTTGACTTTGAGTGAGGCAGACAGGCAGGCGGCTGGTGCGAGGCGTGAGGTTTACTTTGATGTTAGTTGTATTAGGAGAGTGACAAACCTGTTGACAGCACGAAATTGGACCTAACAAGATTCAGTTTCCCCGAAAAATATAATCTTCTTCGTATCATGGAAAATATAGTTCATTAGGTCACTAGGAGTCAAAGGAAGTTCGGTGTTTGTGATGATATAAGTGTGCGATCAGGAAGACTTGTGAGGCCATAGCTTAGTACATTAAATGCCTCTTTTGCCCGGAAATTGAGTGTGGCCTGTGTGTGTGTGTGTGTGTGTGTGTGTGTGTGTGTGTGTGTGTGTGTGTGTGTGTGTGTGTGTGTGTATGTGTGTGTGAGTGCCGTGTACACCAGTGCCCTTCATTCTCTGCCCCTCGCCCTTCAGACAAGGCTAATGGCATCCTATCAATCATTAACAAATCACTCGCATTCCTGCTCCGCCTTCACTCCTGTTTTACAAAAGGAAACTTGCATGTAGTTTTAGTCTTTTTAATACAAAAGCTGCAACAGAAAGGCTATTATCATTACATAGTTTTTTCCCTTTCTTAACGAGCATACTTCTATCCCTTTTTAAAACAAGAACAGCAACAAAGTTATCACTACAAAATCTATTTTCCTTTCATAGGAAAATAAACAAAAAATAATTATTACCGCAAATGTGATATAAATCATCCATATATAATAAAAACAAATCATGGTTTTGAGAAAATATTACTTAATTTTTGCTTGGATGAACGGTTTGTTTCATACTTTCTTAAACACAATATAAGTAAATGAAATACGTTCACTTGTACGAAACTTGAATAATAGATCAAACTAATGTACAGCAAGAAGTTGTGAGGCTGTGAACATCGATTCTTTTTGTTTTTACTCCTGTATGGGAAATAACAGAACACACACACACACACACACACACACACACACACACACACACACACACACACACACACACACACACACACACACACACATCTTATGTGCACCCCATTAGTGCCAAAATCAGTGTAAAGCGACACCACACCCTTCTTGAGGGGTGCCACCTCACCCCTGCCTCACCCTCGTCCTCCCGCCTTGGGCTCTGTCTCTTTTCTTCCTTTTATGTATTTGCAAATTCAGCTTATTTTTCCTCCTCTCGCTTCGTCCTGTGCTTCTCCTTATGTCTTCTCTTCCTCCCACTTTTATTCCTTCACGTTCCTTCTCCTTAGTAGCTATGTATCACTACCTTCCCAGCTCGCCCCTGTTTCTTCCTTTACCGTCCTTATGCTCCCCAGTTGTCAGCTCTATCTCCTCTATTCCCTCAACTCAACCTTGTCTCCTCACACCTCGAATCTTCCTCATGTCGGCTCGTCTCTTTTTCTCATCAACTCAAGCAATTCGCGTCTGCATGTACCGTGATAATGAGATCCAGATTCAAGCTATTACCTGCACCGAGGGTTGACTGGCCTTAATAACGGGGTGAAGCACGTTTTCTGACCACTTGATTCTCATTTGTCAACCGAAAACTGCATATTGACTTCCGGGACCAAGTTAAATCCCTGATGAATGTGTCAAGTTAAATGAGAGTTAATGTGAAATCACATTACACACACACACACACACACACCAATGGAATGTTTTGTATGCGTGTGTGTTTAGCTTAGTTTTTTTTCTCTATTAATTTGTGTTTAGTATAATGCATATTGGAGATCATGACGTAAGGCTGTGTGTTATGAAACGTATCATCTTCCAATGGATTGTTGTAGACTTTTATTCATTATTGGTGTAATGTTGGTTTGCACTCATTTACTAATTTTACCCTTAATTTGGTATTATTCCCTTAGTCCTTTAAATGACCAATTAATAATTACTGATATCATCCGCACGTAAATAAATGGCATTAGGAGAACTGTTGCTATAAATTACAGTGTTGGATTACAGACGTGTGAGCCTTTATGACACAGCGTAAATAGGTGGGATAACTGCGTCATTGTGGGTGACGCGCGGCAAACACTAAGTACTCACATTTTATAACTAACGATTGCAATTCAATAGAAGCGGCCAAAAAACACCTCGTATGTGGTAATGATGATCCAGCACTTGATATGTTTTATTAACACGACTACTGCTCGTGTTTTAATATCTAGATTATGTATATATTTTTACATCGGTTATTCAAATTATTAGTTGTGATTATTCGTGAAAAGCAGGACACGTGATTTATATATATTTATATATTATATATGAAGGTGAGTATATCATCTTTTATGTAAGGATAAATATCAGTATTTATTTTTTTTCATGTCATGTATAAATGTATGTGTGAATTATTGCATATTTTACAATGTGGTGATGTGCGATGCAAACCAGGAAGGTGAAGGAAGACCTTGGCTTCTACCAGGTCGGTGGAGGCAGCGCACAGCCTTCTTAGCCACTCATCTGTCTTAAGGATTAGTTCATAATTGGATATTTAGGCAACACAGGAAAGGTAAACTGTGATCATCTGGGTGTAACAAGATGCCCCGCTAAGCATTAAGGGAGAATATTCATCACTGGATACTCTCTTCAAGCGAGTGTTTTGGTTTTGCAGACGAAGGATTTGTTTACACTTAAGAAAATATAATGAATGTAACAATTGTATTCATCGGTGTATTGCTCCTTCATGTGCTGTATTCTAGGTATTGTGTTTTTATGGGTAATATATGTTATGTATTTATATCTATGTTTTATATTGTATTCGTTGTCCTATGGTAGATTTTCCGTATAATTGGTTTCACACACACACACACACACACACACACACACACACACACACACACACACACACACACACACACACACACACACACACACACACACACACACACACACACACACACACACACACACACACACACACACACACACACACACACACACACACACACACACACACACCATGCCCTAACGAAATAAAATATACAGCACACAGTCGGCAGTAATCATGGGAGGCGACACCCTTTAGCCGAAGCCCTGAAGAAAGGGTGCGTGAGGTTCTCCCCTCCGCGTCCTTAGTGGTGGTTGGTGTGCGCGCGAGCCTCCTGGT
>JAPQNM010000029.1:5644262-5664262 GCA_029783475.1 Metacarcinus magister | reverse complement strand
GAGGGAGGCAGAACACAGGAGGGCCATCGGATCCCCGCGAGCCTCAAATACTTGACACCTTCAGCCCACATAGCCCAGCGGCCATCGTCTCCGGGCAACCACTTCTCACCCTCCCGCCCTTCCATTCCTTCTCCCCTTACTCCCTTCATTGAGTCCTCTCCTCCTCCCTTTGTCACTCTCCACTCACTATCCATTACTTTTTCCCTGCATCACGCTTGGTCCTCCTACTCTGTGTCCCTCAACCCTTACTTTGTCACCTGCCATCACCCACGTACATGGTGGTAAAAGGCTCCTGCGTCATCCCAGTACATAATGCAGTCTTGTCCCCACTACCGTAGCCTTGCCATCACATTATACATTATCTTCTCTCGTTGCCTCGCCCCATCATTCCCAAGGGTGTTCAGTTATCAGTATTTTTTCAGCATTTCCCAATACAGAAAGGATGTTTGTGAGGCATTAAGGTGTGGGAGATTACAGTTAGCAGCGGTGATGTGGATCGTAGAAATAGGTACAATATATAAGTTTTCTATACTTTCTTAGACGCAGTGGGCGAATAAAAGTGTATTTCAACACCATCTATGCATAATGTTACTGCATTGGATATTATACGTTTTGTTAAGTCCAAAAATAGCTTCTGAGAGTCTCATTCGAACGTTTTCTGCCGCAGCACAAAATTCCGAGGACGTGAAATATTACCACTATATCGGCGAGCATTTTTACGGAAAGCACCGCGATGAGGACCTTCGATATATCTGGCACGTCCGAGGCATCGCCGAGACTCACTAGAGCGTCGTCTGTTCCCCCAAAGCACCGGGGGAAGAGAAGGAGAAAGAAGGGAGCATCGAGGCCATTCCCTTTCGTTGGGTGATAACGAAGCCACCCAGACTCGTTATATCACCCGGACAGGATCGCTGTATCGCCCCACCATCAGTCTTGTGTCCAGCGCCCTCCCACGAGACGCTCCGGAGCCTCTATATAACACCTGATATTTCCTTTTAGAAGCTGAATTCTTTGCTTCCAGACTCAGCTGCGCTCCATGGAATATATCTCTTGTAGGAAAAAATAATGCAGAGAGATAATCCCTTCGGAAAGCAATAACCAGTTGAGTATGATTAAAACTGGAAGGTCTATTATCGTTGTAAGCTGACCTATAAACTTAAAACATTAGAAACACTCATTTCCAGGCGTATCTTTACCATGCCGATGTTTCTGCCAGCACATAAATCCTGCTCGTTTATCATCTAAGTCGAAACCAATTGTAACGTCGACTGTCGGAGATTATATGGACAGAAAATATTAAATCTGCTAATTCCAGGCCTGGGTAACTTAGTTATCACCACTAGCCAGCAGCCATCACCCTCCACACACCACACAAGTTAACTTTTCGCGCACAGTCTAATTAACTTGATGTAAGTCTGTTTAGAAATATTGTATTAACATATCCATTATTCTTGTATCGCGTGTTTGCGTGGCCTTAAGGAGAGAACAACACCACAATTCCCTTTTTAAAAATGCAAAGAGTTTACTTGACAGCAAATTATTTAAGCAAAGTTCCTCTCTGCTCAAATAAAGGTTGGTAATGGTGTTGGTTCCGGTGCGTGCTCAGACCAGGGTGGGGAGCATTACTGGGGCTTTTCTCCTTAAAACTGGCGATGGGAGAAGGAAGGGAGGTGCGGGACTAACACTAGGGAGGAAAGGGAATGGGGGAGGCGAGAAAGGAAGCGCGAAGAAGAGGGTTGAAAGAGTGCAGATGAAAAGTAGAGAAAAGTGTGGGAAGAGGTGCTGTGTGTGGGGGGGGGGTAGAGGGGAAAGGAGAAAGACGAGGTTCAAGAGGAAGACAAAACGAAGATAAAAATTGATACATAGAAAAGCGTAAAATAGTAAAAGATGAAGAAGCAAAGTTGATGTAAGATAATGTAATGAGTGTGTTTTGATCTCATCCAGAAAACAGCGAATGCAAGAATAATGATATAAATACAACTGAAACGAGAGAGAGAAAAAAAAAAGATAAGAAAAAAGAAAGAGAAGAGAGAAGAAGAAAAGAGAATCCTAAGACGAGAAGAAATTATATTAACGAATCGATAATAACAACTTGGGTTAAACATAATGAAGAAATGCACAATGAGGTTACTTAAGCCTCACAGTGCGGTGGACATAATAAAAACAACTCAGGCAGAGAGGTTGGGCACTGAGAACGACGTCATTTTGTGGGGAACTAGCCACAGGGACATAAACCTTAATGTTCCTGCTCCATTAACACTTTATTCCCGCTATGAACCCGTAGAAAGGTCGTCTATTCTAATAAGGAGTATTTATGCCCTAAACTTCAACTATACACGGAGAAAATTCATCCTTAATAGCGGAAGACGCAAGACAGGATAGGAGGCCTGCACACGAACCTGGATTTAATGACATGTATATAGGCCCAAGAAAGGAACGTTAGGGCACAGGTAGGCTGGATTAGTATATCAGGTTAGGTTAGGTTAGGGTAGATTAGGTTTGGTTTGGTTTGGTTTGGTTTGGTTTGGTTTGGTTTGGTTTGGTTTGGTTTGGTTTGGTTTGGTTTGGTTTGGTTTGGTTTGGTTTGGTTTGGTTTGGTTTGGTTTGGTTTGGTTTGGTTTGGTTTGGGTTGGGTTGGGTTGGGTTGGGTTGGGTTGGGTTGGGTTGGGTTGGGTTGGGTTGGGTTAGGTTAGGTTAGGTTAGGTTAGGTTAGGTTAGATGTGTACGTAAATAACACCAAAGAGTGATTATCTATAAATAACTAGCATCAATTTATAGTTTGTGTTATAATTTTTCCGTGTTATAGATTAAAAACAGAACAAGTACCTCGTGGGGGATTTGATGTTATTAGTATTATCATTACCACTATTTTGTTGTGTAAAGGTCCAGGGTTCGTGACCTTTCGGACCCAAACACGACTGACGAAGGGGAACATGATCGGCCGGAGCTGTTGACTTCAGGTGTCTCTGGGAAAGTTGTTCTAATACTCTTATAACATCGACCGAGTTGGAGACTTTAGCAAAAAGGTCAGAAATTTCCTCCTGGCTTCCATAGCGACTTTCTAGGGACCTCGGTATAAGGACTTCCTGCCGGCCTCCAAACCCCCATTAAGAAAACTTTCCGCCACAGTCTTTATTATCATTTATTTTCCCCCCACCTAGTGTGTCCCCCCGCGTCCCCCCCACACCCACCACCCAGCCCACACCACCCTCAGCCGTAAGTTCAGATGTAGAGGTTGTCGGTGTGCTGGCCGAGGCTGAGGCAGAGTCTATGCTTGTATAGTACAGCTGATGAGACTGAGATTTGTGAGGAAACTTCTCTAATGTGACAAACTTGTGTGATGCTCGACGCTGGTATCTGGAAATAAGGATCATCCCAGAAAGTTATAATTGTTACAGTAATATAATGATACTAATAAGAAAAAGAAGCAAAAAGTAACAAAACAAGAGTACAAATAATGTATAACTCCAATATATTCTGCTTTCATTTCATGAAAAAGAGAGTACTGAAAAAGAATCTGTCTCGTCACGTCACGTCACGTCTACAGTATGGCAAAACTATTGACCGTGTATTATTAGTGACAAGTTACAGCAAACCCACAGGCAGCAGCAGCAGCAGCAGCGGCAGTAATAGCAGCAACAGCAGCAGCAGCAGCAGCAGCAGCAGCAGCAGCAGCAGCAGCAGCAGCAGCAGAAGCAGCAGCAGCAGCAGCAGCAGCAGCAGCAGCAGCAGCAGCAGCAGCAGCAGCAGCAGCAGCAGCGTCAAGCTTGATGGTGGCAGGAACCGGGGATAGATAGTTCACACTGAGCCAATATTAGGTAATTGGCTCTGAACCCCTTTTTCCCGTTGTCATGATTGCTTGGTGGTGGTAGTGGTGGTGAGGGTCCGTCCCGTACACCATAACCGTTTTTGGTGTAGGCGTAGAGGGTCTTGGAAGGCAGAGATACATATATATATAGTATATATATATATATATATATATATATATATATATATATATATATATATATATATATATATATATATATATATATATATATATATAACTTGGAAGGTACATTGTCCGTCCGAAGAGTGGATTAATGAGGGTGTAGATAATTCATGTGTGAGTGATGAGTAGTACTTGGTGTTAAGAGAGAGATAGAGTGAGAAACACACACACACACACACACACACACACACACACACACACACACACACACACACACACACACACACACACACACACACACACACACACACACACACACAGTACCCGGACATCTCCTAACCCAAGCCTTATAACATAGATACCAAAAAGAGAAAAAAATCAAACCCATATGGCTTGACATATAAATCCTTTCCTTGAGCTGAGTTGTGGCTGTCAATATTTTGTTCAGGTAACTTGGTCTTTTCATTGAGTTAAGTTGAAGTCAGTTTCCGTGGATTCGCTCGGTGGCAGACCTACTGACAGACGTGTTTGATTCTGATGTGACGGGTGAAGGAGGTCAACTAAGCTTCCTTGGCGTTGTAAAGTGGTATGAAGGGCCAGCTTGTCTACGTATTTCAGTTTGATTCCTGTAGTGCATTACGTTAACAGATTGTTAAATGAAGATGTGTAGGTTATATAAAGGTTCACGGTGAGAGTAAAGAGCAATGATACGCATACAAAGTGAAGTTAAAGAGAAAATTATTATTGTTTATGTCTAGCTATAAGTGTTTGATGGTTACATGTCACATAAAAGACGAATGAAAATATTACTTATGGAAAGATATCATAATGGTGGTGATGATGAAAGATGAGAAGTAATGTGAATAGTTTTGTTTTAATATGTGAGTGTTTGTATAATTTATTCATCCATGTAACACACGTGATGCAATGTTATGTGATTCGTATTGGTGGGTATAAATGTATAAATAAATAAATGTGTGAAGATCTAGATCGATCATAAACATATTTGTATACGAGGAAAGGTAAAGACTATTTGTGTACACGTTAAAGGTCAAATCATTCAAACTGTAACACAATAAACCATAACAATAATAATAAATAAATAGAAAACTCTTAAATCTTGCTTACTAAAACGTACTGTCTATCACTCCAAAAAATAATAGAAGTCATTTTATATCAAGTACAACGACAATGAACAGTAAATTGAGCACATAAGCTGTAACACAATAAACAATAATAATGAATATATAAAAAAACCTAATTCTTGCTAACAAAAACATACGACCTATCACTAGAAAACAAAATAATAGTGTACAAGTATATCAGGGACAACCTAGGTGAAGAAACAGAGGTGAAGACGGTGACGAAGACCAAGAGACTCACTGTAAGAAGGTTGTTGTTTATCCCTCCCGTGTGCGTCTCGTCCAGTAATAATGCAACAAAGCTATACTTAACACCCCTAACACCCCTGGCGCTGTTTAAGGTGAATTTTGTATGAGTGGCTCGAGGAGAAGGCGAGGCTGACGACAGTGTGTTTGTGTGTTTGTATTGTGCTCCTTTATTCCTCTTCATGTTTGTTTTTTTATTGGATCTGTATGCACTTACTCTGCTCAGGTGTGTGTGTGTGTGTGTGTGTGTGTGTGTGTGTGTGTGTGTGTGTGTGTGTGTGTGTGTGTGTGTGTGTGTGTGTGTGTGTGTGTGTGTGTGTGTGTGTGTGTGTGTGTGTGTGTGTGTGTGTGTGTGTGTGTGTGTGTGTGTGTGTGTGTGTGTGTGTGTGTGTGTGTGTGTGTGTGTGGTGTGTGTGTGTGTGTGTGTGTGTGTGTGTGTGTGTGTGTGTGTGTGTGTGTGTGTGTGTGTGTGTGTGTGTGTGTGTGGTGTGTGTGTGTGTGTGTGTGTGTGTGTGTGTGTGTGTGTGTGTGTGTGTGTGTGTGTGTGTGTGTGTGTGTGGTGTGTGTGTGTGTGTGTGTGTGTGTGTGTGTGTGTGTGTGTGTGTGTGTGTGTGTGTGTGTGTGTGTGTGTGTGTGTGTGTGTGTGTGTGTGTGTGTGTGTGTGTGTGTGTGTGTGGTGTGTGTGTGTGTGTGTGTGTGTGTGTGTGTGTGTGTGTGTGTGTGTGTGTGTGTGTGTGTGTGTGTGTGTGTGTGTGTGTGTGTGTGTGTGTGTGTGTGTGTGTGTGTGTGTGTGTGTGTGTGTGTGTGTGTGTGTGTGTGTGTGTGTGTGTGTGTGTGTGTGTGTGTGTGTGTGTGTGTGTGTGGTGTGTGTGTGTGTGTGTGTGTGTGTGTGTGTGTGTGTGGTGTGTGTGTGTGTGTGTGTGTGTGTGTGTGTGTGTGTGTGTGTGTGTGTGTGTGTGTGTGTGTGTGTGTGTGTGTGTGTGTGGTGTGTGTGTGTGTGTGTGTGTGTGTGTGTGTGTGTGTGTGTGGTGTGTGTGTGTGTGTGTGTGTGTGTGTGTGTGTGTGTGTGTGTGTGTGTGTGTGTGTGTGTGTGTGTGTGTGTGTGTGTGTGTGTGTGTGTGTGTGTGTGTGTGTGTGTGTGTGTGTGTGTGTGTGTGTGTGTGTGTGTGTGTGTGTGTGTGTGTGTGTGTGTGTGTGTGTGTGTGTGTGTTTTTTTCAAGATTCACTTTTATCAATTAAGGAAAACGAAACTGCTCTCATGTCAACCCACTCCTACTCCCCCACCCACCCACCCACCCACCCAACCACCCACCCACCCACCCACCCACCCACCCAACCATCCACCCACCTACCCAACCACCCACCCACCTACCCAACCACCCACCCACCCACCCACCCACCCACCCACCCACCCAACCATCCACCCACCCACCCACCCACCCAACCACCCACCCACCCACCCAACCACCCACCCACCACGCCCTTGACCAGCAACCACAGCAGTGCCTTGGCCTTAAGAGGATTGAAAATGTTGGTGAGTGGCGGGAGAAGAGAGGGTGAAGGTGGGCGACGCGGGGCCGGCCTCAAAACGGACGGAACTCTCAGCCCAAGAAAAGAAAACACATTATCAGAAAAGCTTATATTAGATGGAGGCAGATATTGATGACTTCCATTAGTTTATGAGAAATGCGCCTCAGGTCCACCAATCCGAGATGAACACAAATTGCGGGAGTAGATCGGACCAGATAGATCGACGGACCATTTCATCACGTTGAGGGGGGGTGAGGGGGTGAAGGGGAGGGGGAGCTTACCCATCAGGCATTGCAGGTGAAAAGCAGCGGCAAGGCAGTTTTGTGCAAGGATGAAGGAATATTAATATTAATATTAATATTTTTTCATAATGCTTGAAAACTGACTGAAACATTAGCTTTTATCTCGAAGGTAATTATACTAATGTCACTTGTAGTAATGTGCATGAAACTGTACACAAAATAAGTTTTTTTCTTACATGAATTCTGTTTGGTGTTATAGTACTAAAGTTTTCATTATGCGAGTATGTACTTCTTCACATCGACCATCACTAAGGCTTGTTTGGAAGCTTGTTAAACAATTAGTTGCATAATTGAAGAATATCTGTGTAGTAATGATGTATTAATAACCTTGTATGGAGCATCGTAATCTCAGGAGGATGAGGAGGGAGGAGAAAGTCTTGTTAGTACAACGGCAAGTGTCAGTCATATATTAAAGCATCACAGTTTAACAAGTTGGTGTGTGTGTGTGTGTGTGTGTGTGTGTGTGTGTGTGTGTGTGTGTGTGTGTGTGTGTGTGTGTGTGTGTGTGTGTTTATGTGTGTGTGTGTGTGTGAGAGTGTGGGTGTGTGTACTAAATATTAAGACGAAGGTAGCTGCCTCCTTATAGTTTTCAGTGTGTTCGTTATATTATTTACTCGCTGTCTGTTTGGTGCTTCCTGTGTGTTGCATTATTACTGGTTGTGTTTTGTTTGTTACATCTGCTCAGGTAACATGACAGGTAGTGGTGGTGGTGGTGGTGGTGGTGGTGGTGGTGGTGGTGGTGGTGGTGATGGTGGTGGTGGTGGTAGTAGTAGTTGTGGTGGTCAAAAATTCTTCTCTCAGATGATTTCCTTTTTGTGAATTGCTTCACTAATAATTTCCTAAATGCTCGTAATACTCTTGCACGTATTTTTTTTCCTTCATTAAGTGTGTATTCCATTATCTTTTTGTCCCTTTTAAAGTCTATTCACCACTAGTTAGAAATATTTCCTTAATGTCTTTACGCAATTTAACCCATTTCCCCTCCACTAAGGATTAATGGAGTTGGGGGCTATAAAGTTATGGCCAGGGAGGAGGTAAAGGGGGAATTACCTTCAAATATTTAGTCTGTAGTGTGTTGCTGACATAGGAAACACACCTGGCCGCGTCGTGCACGAGGGACAAACTGATCCTCTGAGTCAAAAATATCCCGCCGTCTTCCACGAACTTGAGTGAGAGAGTTGCGTAATGTCCATTAGTGGGCCGGCGATACACAACAGTGTCAAAAAGAAACGTAAGAAGAAATATTAGAATAAGTAATTTTTCCTAAATAGTAAAAACCAGGCAGCTTTAAGTTTGATGAGAAAGTTGTAATGGTGCGTTCAGCTTTAATGTCCGTGTGAAACCCATTACGACGCCAAAAGATTACAGCTTATTGTCGAAGGGGGAAAAAAAAATCTTAATTTGTTTCTTACTATTAAAAACCTGGTTATAAAATACCTTGGATTGTTTCTTTGTAAGACTCCGTAAATAACTAAGCATATAGCTGAGCATGGAAGAAAAAAAATTAAAAGGCTTCCTGAACACAATGACTTTTGAAAACAAATAATGCAAAGAAGAAAATAAAAGCTACTCTCGAACTGTCTTTGTTTCTTTCGGTGTAAACTGAATATTATCAACAATACTTCGCTGAAAACAATCTTTCTCTTTACATCTCCGGGAATCACAGAACGCCACTGACGGATCGGAAATATATGAAAATGCTCTCCATCGTGGCGAAAGAGAGTAGGTGAAGGGAGGTGTAAGATAGTGGGGGGAAGGGGAGGGATGAGACAGTAGTACACGGCATTGTAGGAGCGAGGAGGGGAGGAGGCATCTGTGTGAAATAAATTCATTAGGCGGAGGCGGGAGAGAAGCCTTATTTACATACATCACTGCGGGCACAGAATCCGCTTCCTGAGGCTTCATCCTCGCAACTTAAGAAGCCCGAAGCCCAGAAGCTCCAGTCGAGGAAGCCTTCGAGCTTATTACTGAATACCGCCCCTGAATACCGCCCCGGGGGTGTAATACTCACCCAGCCTGAGCCATACAGTATCAAGCGTCGGCCCCAGTACGAAGGTGCGAGCTGTCTACCCGAGTTATTTTAGAAGCAAGTCTCTGTAACTTGTGACGAGGTGATGCCAAGGTGAAGGGAGGTGGCGGGGGAGAGTTATAAGTTAAGGGAAGGAATTACAGAACGAATGAAATATCTGAACGAAAAAAATTGGTCAGGTGTGTTTAAGGTGAAGGTTATTGGCGATGGTAACGAGTTGACAATAAAATGAAATGAAGTCAGACTACATGACGAAGAAAAACTAAAACAATAACAACGAAAAGAAATAAAGAATAATAGGGTGATGAATAAATAAACAAATTATCAGCAGTTTGAATGGAACAGTAGGAGTAAACATTACCAGTTTATGTATCAGTTGCGTACCATTTTGGCAGAAATGATGAGGTAATTAAAATGGAAATTGTTATGTGTAGGACGAAAAAAATTAATGCAAAAAATGACCTGGAAATATAACGCTTTTTTGGGGGGGATTCAAAGGACCTCGACTATTTATATAATAATTTACGTGATAATGTGTGACAGATAACTATATAGCCATACCTTTATAACTGTGTGTGTGTGTGTGTGTGTGTGTGTGTGTGTGTGTGTGTGCGTGTGCGTGTGCGTGTGCGTGTACGTGTGTGTGTGTGTGTGTGTGTGTGTGTGTGTGTGTGTGTGTGTGTGTGTGTGTGTGTGTGTGTGTGTGTGTGTAGGAGTAGTCTTGGTCACAGAGGAAATCTATACTGTATCTCTGTTGGAAGTACCTGTAGACCTGTGTGACAAGTACCTATGTGAGAGTACCTGTTTGAAAGTACCTGTATAGAAGTATGAGTGTACCTGTGTATGGAGTACCTGTGTAAGAGTACCTGTGGGAATACCTATGTGTGCTGCAGGTAGGAAAGAGGATTACAGGAGGAGCAAGAGGCTGAAGCAGCTTCTCTAATGTATATCTCACTCCCCCTCCTTACCTTACCCTCTCTCCCTTTCCCCTTCCTTTCCTTCCTTCCTCCTCTCTCTTCACCATCCTTCCACTTCATTTTTCTTACCACCTCCAATCTTCCCTGTCTCCCCTCCTTCCTCTGCCCCTTCCACACCCACACTCGGCTACATTATTGTCAGGTTTAGTGTGACTTCTTCCAGTGTCAGAAAACAGCGGGTCGTTAATGGAAAGTTTGCCGGAAAATATCGGAAATCTAGCAAATCCTCGTGTTGAAATGCACATATTGACACATAATGAAAAAACCTAACCTAACATAATCTAACATATTGAAACATAATAAAAAAATTGACAAATTATAGTGTATGTAATATATAGTTGTAGGAATATAAGCCTCATGCAACATAAATATGGTACAGTAATTAGCTTGAACGAGGTAATTGTTCCTTAGCGCCATCTGGAAGTATAAGTGAATGGAGTCCAACCTTCCAGTTAAAAAAATATATGACGTCTATTGGCGTATTGAGAGGTCACGGCGCCATTGCTTTAATGTTTTATAACACTCTGCCACCAACTCAAGAAACGGACAGTTGACATGGGAAACTTTCAACAGCAACAGCCTGTGGAGTGGTCTTTTTTTTTTTTAATTGGAGAGGGTTAAGGAGGGTTGAGGAGAGGGGGGGGAGTAAATGCAGCACCTTACCTTTCACGATTACTACTATTACTACTACTACTACTACTACTACTACTACTACTACTACTACTACTACTACTACTACTACTACTACTACTACTACTACTACTACTATCAATATTTGTATTATCATTATTATAATTATTAATATTATTGTTATTATTATTATTATCATTATCATTAGTTTTAATAGTAATAGTAGTAACAGTAGTAGTATTAATATTAGTAGTAGTATTAGCAGTAGTAGTAGTAGTCCTACATTTATGCTCAAATCCTCACTTTAAGCTGCTTAGAGGTTACTTTGGAAATTAAATCATTGCTGGGGACCTTTTAATAACATGTCGTAATAATCAGTCTTTGATGCTCCCTACGTGGCGCTGAGTACTCACACGATAATGATTACGGAGGCGTTATTGTGGGAATCTTCAGGGCATCTATAGCCGGTGTTTGGGTACGATGGAGCTGGCTGCCGAGGAGTCATTAATGAAATTGATGATATTTTGCCACTATGATTATCAATAGTTCAATATGCTGCAGCAAATCACGTGATGCAGGTGAAGAAAGTTAATTATAATTTTTTATATAAAGAATAAACGTCTTCTTAAGGTATCTTGATGTTTCGTTATGTAATGCAAGTACAACAAACTGATTATATATTACTTAAAACATCCTTAATTAAAGTGAAGCGTGGGAGTGTATGGAAGCTTTTTGAGTGTTAATTGTTCATGAGGGTGTGAGGGAAGGTGTGTGAGGCTGACAGACAAGATATGAGGTCTTCCTGAGGTTGTTGTGTCTCCGTTTCACCTCACCATCACAGATAAACAAGTGGTATCCATGGCAACAGAAAATCACACACGCCCTTAACAGGTTGGAAATTCCCTGAAAAAAAAAAAAAATGATTGAGTTAATATTAACTGTGTGTTCTGATTAGAAGGAGATTGTTTTACCTTGCCTTTCCCTTTACTATTGTTGGAGGGGAAAGTACGTGTAGGGGTAATGAAGACTATAAAGATAATTATTATTTCCATCACGTGGAATAATGTTGAGTTGATGTGGGTAATCTGCAGCCTCTTGCCGCCACAACAGTAGCCTCGACGCAGCCTTTCCTGTCCCCTGCACCTTGACAACCACTGCTACTCTTCCCTGCTGTCACCACACTCACCACACTCACCACCTTACACCTTCCACCTTCCTCTTCACCTCGGTCGTCACCACCTCTCATGCCGCGTCAGCTTTACCACAACCACTGCCAGCTCTGCGAGTACTGCATTCATCTTTCGTTTCTTTCATCTCTCTGCTGCCTTCGCTGCCGCCAGCAGGGAGGCGAAGAAACGCAGCGGGTCGTGTAATCTCCCGCGCAGAGATCTGACAAGGACTGGCAGACTCGATCCATCCAACTCCTGCCTCTCTCGGTTCTCTTTTATTGTCGCTTCCTTAACTCACTTTCTTTTCTTATCTCTTGTCGTGCAGTGCCTTATTCATAAAGATTATATATATATATATATATATATATATATATATATATATATATATATGTATATCTTTTTAACTTACATTTACTTGCGTCTATTTTTTTTTTTTTTATCTGTTTTGTGTCACTGTTCTATCTCTTTCTAATATGTGTTTTTGTTCTCATGGTAATATTTTGTTCCTTCTTCCACATATAGTCCACTCAATTTTCATCCATCTGTCTGTCCTCCCTTTTCTTCCTTGTTTCTCGTCTCCCTCACTCCCTCATCGGCAGTCGGGCCTCAGCGGAGCTTACTCTGTACCTCATTTCACAAAGCCGGATCTCCAGATATACTCGGCGGGTTGTTAGTCTGTCTCCCCGCCTCTAATCCGGTCCCAAAAATTAATTCCCTGAAGGGAGACTTTCAAAAGACGGATGGTAGCTGCTCCCTCCCTCGTCCTTGTGACATAATATTAATGACACGTCCTCGCATTCCGTGTGTGAGCCTAATTTTGAGACGGACTCTTCCTTTGCTCGCCAACACGACGAAATTGCCGTCTCCAGCGAGGTACTCTGGTCCCGTTGATGGCGGAGACTCACGAATCAGCATAATTTAAATCCTCATCCAGTAGATTTTAATTGCATTTGTGTGAATTGCCGTTTGAGTAATGCTTTGTGGTGTGAGTGATTGTCTCGGTGGAGTTGCTTCCATACTTCTTTTATGTATCATGTCATTGATACAATTATGCACTTCCACTTACTTCAGTAAATTAAGAACATCAAACTTTATAAAAATGCAACTAGGATTGATCAGGTTATTGACAATTTAGTTAAGTTTGAAATTGTTTTGAATACTCAACAGGAAATAGAGTAAACCTCTTGCTAAATACCACACTTTGCATTATTGTTATTATTATTTATTCATCTAAATGTTATATTACAACTTATAGAAACCAATTTTGGGTAAGTTTTCTTTGCTTTATATCTCACATTCTACACAAAAGAACAGTAAATTTGGGGAATCCTCTCCCAGCGGAACACACAATGGTTCCCTCCATGGACCAATGTAACTCCAAAGTCATGTAATCAGTTCGATCCCCGCGAAGCAAATCCAAAGGAAAACAAGTAATATGGAAGAGAAAACCCAAAAATTCCAATATTACAGTAACAAAAACAGTCCAGCGGTCTCTTCTCCACTGCCATAAAGTTCAATATTAAGAAACTTTTGGAGGACCGTTCCTCTCCTCCTCCTCCTCCTCCTCCTCCTCCTCTTTCACTCCATGCGTCTCTTCCTTCTCTATCTTTTCTTTTTCTTGTTTTTTTTTCCTTCGCGTTTTTTCTCCTCCATCTTCTTTTTCTTTATCTTCTTCTTCTTCTTCTTCGTGTTCTTCTTCTCCTTGTTCTTCGTCTTCTTTTCTCCTCCTCCTCCTCCTCCTCAATCTTAGGTTTTCGTCAATTCGAAATAACCGAAGGTTCTTTTTGATACATTTTTACGCAGACGTTACATTTTACCGTCTGTGTGTTGGAGTTTAACCCTTTTCGCCGATGTTGGAAGTCTGCGTCTTAGCTTGGGGAAGGCGGGGGAGAGGGAAGCACGGGTACAGGGCAGGGAGGGAGGGAGGGAGGAAGGGAGTTGAGGACAGAGAGTTCAGTATAAAGAGAAGCACGGTCTCTGAGGAAGTCTGATGTAGCAGGAAGTTAGAATCATTCGTCTGCTTTCATAAGGAGACTTTGGCGTACACATGGACTGTCTGTCTGTCTGTCTGTCTGTCTGTCTGTTTCTGTTTGTTTGTCTGTTGCCAAGTGTAGTAAAAGGTTGCAAAAAGAAGAATTGTATGGAACTAACATGCATTCTAGATTATACATGAAAAGTAATGAAGACAAATGTTTGATGAATGTGAGGTGAAAGTTTAAGTAAAAGTTGTTTAAGCAAGTCCATGTTGTAAGTTATGTCGTAATGTTCCCTCGTGGATAGGAGATATTATGTAATACTTCTAGTTATGCAAATGGCTTTAATGATAAGATGAAAAAAAAAATATGTAATTGATCATTTTTCTTGAGACTGGAATTTAAGACGATGACATATTTGCATTATTTTTTTTTATTCAAATTTTTTACTCAGTTTTTAGATTTATTTGCTTTTTTTTTTTTATAGTTCTTGCTCAACTTGGCGGAACATGAGTAAGGAATGAAAGGTTAAAGGCGCGATGCTGTTTGCTTTCCATGTCTTCTTAAATCATCTCTGAGCACCTTTTTTTTTTCTTGCCTCTCCTCACTTAACTACTTGAATTATATGAATTTATGGTATGTAGTTTTCAGAAAATAAATAGAGGTTAATAAATAAACACACACACACACACACACACACACACACACACACACACACACACACACACACACACACACACACACACACACACACACACACACACACACACACACGTACGCAAGCATGACGCGTGGAGTGACAGAGTGAATAATTAACCCTGTGTCGTGCGTGCTTTTCACCGATCTGGCAACACTGACATTACTGCAGCAAAACACACTTTATGAGAATTAATGTTGAAAAGTTGAAAAAAAAAATCCTGTTAGTTTTCCATTAACAATAAATCCCTAGCAAACAAAAAAAAAAGAATCATTTATGCATTATTTTCACAAAGTAATGATTAACAACGAGACTCATCAATTACTCTATTTTTTTTTATCAAGTTTGCAGTTCTATTTTAACAATGACAACTACTGAATTAGTGTGTGTTAATTACATATAACGACCAATAATCATATTTCTCTTGATAAACATATATATATAAACGTATGCAATGTTCAATTTACCTTTGTATTGCTTGTAGTTAACACTTTCATTTCTTCTCTCGACAGGTAAGCGATGGTTCCTGGTTAATGAGTTTACACCTGGTGAGTTAACACATACCTGATGCTGTGTGTTGCCGCCTCAAGGGTCCGTGTTAATAATGACGCTGACTCTGGCGCAGGTAAAGCTTGTGTGTGTGTGTGTGTGTGTGTGTGTGTGTGTGTGTGTGTGTGTGTGTGTGTGTGTGTGTGTGTGTGTGTGTGTGTGTGTGTTGCGCCTTACTAATGTACATGATTTTCTTCCTCTCACGCGTGTTAGAGAAGGTTTATTTTTCTGGTTCTCGTTCGTCTCTGTTTGTCATTATTCTTTTCTCTTCTTTTCTTTTTTTTCTGCTTCTTTTTTTTCCTCTTTTTTTTTCTTCTACTGAGTTGATTGGTTTAGTGATTGAATAATATAATATTTTTGTTATCCATTTTTTTCCATCCTTTCGGTGGTTTTCTTTCATTATGGTTTTTCTTCTTTGTTTGTAGCTTTCTTTTTTATACATTATTTTTTTTTAAAGATTTTGTATTCGTTTAATATTAATTTTCCATTTCATTTTTTTTAATAAGTTTTTTCGTTACTTAGTTCAATGTGTTTTAGTATCCACTTATATATATTTTTTTCTCTTATCTCTTTATCAAATTACTACACTTTTCCTATTTTCCGTGTACTAATATCATCTCTAATTGGGTAAAAAAAATAATTACCTTATATTTCCATCTCTGATTTATATTCTTCGATCTTCTCTTATTATAAACTTCCTTCTCCGCCGACAACTCTTTGCCTTCACTAACCACCTCTTTCAACATCGACCTTCCATTCTTCCCTCCTGTTGCCTTTACTCCGTCCTTCCACATCTTCCTCCTTAAAGGTAGGCATCTGCTTCCTCCTTCTCCATTAGACTTATCTGTGATCTCCATCTGAGGTCTCTTGATGCTGTCCCTCCCCACCTCTGTTGACAAGGAAGGGAGGTAGGGAGAGGAGGGAAGGAGGGGAGACGCACCAATGGGAGGGAGAGGATGAGAGAGGGGAGTACGTGAGACAGATAGGCAAAGACAAAGAGGAGAAAGAGGAAGGGAGAGAAAGGGCTGAGGGAAGGGACGGGAACATGTTTACAGTAGGAATGAAATTGGAGAATGGAAGGAAAGGAGAAAGGAGGGAAGGAAGCCACCCAAGAAAGGAGGGAGACAAGGAAATGCAACTAAAGGAAAGATGGACAGAAACAAAACAAGGAGGAAAACAAAACTGAAATGAAAAAAGGCAACAAAACCGAAACGAGTAGAAGTAAAAGAAGTAAAAGAAGAAAAGAAAGTAAGATAGACAAAATCGAGGAAAGTAAGTGAGGGAAAGAAACAGAATAGAAGAAAAGAGTAAAAGAGTGGCAGGGAGGGAGGGAGGGAGGGAGGGAGGGAGGAAGGGAAGAAGAGAGTGAGAGAACAAAAAAAAAGAAAGAAAGAGAGGGGTGGAGGTAGTGGAGGGAGAGAGGCAGGTAGGGAGGGATGGAGGGAGGGAAAGTAGGATAGGGAATTATTCGTGATGTGGAGAAAAGTGGAGAGAGGGAGGGGAGGGGAGGGGAGAGGGGGGGTGGGGGATGGGGGGGTGGGGGGTGTTACGTCACTGTGCGTCTGAAGGGAAGGAATTCATACATGGTAATGGTGTCCTTCATACCTCCCCTCCCCTGTCCCCCCCCGCACTTTCCTCTCTCACCTAACACACACACACACACACACACACACACACACACACACACACACACACACACACACACACACACACACACACACACACACACACACACACACACCTCCCCTCCCCTTGTTTGCCGTTCTCGCCTGAGCCTCACACTCCCTCTCCCCTCATTGGTGCAACACTGCAAGGCTGCAAGGCGGGGGTGAGGGTAAAATGCCTTTGTAATATATCAATGTGATGTCGTTGCTGCAACATTAGACGTTCACAGGGCGTTAAGGAGGGAAGTGACTCCAAGTGAAGTGATTTAAAGTAGTTGTGTGGTGTGTGGTGTGTGGTGTGTGGTGTGTGGTGTGTGGTGGCCATCACTGGCTGGGTCTGCTCGGTGCTGCTCCACAGGAATAGCTCGTGACTTACTGTGTCGGTACAAAAATGAACTCTTTTGAGCTTCCCCTGATGCTTTCACTTCACGTTTTCATACTCGCAGATTGGTACACTTTTGCGATATACATTTTGCATCCATATCTTTCTCCTATTTTTTTCTCAAAGCACATCAATGGGCAGTAGAAAATTGTCATACACACACATATAAATATATATATATATATATATATATATATATATATATATATATATATATATATATACACATGCGTGTGTGTATGTTTGTTTGTGTGTACGTGCATTACAAGCCTCGGGTGTTTCATTGTGCGTAATTGCGTTGAGTGAGTGAGGTGGAACGCTCCTCCCCAGGTCAGGCCATCCCGAGCTGAAGTGTTGCCTTCCACCTTGAATTAACTTGTGTAACTATATTACCTGCACTGGTGTATCTCACACTGGTTTACTTAGCGTCCCTCACCTGCCTATCAAGCACCACTACCTTCACACGGCGCACATTTTAATATATTACTCGGCGTCTGACTGATGATTTCAACGTTACTTTTAATCATGTAATTCCATGAGTACACAGTAATAATGGACTTCCAACCTCCTTTTCACTCTCATTCTCACTCTCATTCTTTCTCTTTCTCTCTCTCTCTCTCTCTCTCTCTCTCTCTCTCTCTCTCTCTCTCTCTCTCTCTCTCTCTCTCTCTCTCTCTCTCTCTCTCTCTCTCTCTCTCTCTCTCTCTCTCTCTCTCTCTCTCTCTCTCTCTCTCTCTCTCTCTTTGTGCTATATGAAGGTGTAGACAATCTTGACATATTCCAAATTATTGCGTTCACACACACACACACACACACACACACACACACACACACACACACACACACACACACACACACACACACACAGTCCTTTATGAGGCTCGGAATTCGTGGGAAGTCATGTGTGGTAAACATTTACATACATGAAAAAAAAGTATACACTCTTTAAGCCTGGAATCCCCTTCTGTGGTTCCCTCACCTAAATCATGTAACTGGAATGGATGGGATGAAATGAAAAACTAGAACAACATACAAAACTAACAAGCAAACACCTTTTGGTATACACCTGGTTGGCAAAACCCTAATTTGAGGGGAAACTGTTAGTATTTTTGTTGTGGTTATGATGTTTTGTAACTGCCGGTTATATTTTGTTGTTGTTGTAGGATACAGTATATTATTTTTGTTGATGATAGTGGGGGTGGTGGTGGTGGTGGTGGTGGTGGTGGTGGTGGTGGTGGTGGTGGTGGTGGTGGTGGTGGTGGTGGTGGTGGTCTGTGTCACGTATTAAGTTATATAACAACACAAAAGTATAGTGTGAAAAGTAACATTTCATAAAACAAAAACATGTATACTTTATTTACTCTTAAGTTATAATATTTCTTCATTCTAAGTCTTGTGTGTACTTTTGTCTCACTCTCACTCTTATAGGCTCACACATATAGGCCTAAGGAGTGCCATCATAATTGTGTTTTTGGTTTTTTCTCCAACCCTGTTCTGCTATAATACCTTACCATACTTTTCTCTCTCTCTCTCTCTCTCTCTCTCTCTCTCTCTCTCTCTCTCTCTCTCTCTCTCTCTCTCTCTCTCTCTCTCTCTCTCTCTCTCTCTCTCTCTCTCTCTCGCTCTCTCTCCTTTCATCTCCTCGTATTTGTTTATCGTGCACACTCTCACTTCCCTTTTCTATTTCTATTTAACTTGTACTTATCCTTCTCCTTTTACTCGTTTTCCTCCTCCTCTTCATCTTCCACTTTCCCTTTCCCTTCCATTTTTTTCATCCCACTACTAACCAGCCAGATTGTCCTCTTCCTCATCTTTCTTTTCCTCTTCCTACTTCTCTTCCAGCTCTTCAACTTCTCTCAGGCCACCTCCTCCCCTTCCTCCTCCTCTTCCTCCTCCTCCTCCGTCATTTCCTCCCTGCAACAGTTTCACTATTTCGTCCTCCTGAATCTTCTTTTATCTGTTTCTTCTTCTCTCATCATGCATTATTATGAACATGAATTTCAATGTGTGTGTATGCTTCTGGGAGAGAATGAAACGAAAAATGGTAGGTGGTGTCCCAAGGTTCTTAATGCAGTGCTTCGTGTCGATATTATATTGTGGGTTAGACAAGTATTTTTGGGGTATTTATTACAGTATATCAGAACTTTTATTATATTATTTACCAGTAGTGTTGTTTTAGTTTCAAGAATGTTTTGTTTATTGTGAACCTCATTGAATCTTTGTGTTCCTGACGTTGTTGTAGATGAATTTGACGGAATTATTTTGTATCAACTGTCATATTGAAAACAAATCACTGGTTCACAGCATCCATTGGCCTTGTTATCAGTAGTAGGGAAGGTCAGTGTGAGTGATCCCAAGTCCAGTGTTTGGTGTTTATCTATAATGTCAAAACAGTTCACATTCAGTGTTTGCGTCAGCTCGAGCGTCTCTGTTTTTCATGATCCCCCCACACATGTTTATGTCGCTGGATTCCCACACTGACTGTAAATGTACACTGTGTTTGGGTCCATCACACCACTGCCCACCGACACACCCCTGCCACGTGGCCTCCAGGTACCTTGTAAATTATTGCTAGTGTTAGCCGCCATGTTTATATCAGCAATTGAGGGGAGACGGTAGTAACAGACGCCGACTACCACCACCACCACCACCACCACCACCACCACCACCAGCTGTTGACTGCCGGTGGCGCCAGGGGAAGAGCAAGGGGAGCAGCCACTATCATGTAGCCCCGAGCTAGGATGAGAGTCGTGCTCCCTGCTGGTCTCCCCAGTGTACT
>JAPQNM010000029.1:5624262-5629262 GCA_029783475.1 Metacarcinus magister | reverse complement strand
ACACACACACACACACACACACACACACACACACACACACACACACACACACACACACACACACACACTTTCCATTCCCCGTGATTGATTCCCTTGTGTTGTCATGTTGGGCATCGTCCCGCCTCGTTCTGCTACTTGACTAACAACTTTGCCAGGAAAGCAAATGCAAGACTCGAGCAGCTTTGTTTTAACCTGACACCACATGGTTGCAAATTACCGTATATCAAAGTTTCTTAATATTATTGTTACTTTGCTAATATGATACCTCATATAACATATATATATATATATATATATATATATATATATATATATATATATATATATATATATATATATATATATATACATATATATATATATATATATATATATATATATATATATATATATATATACATATATATATATATATATATATATATATATATATATATATATATACATATATATATATATATATATATATATATATATATATATACATATATATATATATATACATATATATATATATATATATATATATATATATATTTATATATATATATATATATATATATATATATATATATATATATATATATATATATATATATATATCAGGATATCAAATTATTTAACTAATTGAATAATATGATATAAAATATATCATGTATTGCCGATAATCAAATTGACGCCGGCAGTGTTATAAATGTGTTGTGATAAAGTGTATTGCCGTGGTGTGGACTGGTGTGAAGGAAACACTGTGATGTAATGGTACTGTGCGTGATGGAAAGGTGGTGGTTCCGTTATGGGGAAAAAAAGTAGTGAAGAAACCAAGTGTCGGTGGACAACGAGGAGCTTCAGGCATCGGCGGAACGCTATTACTTTGTTGTTAGATGATTGAAACATGGCTGGGAGAGAGAGAGAGAGAGAGAGAGAGAGAGAGAGAGAGAGAGAGAGAGAGAGAGAGAGAGAGAGAGAGAGAGAGAGAGAGAGAGAGAGAGAGAGAGAGAGAGGAGAGAGAGAAAAAGAGGAGAGAAGAGAAGAGAAGAGAAGAGAAGAGGAGAGGAGAGGAGAGAAGGTGAAGATGTCGTAATTGTATATCCTAATATTGTCGTTTATTTGGACGCCATTGTAAGCAAATTGTCACCAGAAGAACAGTTACATTATTGGAGACTAATTCATTATAGCGCTAAATGAAACGTTTCCTCATCAACACCTGATATAATTATAGACGCGCCCAAGTCCAGTTTGTGTGAATTACCTTATAATATGCAGTCATTAGCGTAATAATATCAGGGTTCGAAGCTTCACCTGTTAAATTTGATCGTCTATTAGAGGCTCACTGCCCGCCCTGAAGGTTATGGTGGTAGTGGTGGTGGTGATGATGGTGATGATGGTGGTGGTGGTGGTGATGGTGATGATGGTGATGGTGGTGGTGGTGATGGTGGTGAATTAAAAGGTTTATTGTAACGTATCTGTACACTTCTACGGATGACGGGATAGGAAACGTGATATCCTTCTTTAATGTTGGTATAAAAACTGTATGATATATCAATACAAATATAAGCATTTGAATCATGTGTATAGTAAATAGGAATTCCAATTTATTGTATACAAGCGAGATTTTTATTTTATCACTTGAATAAATTGAACTCCAGGGTGATATTTAGGGAACGTGTTAATCTTAAAGTAAATAAAGCCTTTCCATCCCTATCCACCTTCAGGGAACATTCACGCTGCTAAAGCCACCGAGCAGACGTTGTGTTGTCCTAGTACTTGCCAGTCACGAGCCCAAAACACTCCGCGTCTCACACTGCGGCACTGACTTGGAAGTGCGTGAATGTGTGTTACGTGAAGAGAAAGTCACCTTCCTCTGTATTACGAGTGTGGATTCTCTTGGAAAAAAGTAATGTAAAGATTCAGGTGAGCGTGAAACTTAAATTGCATATGTTTAAGGGAGGTCTTGCGACATTATGGGCAAAACGCTGGCTATTAAACGTGGTGTGTGCGTGGTTGTTCCTGTTAAATGCTTCACAGGATTTAGTTTAATATGTTGTTGTTGTTGTGTTATTTGGAGATTTAAGTGTTATTATTTTTTTAAGCTTTCTCAGTTCTAGCAAGATACAGTTTAAATGGAATGTGTGATATGATAAGTTTAACTCTATTTCTACTTCTTTAACTTATACGTGCACTATTTTTTCTTGCTGTAAATTATTATACCTTAAGATATTCTAGTTTCCATTATCTTACAATTCATATTTACTTTATAGTGTTTTAGATGAGTCTCAAAGCACAGAAACATACATTAAACTTACTCTTGTCATGCAATTAAAAAATTTTAAAAAAACTTAAATATTATAATCACGGTATTAGGTCCAACTTGCAGGGTTGAGACCGTGAAATCGGTATGTTGATGCAAAACACACACACACACACACACACACACACACACACACACACACACACACACACACACACACACACACACACACACACACACACACCTCTCTCTCTCTCTCTCCGTTGCACCTTAGCCAGAAAGATGAGGATGGATGCCCACATTAATTTCACATACATTCAGTTTGTTCATCGGGGAACCAAAAGTATAAATCTTGGGAACAAAATAGAGTAAAAGGAAACAGAAGAGAAAGACAGATTGTACCCAAAGCGTCCCCTGTATTTGCAGTGGTGAGTGGGAGGAGTGGAATGGAGGAGGGAAGGAATGGAGGAAAGGAGGAAGAGGAGGAGGTGGAGGAGGTGTAAAAGGAGGTGAAAGTGTGGCGAAAAATGAATAAAAGCGCCTCATTGAGATCTCATTACGTGTTGGGCAGAAATCACCAGGAAGAGAAAAAAGAAGAGGAAGAGGAGGAGGAGGAGGAGGAGGAGAAGGATGGTGAAAATATAAAGGAAAGAACAATGCAAAAAGGAATTAGTCAAAATGAAAGTAAAAGAGATAGAAAGTGGATAGAATAAGTGGTAACATTATAAACCATAGAGTGAAATATAATAATAATAAAAAAAAACCATTGCTAAAGAAGAAGAAGAAGAAGAAGAAGAAGAAGAAGGAAAAGAGCAGATAAAGGCAGGAAGTAGGAAGGGTCCACCACTAGTACTGAAAAATAAAATACTAAAAATAATAAAATGGCGACAACGATGACCGAAAGAAAATCTGGACAAGAAGAGGACGGAAGGAAGGAAGGAACAGGAAAGGGAAGAGGAGTGAAAGAGAAGAATGAAGAAAGGAAGTGGCAGAGGTAGAATCTAAAAGGGAAATAAATGGAAGTGGAGGAGGAGGAGGAGGAGAAGGCGTGAGAGAGAAGAGGAAGGGGAAGAGGAAATAACCAAATGAAGGATGAAGAAAAGATGATGAAAGGAAGGAGGAGGGAAAAAAAGAGAGGAAGGAGGGAAACTAACTAAAAAAAATGAAGAAAAGATAAGGAGAGAGAATAGGAAATAAAAAGAGTGAGGAGGAAACAGTGAGAGGAAAAATATAAAAGCAAGAGGAGGACGAAGGAAAAAAACATAAAAAAAAGAGGGATATGAGGGAAAGGAAGAGGTGGAGCAGGAGGAGAGAGAGCCAGGAGTGAGGAGGAAGGTGAGGCAGTCAACAGGATATATAACCCCGCGTCCTGAGATCTGCTCCGGTGACAATATTAAGGTGAAGAGTGTTGCTTGGTTGCCATGGTGATTCTTGTAGCGCTGGAGAAGTGTTTTTTTTTTTATTCTTACACTGTATAAATATTGCGTCCTTTATTGATTTATATATATTTTCTTTTACCACGAATAGCACTTCATAAGTCATGTAGGAAAAATGTCATTTCAAAAACTATTTTTTATGTTGTTTTAAAGAGTTTGTTTTTGAATACTACGTTAGTGTGTGAGTTTGATTGTCATGTGTTGGTTCAGTTAAAGTAAAAACAAAGCTCGTTTGTTAGTGTTTCGTAGGTTAAGTGTAAGTGATGAGCGTTACGTCATATGATGAGGTAGTAAAGAATATGTTCGAGTGTATACGAGTATCAGCAGTATTTACGACTTGATTGTAAATAGTTTGAATGTTAGAAAGGAGGCAAAGATAAGGAGTGTTGCCTCGGTACTCATCGTTATGCTTCCTTGGTGTGCTGCACAGTGACCATCGCCTCATCACGCTCACACACTGTCACTGTGTTGTAATTCTGCCTGCTGGTCACCGCAGCTTGAGAGGTCACCGTCACCGTCACCGTGGCCTAGAAGGTCACCGTTACTGTGTCCTGGAAGGTCACCATTACCGTGGCCTGGATAGTCACCGTTACCGTGGCCTGGAAGGTCACCGTTACCGTGGCTTAGAAGGTCACCGTTACTGTGACCTGGAAGGTCACTGCCACTGTGTTCTGGAAGGTCACTGTCACTGTTACTGTGTCCTAGGCAGTGCCAGGCAGGCCGGTGACCAGCCCGTCGCCGGCTAATTATTTTCGTGTTATTCATGAATGGTTGAATTTTGTGTGCTGAAAAAAAGTTTCGTTTTAATTAATGTTGAAAGGAGTTGCAGCATTAACTGTGTAACTAAGAAATTATAAGTTTTTATTTTTCTTTCCTATCGTGTGTTACACATTGAAATTAATTCTTGTCAAGACTTTTATTTCATGCAAATATAATTTCAATACCTGTACGTGTAATGAATTTCATTTATTTTATTTTCTATGTATTTTATATGAATGTAATTTATGCCTTCCCGGAATGAGGTGTAAATTAATTATACTTTTTTTATATTGAGGAATCATAATGTTAACAGCCTCATGGTAACTATGTACTGTTTTTTTCCTTTAAATAAAAAAGTTACTTCAGTGTGCAAAAGTGAAGGACTTTGAGTATGGCAGCGTCGTGCAGGTTGTGACACCCTCACTGTGTTGCAAGACGCTCCATCTGGTAACACGTGTTCAGTAATTTGTTGTACTAATAGTATAGTCACAAGCACGTCCACATTGTTGTGGTAATTATGAGAAGTAGAAATCAGACTCCACTCCGTGCTCCTGATT
>JAPQNM010000029.1:5604262-5606762 GCA_029783475.1 Metacarcinus magister | reverse complement strand
TGAGGTTGATGATGATGATGATGATGATGATGATGATGATGATGATGATGATGATGATGATGATGATGATGATGATGATGATAATGATTATGATGATGATATATTACTACTACTGCTACTATTACTACTACTTCTACTACTACTAAACTAAAAATGAGAAATTATTTAGACTAACAATTTCATTTTACATTGAAACTTTATAAAATAAAAGGGAGACATTTATTTATTATCTTCAAAGTAATTGAAATAAAAATGAAAAATATATTGGTACCAATTAACAAAGAAAAATAAGAACTTACGAAAAAAAAACGAAAATACATGTACAAAATTATTAGGTTATTTAATATTTTTTCTTAATTTCTTAGTTTATTAATGTTTTCTATTGTTTCTAAAAGTATTATAATTGTTTTATGATGTTTCTAATATGTTTATTATAATGTTTTGTTTCTTATTAAGGAAAATAGATTAAAAATGAGAACAAATATTTTGACGTAACCTTTTCAGTTTGCAGATAAAATCTTTAAAATAAAAGGGATATAATGCATTTATTTTATTCAAAATAACTCAAATAAATATTAAAAAAAACATAATGGTACCAATAAACAAAGAAATATTAAGAATCTAGGAAGAATAACCAAAAGTACGCGTACAAAATTATTAGTTTATTTAATATTTTTTTCTTGATTTCTTTGTTTCTTTAGTTTCTAAAATTATTATAATTGTTTTCTGATTTCAAAAAATATATATATATGTTTTTTTTCTTATTAAAGAAAATAGACTAAAGATGAGAAATTAATTTGACGTAACATTTTCAGTTTGCCTTAAAATTACAGTGTGACTTCTGTTCGAATTGGGAAAAATTCAGAATTGGAAACTATTTTCGCCATAAAAAATAATGGAAAGTAAATTAATCCGTTCCTGGACCCCAAAAACCCCATCATCAAGACTTTTAACTGCAAATACACATGATTCAAGGTAAAAAAAGGACGATTAAATGTGTATGTGTATGTATGTATCTGTATGTGTGTGTGTGTGTGTGTGTGTGTGTGTGTAGGTGTCTATGTGTGTGTGTGTGTGTTTGCGTGTGTGTATGATGTTTGTGTTTATGTGTGTGTATATGTGCGTGTATATATATATATATATATATATATATATATATATATATATATATATATATATGTAGTATATGTTGTTGTATGGTGCGTGTATGTGTGTGTGTGTGTGTGTGTGTGTGTGTGTGTGTGTGTGTGTGTGTGTGTGTGTGTGTGTGTGTGTGTGTGTGTGTGTGTGTGTGTGTGTGTGTGTGTGTGTGTGAAGTGCGTGAACGTGTCATAGTTTCAGTAAGTTAAGTGCCTCTCAGATACACTTTAATGGTTTGAGTCACAAATGGTTTGAATGCCAAAAAGACTGGTGCAGAAATATCTTGAGTATGAAATGTCTTCAGTACCTATCGTCTGAGTATCAAATGACATATAACTGCTTTATTTCCGTGCTCTCACCGCTCACTTCGTTATAATTTTTTTTTCCTACAATTTTCCGATCTATCTTCTTCATCACTTCTCATTAACTCTCTCCTTTTCCTCCTTTACCTCACTAACTATCCTCTTTACTTCCTATCTCTTCCTATTACACTTTTTGAACCTTTCCTCCTTTTCTTGCAAGTAGTAGCGGTGTGCTTTTTATATTGTTCCATGGTCACTTTATTATATTGTTCATTATAAGAATGTATACATTATCTTATTCCACCATGAATATTTTTTTAATACTAAAGGTTATGCCATTAAAAAGAAATTCATTCTTCTTTCATTTCTTAAATTTTACGTTTTTTACCCCTTATGTAACGCTTATTTACCCTTCGTTGCATACCATGTCTTACCTTCCTCAGGTGATTCATTTTGTCACATATAGTTTACGGTGCTATGTTGCTAAATATACCACTTTCACCTTATCATGTGTGTATCTACTTGTTCAGTGATTGTACGAGGAAGATCATCATCATCATCATCATCATCATCATCATCATCATCATCATCATCATCATCATCATTGCGGCACCGCCATCATGGTCGTGTTTTCCAAGGATAATAACATGTGTTGCTTCACGTGGAGAGAAAAAAAAAAGGTAATTAATTGTCTAACAATGAGAAACCTGATTCCTGATTAAAAGATTGAAACTCATTATTTTTTTTTATTAAACTTGTATTTGTTAACGAAGCGAAGTGTTAGATCAATGCTAATTAGTTTTTTGTTAAGACAGATCGAGTGGCTATTCTTATTTTTGTGTTTTTTTTCGAGTGTAATGCAAGTCAGCAACCTGAAAAAAGTCCATTCAATTAGTACATAAAATTACATTGAAAAAATGTTTTGTCGGTATTATCAGTCGATGCAAAAACATCCATTCACTACATTTTTACATAGAGTGATTAACAGAGATGAACACTTTTAAAAGGCTTCCTTCAGCCACTGACGTTGGTAAGAGGGGTGAGGGGGCTGCGTGCCC
>JAPQNM010000029.1:5579262-5601762 GCA_029783475.1 Metacarcinus magister | reverse complement strand
CATTACTAACCTGACACTCGGATATCATAAACAAAATACACAACCCCCCCCCACCCACCCACAAAAAAAACAAACATTTATAATCCCGTCAGCCGCTAAGCACGTGCCAGATGTACGATATCATACAGACACAGGCGTTGATTGGACAAAAGTCGAATGTATGCACCCCTGCCCTCACTGATTGTCATGTATATACTACACACCTTTGTCCTCAGCGCGATAGCATTCATGGCATTTTTTCCCTTTCCGCGTGTTGCATTTTCGGGACGATAGACTGTTTTGTGCTTTTTATTTTTTATTTTTTTTATTATTATATCCATTCACAATTTCGGGAGAGAATCGTCGAAATGGATCCTTTGGTTCTCCGTGGCGGGTGTAAAGGGATTTTGTGTATTGAATGAGAGTCATGAGTGTTGGATTGTTTGGGATTTTCAACACATTGTCTTGGTATTGTTAGTGACGAGGTGTTGTCGTTGCTGCTGCTGCTGCTGCTGAAACCCAACGTGTGCGTACAATACTTGATGTTTTCTGGAATAAAAGGATGTTTATATGTATTTTTCGTGTCTTGCAGCGTGAAGGAGTTGAGAGGAGAAATGTTTGCTACGAAAGTCTTCCTTGTGACACATTGTAAAGTGAATTTCCGTCCTTTTGAAGCACGAAGAGCGGAGTCATCAGACGCTGCGAACTTTGTCAACACTTAATTTATCAAGAAAGAGAGAGAGAGAGAGAGAGAGAGAGAGAGAGAGAGAGAGAGAGAGAGAGAGAGAGAGAGAGAGAGAGAGAGAGAGAGAGAGAGAGAGAGAGAGAGAGAGAGAGAGAGAGAGAGAGAGAAAGAGAGAGAGAGAGAGAGAGAGAGAGAGAAGAAAAAAAAAGAGAAAGAGAGAGAGAGAGAGAGAGAGAGAGAGAGAGAGAGAGAGAGAGAGAGAGAGAGAGAGAGAGAGAGAGAGAGAGAGAGAGAGAGAGAGAGAGAGAGAGAGAGAGATGACAGTTTCATGCATACTATTTTGTCAAGTGTAAAATATACACTGCAACTCAACGTAGTACATTTTCAGTTAACATTTCAACGCCTCTCTTCTTCTCTGTCCTTTCCCCCAAACAAAAATATCAGTATTTCTTTTTCGTACTAACAGTTTCACTAAACATGTCAAAAGTAATATATAAAAAAAAAAAATTTGAGAGCAAATGAGGTAGACAGTTTTTTTTTTTCGGTCATTACCTGGAAGAGAGAATCATTAAAGAGGAAAAAAAAGAAAAACTGAAAAAAGTAGTCGCAGTCTGCCCTAGTTTAAGGGACACGCAGTAATGAATTGCAACACAGCTCTTCTTGAAAAAAATAAATAATAATACAAAACATTAATATGCATTCATTTTTTTCTTTCACTGCATGTTATACGCAGTTCTCCTTCATTTTACGTTTCGTTCCTGCTTTTGTAACTAGAAAGAAAATAGCAACACACTCCCCGTTAATTGATAGGCTCACGCACCAATAGTCATGAATAGTGTTCCAGGGCGGCGGAGGCTGGAAGAAAGACCAAACATTCCTTGGATAAAGAAGGCGGACCAGGGTCGTTCACCTCAATAGTGGGAGAAATGCGGAGAGAGAGAGAGAGAGAGAGAGAGAGAGAGAGAGAGAGAGAGAGAGAGAGAGAGAGAGAGAAGAGAGAAGAGATAAGAGAGAAGAGAGAAGTGTGGAGGGGGTGAGGCGCGAGCACATGTATCCTAAATCTCTGAAATTTTGTTCAGACGTGGGGCGGTGCAGACATTGCCACGCCCGTCCCATTGGTAGGCACGGCATTGGAAAGTTAAATGTTTGTAGAACGTTGTGAGTACGCCAGGCCAACTTTGCAGAGCTAACAGGGTCGGCGGGCCATCAGCTTTGGCTTAAGTGAGTGGTGGATGGGGTGGATGGGGTACAGCAAGACACCCCCCCGCCCCATCCCCCCTCTCATTCTGTCTGCTTGAATGTGTATATGTATGATTTTCCATCTGTGTGTGTGTGTGTGTGTGTGTGTGTGTGTGTGTGTGTGTGTGTGTGTGTGTGTGTGTGTGTGTGTGTGTGTGTGTACAGTGTAGGTAAAGAGACTGGAATCAGACACATTTACTTCTTCTTTCCTTGCCTCGTCAAGCGGGAGTCAAGGCAGCGGTGTGAGCTTTGAACAGAATCTATGAAAGTCACAGAAACCCACCTTGAAGTTTTGTGTTTGTATATCCAAACACACTGCATGATAGACATGTTCATTAATTCTTCTTTGTGATGGGAAAAAATAAATAGATGCACAAATATATATAATAATCACTATGACGTGTCTTGAGTTAATGTTTCGCTGAATGTTGTTTTAAAAGTGATCAAGTATAATGCAACACTCAGTCGTAACCTCGTCGCAGGATCGAGTCTCAGGAAGCATCAGTTGCAAAGAATTAAGAATTATGTAAAATCCCGCAGGTCAGGATGTTCCTCCAACAAATAATGAAGAGGATGTGGTTGGTAGTCTTAGTTTCTCCATACCACGTCTCAAGGCACACAGCTTTAGCCTCAAGGACGAGAAACCAGTCATCGTCAGCCATCTTGACTATGCAAACACATACACAGAACAAACGCTATTCCAAGTGTCAGATCCAGGGAAACCAAGACAAAGTTTGCAGCGGGTTCTTCCAGTACAACAAGAAACTGCATTGAAGTCGTCAAGGGAAACGAGTATGTCCTTGCATGGAGCTGCCAGTCCATCTCATTGGGAGAGCTTCACTTACATCATCCTTCAGCATCTTCATTTCCCGAGTACAGACATAATAGAATCTCATAAAATTCTAGACATCCACGTGAGTAAGTCCGCTCGAGATAAGCAGCAGCCTCTGTTCCACTAGGATGTCCCTGCCTTGCCGTCCCCAATGAGAGTTTGAGGGGAAGGGGTCCTGTAGGATTAGCCTTGCACGCACCTATACCAATGTCGCTCCTCAGTAGACACAAACACACAGCAGAGCATCACGAGGCTGGGTCATACTCACTGTAACCCACAAACTGAGGGGTAGAACAGCACGAGCTACGTGGAAATGCCAAGTGAAATGTTGAAACGAAATGATTGAAAAATGGTCAACATATGAATGAAGTGTTCAACTATTTCGTCATGTTATTCAGTTCAATGTTAGACGAACGGAATATTTTGTCCTCACACACACACACGCACACGCACACACACACACACACACACACACACACACACACACACACACACACACACACACACACACACACACACACACACACACACACCTCTCTTACCTTCTTCCTTGCTTCCTCCTACCCCTCTTTCCACCACCATCACCACCTGGCAAAGGCTGGACAAGGGAGAACACTTTTGCCACGCGTATGCAGTCTCGACTTAAAGCTGAAACTCGACAGAAAGATGCGTTTGGGCGTTTTCAGCGGAGCGTGAGGCGAGTGGTGAGTGGGGTGGCGTGTGGGGGACAGGCGTTGGGGAATGGGGGAGGGGGAGAGTGGGTATTGAAGCACTTGCAGGTGGGCACGTAATTAATTGTTAGTGACGTGATTATGAAACGTGTATTGTTAGTTTGTGTCCTTGTCAAGAGTATATTTTCTTCTTTTTTTTTCTCATATTTTTCTTCTTCTTTGTCTTCGTCTTCTTCTTTTTTTTTTTCTTATTATTTTTCTTGTTGGTGATGAGTTTTGTTTATCGCGTGTTGGTCATCATTTTGGCGTGTGGTGTGAAGCTTTTTGAAACCTGTTTAAGTATTCATTGGAAATATTTAGGGCATTTTCTTGCTTCAGTCGGAAGATTGTGTTTCCCTTAAATTGATGTATTGTCTAAGAACAACACAGGACGCTTTTTCCCTTCGTTTTGAGTGAGTAAAGGTTGTTGTTGATAGTCACAACGACGCATCTTGCACGATGTGTAAGTTCGTAATTATGTTACATGTATTTGTGAAGGTGTGTCTGACTTACCTTAACGCTTTACAAAGTTGGAAGAAGATCTCACGCTTATGTGCATCTTTAACTTCATGTAATTCACTTAAAATGAGACAAATTTGTTCTCATAACACAAGAAAACTAGTGAAAATCATATATTTCAGACGTTTTCATACAATGTTGACAAAAATACTGCGTGTGTGTGTGTATGTGTGTGTGTGTGTGTGTGTGTGTGTGTGTGTGTGTGTGTGTGTGTGTGTGTGTGTGTGTGTGTGTGTGTGTGTGTGTGTCTGTGTATATGTGTATAGTATATATATGTATACCCTCCAAGTAGTCATAACCACATTGTTTTGAATATTTTATATGCCTCGTGTGGACCATTTCAACTCATGTCTTTATTTATGATGTTGCTGTGTTCCGTGTTCTTAGTGTTCTTCTGTCGTCCATTCAGTACCACCTCCACTCTTCCATTCCCTCAATGCTCTACCCTCAACATGTCCCTTTCCTCCCTCCTCTCCTGTCCTTCTCTTTCCGTCACACAGCACTGCCTTCCCCCAAGCCTCAACAGTCTCTAATTTGCCACCTGTCGTGTGTGTCAAACTTCACGTCGCCTGAAGCTCCTCACCTGTTGTCTTGCCTTCCTTCCCTTACCCTCAAGACTACCTGCCTCTCTCTTACTCGGTGTGGCTTATCTTTAACATACCTCTTTGTTTTGTGTATATGTATACTCTCTCTCTCTCTCTCTCTCTCTCTCTCTCTCTCTCTCTCTCTCTCTCTCTCTCTCTCTCTCTCTCTCTCTCTCTCATGTTATTTTTACTGCTATCACTGTCTTTTTTTCTTTCTTTTTCTGCCCCTTTCTTCCCCTCCTGATCCCTCTCTCCCTCAAGCCTTAGTCAAGGTGATATAATTATTTAGGTGAATATAATTTATCATGTTTAGTCAGGTCTCTAAACAACCTTCTTAGTCTTGAATGATTGTTCTTATTTATTGTTTATTATTGATTTTGCATTTGCTGTCCTGTTGTTCATATGTGTGTTTGTATATGTATGTACTTCTCTCTCTCGCTGTCAGTTTTTTGGTGTTTATATCTGTCTGTCTATCTATCTTTTTGTCTGTTTGGTTGTCTGTCAGTTTCTTGTGTGGCTGTTTTGTCTTTTTCTTTCTCGTATGCAACTCATTCAGTCTTATCATATTTTTTTTTGTCACCACACTTTTTCTCTGTTTTTTTTATATATAAGTGTAACGGTGATGATGGAAACACACACAGAAGCAGGTTACTAGTCCTGATTCCTTCTATAGATAAAAAAGCGTAACTGCAAACAATAAGTAGATACCATTTTTTTTTTTAGCAAACATCAATTTCACCTCTTCATTACGGCCCAAAAATTAGAATAATAAAATGACTTCTCTTAGGTAGGTATATATCACTATATATTTATGTCTGTCTGTCCATCTATTTATCTATCTACTGATTTATATTTATATTTATCACCAGCGTTTCATGCATACATTAAACAGTTTTTTTTTCTATGTATATTCACAAATGGGATCCTTTCCTTTGTATAGTTGCCTTGCATTAGCGCTCCGGATTTTTCCACACTCCTACTTTATCCGTGTAACATTTTATTTGGCTCCACCTCAGCCAAGGCACCAGTTGGGATTCTCTCCGGACAAACACCTCGATACACTCCAGCTTCACTCGCCCTCATCCGTCAAGGGGATAATAGAGAGAGAAGCAATCAGCTGCGCCTTCCTCATCTCGTCGACTGTATTGCTGAGACTCTCCTCTCGATGCGACGCTGGCATCATTACACTCAAATTTGTCGAGGAGGATGAGTTGGTAGAGGAGGAGGAAGAAGAGGAGGAGGAGGAGGAGGAAAAGGAAGAAAATAACAAGGAGAGGAGGAAAATAAGAGAGAGCAGGATGAGATGGACCTCTTGGGTGGTTCTCGTGTCAGTCTCGTTCACTCCATCGCAATGCTGGGAAAAATCAGTGCGCCAAAAGGTGGGATGCTGATCAGGTGATTGGAAGCCTTTTCGTAGAAGCAGCTGACTCCCAACTCCTGACTGTCTCCTAATGTCCTCTTTCTTATGCCTTGAAGATCGATTGTCTCAACGTTTAATTTTCGTATCGTTACGTTATATCTTTGTCAATGTGTTGTACTGAAGTAACAAAGAATGGTAGATATTGCATGTCTGATGAAATGCCGGGCGCTTCTTCTTTTTGTGTTGCCTCAAAAAAGCAAATTTAAAAATTAAAAAATTTTACGCATTGCATTTCTCTCACATCTTCATCCTCAATCACTTCTAAATAAACTACGAGCAACATTGACGTGACGGGCCTAGGAAGCTGGTGAATAATAGTACGTATTCTCCTTTCAAAGAGAGAAAATTCCTTGTAGTTGTGAGAGCCTTTGTGTTCCTTTGTGTTGATGCTGAACAAACCTGGATGATCGTTAACAGAAGACAAGAAACACCCTTACTGAGGTATTTTTATTCTGTTCTCGTAGTTGCAGTAGAGGGTGGCTGTGGCCGCAACACTGCCGCTAAAGAAAAGGTTTGATTTGGTTTACGCTTAAATGACAGTCTGGGAATGGAAGAATGGAAAGACTGTAAGGAATATTTGCATAATGGACCAAACACACCCTCACGTCACGTAGGATTCCACCCCCACGACAGTCAAAGCTGGACGGCCCCTCAGGTGATATGCTAATCCTTGCACACACGTCTTGAGCCCCAACGAGGCACATAACACAAAGTGACGTCCTGATCCACGTACTCCCTGCTGCGCACTGCTCCCTATCCACTCTGGAAATCTGTCGTACACATGAACACCTGGTGCGTAGCGGGACCAGACTTTTCATGTCATTCTTTGAGCTCTTCTTTTTAATTCAATATTTTTTTCCTCTCTGCTCCCGCCGCCCCACGCGTCTCCTCTCCCCTCAGCCGCTGTCCCGCACCCCTAGCAACGGAGAGGGAGGGGGACGCTCGGCTCCAACAATACCAGGTGTTGTGGCGCGTTTAATTGGCTGTTAGTCACAGTCAGTGATAATTGTCAAGATTACTGTTGACCTCCTATTGTGAGCTTCTCGCGTTATCATCAGCTTGCTGTCAACATTGATGTAGAGACATTGACTGGCTAGCAGAAGGTAGTTGTTTGTTTACATATTGATGTGTGTGTGTATGTGTGTGCGCGTGTGCGTGTGCGTGTGCGTGTGCGTGTGAGTGTGTGTGTGTGTGTGTGTGTGTGTGTGTGTGTGTGTGTGTGTGTGTGTGTGTGTGTGTGTGTGTGTGTGTGTGTGTGTGTGTGTGTGTGTGTGTGTTTGTGTATGATCATTGTTCTTTTCACGATATTGACGAAGAAACGCAAAGCTGAGTCTGAGCGTCTCATAGTGAAACTGAAGCGTGGTTTGGGAATGGTACCAGACAGTGATCCTTAAACAATAAGGGGAAAGGATGAGCCTCGTCTGGTTTTCCTATCCTGAACCATTACTCTAGAAAATAGATTGAAAAAAAGCTTCCCTGATGGTATTTGGCGACACTTTTACAAACAATTCCTCCTACAGGAAAATTTCCTCAAGAAATCTTATTGCAAATTGAAAGATGTACAACTATTATTCAAATTTTTTCTTTCACGTATCTGTGTCGGAAGTTGATTTTCGATTTTGTGTGCCAACATTCAGGTCACAGGTTTTTGCTATTTTGATATGGATAGATTAGTCCTACTAAAAGCATTCATATAAATAAAACTATGGAGCTTGATAACGTTTACATGTTACAGTCATTGCCTTCCTATTAACTACTGTACCTTGGGAGAAAATTTTTTTTTTTATGACGGTACTTTTTTCACCTTTTAATTTATGTTGTTGCAGGTGCGTCAGACTCATAGTGTTACAGACAATACACTTGTTAGTATAGGATTAGTATTTGAATGCAGAATGTACATGCGTATGTATTTTTCTCTCCTTTACTTCTTCAATAACTCATAATTTTTTGCATTATTATTGTCGCATCATTTTTTTTTCCTTTGCATCTCTTCAGTGTTTGAGTTATTTTGATCGTAATTAACGGGAATGTGACGCACTCATCACGTAGTCTTCACCTATTCATGAAACGTCAAGTGAAATCACGGTGCTACTTCTGTTATCATGTGTAAAGTAAACACCTTCACAAAACATATTTCCCGCACAACTTTAGACACTTAACTCGTGACACTTTTCAGAAGTGTAAAATAAACTCGTAAACTATGAATAAGGTTATTTTATGATAAACTTACTAAGCCTGATTTATTTTGGGTGTTAAGAAGGGCATTTGATGTGTGTGTGTGTGTGTGTGTGTGTGTGTGTGTGTGTGTGTGTGTGTGTGTGTGTGTGTGTGTGTGTGTGTGTGTGTGTGTGTGTTTAGGGAGGGAGTGTGAAAGAGGATTTGTATATGTGTGTGTGTGTGTGTGTGTGTGTGTGTGTGTGTGTGTGTGTGTGTGTGTGTGTGTGTGTGTGTGTTTATCAACTATTGTACAAGAGACTGCAAACATCTTTTTTTTTCTTCAACAATCATTTCATAGTGTTAGTGAATACATTATTTAAATATTTGATCTTCTAAATAAATGGATCTGCTTTTTACTATCGGTTTTGTAATTTTTAAAGTAATCAGAATAATAATAAACAAAAGCAACACCACCACCACCACCACCACCACCACCACCACCACCACCACCACCACCACCACCACCACCACCACCACCACCACCACCACCACCACCACCACCACCACACATTTGTATCACCAAACCAGAATGCAATCTCTTTATCTTACAAATGAAGAACAAGGTGCTAGACATTACTTTGCATTAAACACAAACATTTGGTCTTTGCCGCGATGAATGCGTTGTATGTTGATGTAGGAGAGTCTATGTTACCTTTCACTGTAGAAAAGGAGAGAAAATATTGAGGTATTAGATAGAAGAGTTAAATGAAGGTGATAATTTCTTATTTATATACTGAAACATGCGTCAGTCTCTCTCTTTTTTTCTCTCTCATAGTCATCATCATCATCATCATCATCATCATCATCATCAGCATCAGCATCACAGGTGAGGTAACGTAGCATGGTTTGTTGCATACCTTTGTGTTCCAGTTCATTTGATTTACATGTTGTTTCCTTTCCTCCACAGGTAAGAATGAGTCTCGTGTAAGGTGTGAGGGAGAAGCAGAGATCAAAGCGTGAGTGTAAGGTGTTGTCCTAATTAACACTCTATATACACAACATAATTCATCATGTGTGGTTTTTTTTTCTTCATCTATTCCTTCCACATGTTGTAATAATCTCACTAATGTTGTCTATGTTATCTCTGAAGCACCTTATTTTTTTTTGCCTCCCAGTTCCTTGTACTACTAAGCTCTCATATATTTTACCTGTACATCTTTTTTTTTACTTACTATCTCGGGTAAGTCGTGACATCAGAATATTTAATGCTCTTATCTTTATTTTTTTTTCTTCTCTCTCTCTCTCTCTCTCTCTCTCTCTCTCTCTCTCTCTCTCTCTCTCTCTCTCTCTCTCTCTCTCTCTCTCTCTCTCTCTCTCTCTCTCTCTCTCTCTCTCTCTCTCTCTCTCATCCCCAGCCTTGAGCCCATGTCAGGCTTTTCTTGGTTTTCTGTCTCCCTGGAAATCTACAATCAGGCTTAGGGAAGGATTTTTGTCCTTCTTAATATCCCTTTAATTTATGTGTATAATATGGGTGATTTGTTTCCTTTGCCTATAATGAAAGGCTGAATATAGGCCATTATTTATTATTATTATTATTATATTTTTTTTATTTTTTATTATTAGTATTGTTATTATTATTATAGTGAGTGCGTCATATATTACCTTTACCTCCCTTTTTTAGATTTTGTCCTTACCAAGACTTGTATCTTTTCTTTCTGGTTAATTATTTACGGTTAAAACTATTCTCCCGTAACTTTCCCTTCGTTGCCAAGTAAGGTAGTCTGCGCAAGTGCTATGGAAATATAAATACAAACAACTCTGGATAGATTTATATATTGAGTACATTGGTGGTTCGGCCGCTGATAATATACACAAATATACACAAATGTCATGTTCACAGGAGAAGGGAATTTGCGGTGAAAGTTAATTCATTTCCGTCAAAATAGGGTGAGTCCCAGCACACGCACAAGGGGTGACTCCCAGATTTCCCTTGGTCGTCCTACTGATGCACTGCGCCGGGCTATTTTTTATCCATACACCTCCCACTAAATTGTCTTGGTTGTTTACTCCATGGGGCCGTTACGTCACGCCGAGTGTGCCGCCCTAATAGCCACGGGGAAGGGCGTGAGGGATGGCCGCGGTGAATTATTGCAGAATTGAGCGGGTGCAGAGTGGCCACGAGGGGTGTTGAAGCGTCAAATGAAAGTCGCTTTTCTTGCACTGACAGATGGGGGAAGAGCAGGCACGCGTGAGCCTACAACGTGTGCAGGGGAAAGCCAGGAACTGAAATAATTAAATAAAATCGTCCACGTGTTATGACTCGCATTTTCGTCTTGCAGCTCTAGATTTACCTGAAGGTAGAATATATGCTCGAGGATTGCGAGAAAATCCTCTTATCTTCCAGTGAATATGAACTTTATCTTTGAGAATACCACACAAAAAGGCTTCACATACATGTATATTTTAAAACAGCGACAAGGTTAAACTGTACAGCATGGTGACAAGTACGTTGGCTCAGGTGAGGACGTATCCATGAAGGGGAATGTCTGTGTATATATGAGAGGGAGAAGCATGCAGCCAGGACGAGTAGGTGAAGATAAGGCGTGGGTAAGGTTATGGACGCTACGTGGGAGTTGATATCGCTATAAACTCTTAACTATCATATATCACTCTAGCGGGGAACCATTAATTTACGTTGCTCCTAAATTTCCAGCGTGACATAAAAAACCCTTCCCAGAGAGGCTAATTTTCCGTAATGTGCAGGGAAGGAACATTACCAGGTGAGGCGGGTAAAACAGAGCCTCCTTGCATCATATATAAGCCTCGACACCTGCATATACCGGCCGTGTGTACGTAAGGGTGTGTATCTTAGTCAAACTGCCTTGATATACATCCGTGAAGGCTTGTGTGGAATATTATTTTCTTCTGTTATAGCTGCTTGTGAGTTATGGTATGTGTGTGTGTGTGTGTGTGTGTGTGTGTGTGTGTGTGTGTGTGTGTGTGTGTGTGTGTGTGTGTGTGTGTGTGTGTGTGTGTGTGCTCGTCCAGTATAGTGCTCAGGAAAAGTGTTAATTCGTAATGGACTTTTTAATTAAGTTCTGTATTTATATCGGCGGGGAAAGTCTCGCTGCATAATGTGGAATCCTATCTGAGTCGAGCGGGGAAGAAAAAAAGTATATACCTACAGTGGTGTGGAACTTCATATCTTCCTTGGCCAGACTAAGGCCATGCGGCGGGAAGTTTTTGGCTCGTGATTTACCGGGACACTTTAATCCCGTCCTTGATAACGAAGAGACGGCTTGGTTCTGCGTCAAGAGAACCGTCCGCTGAGTGGCAAAGAATTCACATATTAACTTTATCAGCTTCCGAGTTTTAGCTATTTATCTCGATCCTCGGATTCTTGGATTCAGGGGGAATAGATAGCCAGGAAAAGATGGGCGTAAGAATAGACAGCAGGTAAACCAGTGTGATTAAGTTAATGTTAGGATAGTAAATGATACACGTTCTCCTTACCTTACCTCTTATCCCACAGTTACTGGAAGCATCACGGCTGAGTCTACACCACTTGTAATCTCATTCCTTTTTCAAACACAAGTATATGAACTCATGATAAACTAACAGCATAACGTATTTTCTCTTTAAACTAAACCACATTACCACACAAGGGTTCAGCAAGTTTATATTCATCTAAGTACACATACCTACATTTATTTTTCTGGGCTCTGGACAGGCAAGGGGTCGAGTTTCAAGGCTGCCATCCTCCCTCCAATGTATCGCCGAAAAAGTCATGCTAATCAGAACTTTCATCTCGTGGGGGTTGCAAGCGTGACTGGCGCCAGGTCCGGGGCAGCGAGGCGACTCAGGGTTCAGTCCCGAGCTATGAATATTTTGAGCTGACTTACATATGTTCTTTTTTTATGGATGTTATTGTTGTTGTTTTCAGGAAGCAGCATATTCTAGACGTCATGAGGAAAGTGAGATAAGAAAATGGAGGTTATACTATTTTTAATCAGCATTATTATTTGCATTCAGATTCTTTGCTTTTAGTGTAAAGAGGTTATGAAAATCACTTTATTCACTTCCTGTATACTTAAGGTCAGGTGATGTACATACTTACTGACCAACCGTGGTTTGTACCTTAACCTTTGACCTTCTCTCCCTCCCACTGAGATCCAAACCTAAGTCAGGTTAGGTCGGCGGATTGATAGCCAATGACATGAAGTAATAGCTACGTGTCAACAATGATGATGTTTTTTTTTATTATTGTCGGGTTTTTAATTAAGTCAATGTTTAGAAAAAGTATATGTATTGCTCCCCACCCCTCAAAAAAGTTCAAAAGATTCTCTCTTTCTTTTTTTCTTATATATATATATATATATATATATATATATATATATATATATATATATATATATATATATACATACATACATATATACATATATTATTTTTATTATATTTTTCTATCTATCTATCTATCTATCTATCTATTATATATATATCATATATATATATATATGTATATATCTATTTATATATATATATATATTATATATATATATATATGTATATCTATTTATATATATATATATATATTATATTATATATTATATTATATATACATATACATATATACATATACTATATACATATATTTTTATTATTTTTCTATCTATCTATCTATCTATCTATCTATCTATCTATATATATATATATATATATATATATATATATATATATATATATATATATCTAGCACACACACACACACACACACACACACACACACACACACACACACACACACACCCACACACCCCACACACACACACACACACACACACACACACACACACACACACACACACACACACACACACACACACACACACTGTAATGTGAGTGCTTGATTTTCTTGGAAGGAGGGTAAGAGGGAAACTAAATAAAGATAAAAGAGGAAAAGACCATGTATAAAGGAAGGAAAGAAGGAAGGACGGGGAAAATGGCGACAAAAGAGAGAGAGAGAGAGAGAGAGAGAGAGAGAGAGAGAGAGAGAGAGAGAGAGAGAGAGAGAGAGAGAGAGAGAGAGAGAGAGAGAGAGAGAGATAGTAATAGTAATGATAGAGTGGAGGAATGAGGGAAATGTGAAAGAGGAAGGATAGGTGATTGAGGTAGAGAGTCAGGTGGAGGTCCCAGGCGGGTGATTCCTCATGGTTAAGGGGGAAGGAGGGTCTCTGATGTGGGCGGGTTGGTGTGGTTTGAGTTAGGTTTGCTACATGTACACCTAAAAGGGTGATTAATAGCAGTAGTCATGTCCTCCTGGTGACCTGATTGAAGGGGAAGGTTTGTTATATAGAAGTATTTGATAAACTTCTGTTATTGTTAAGATGATGAGTGAGGTTTGAAGGGAATGAGAAAGTGTAGTAAAGGGAAGGAGAATGGAGTTATAGACACCATGAATTATAAAGGAAAGGACAGAGAAGCAGACAAGAATGGCTGGCTAATCAACTAGAGGTCATCATAAAAAGAAAAAATGAGCAACATATAAATTTTTCACATCTAAAATTTACAGCAAACATTTAAGTTGCTAATTAAATATCATGCATATGGAAACAATTTTTTTTCTCTTAGCAACACAGTTATAATAAATCGGATACCCAAAATTATGAGCATGATAATGAAAATACGATAACTTGCCACGCCATGAACACCGTAACACCGTAACACCTGAACACACACTCACCTACACCCTCAAACAGGCTCATTGTACTCTTATTTCCCACAACGTTCCTGGCAACAACAATACTATATTTTAAAGCTGAGGGCACAAACCTTATTGTTATGCTAATAGTTGGTATGATTATATATTCATGAGTAAAGTTACCTGGTGAGTGTTGGTTGGCGTGGCGACTCACCTCACCTGGCGTGGGCGGGGCTGGGTGTGTGTTGGTTGGGAGGGGGGTGCAGCAGCCTTCCAACAACCTTCCTTTTCCTTCACCCTTCTGTTGGCTTGCCTCTCTACAACCAATTCCTGTTTACGACCATCATGCAACCTTCCATCCACGTCCTCCATGATTCTATTCCATTCCTCACGATCACAAAAAAAATCACATGCATATCTTTATTTAGAAAAAAAAACATTATAGAAAAAAACTTGAATTTTTCTATTTAGTCATATTTTTTTTATTATTATATACCGGTTGATTTTCTGTTTTGTATTTTTTTTTATACTGGTTGATTTTGTTTTTTTTATTTTTTTTTATACTGGTTGATTTCTGTTTTTTTTATCTTTTTTATACTGGTTGATTTTGTTTTTTTTAATTTTTTTTATATTGGTTGATTTTCTGCTTTTTATTTTTTTTTATACCGGTTGATTTTCTGTTTTTTTATTTATTTTTTTTATTTGTCCTTCTTACAGTCGTGTGTTTAAATTGTCCACTACATTTGCTTTCGGTTACATGTTTGAACTTTTGCCATTAACCTAACACCACACTCATATATTGTCAAGGCCAGAAAGTGAATGTCAAACCACAGTTACTCGCTTGCAATTCTTGATGTTAAGTTTCAACTCTCTAACTTGGATCAATCACAAACAATACTATCCATCTTTGAAACTCCTTAGACAGCCAAACATTATTATTGGTTTGAGTTTATGAAAGGGACCTCTAGTGTTTATGTCTGTCAACCTCACTTCTTCATCATATGCATTCCTGAGTCATAAATCTACAATGACTGGTGACTCACTATAGTTTGCACTCGTATACATCCCACTCGTCCCTCCCACAAGCCCCTCTCATGCCCTTCTCGTCCCACGCTGTCCTTCCCCATTCCTATGTCCCTCTATATTCCGTCCCCTCTGGCCGTCCGTCACTCCCTCACCGCCCCGCCCTCCTCTGACCCTCCTCTGTCCAGCCACACTTGTAGTCAGTAACGAGAATGCAGTAAACGTAGGTAGGGTGAGGGATGTGAAGGGCTCCGGGGTTGAATGCTCTCCGGTAACAAATGGAGGGAAGAGATTGGTCTATACATTCACTGCCACGCCTCCTCCACGCGCCTACACCAACACAAAAGAAACATTTTTAAGCCCGTTTAATAATGGCTGTGTTGACAGCAGGAACACCAACACCAGAATCAACAACGACATTGATAACACGAGTAATTGCTAAGATTTCTACTTCTACCACTACTACTACTACTACTACTATTACTACTACTACTACTACTACTACTACTACTACTACTACTACTACTACTACTACTACTACTACTACTACTACTACTACTACTACTACTACTACTACTACTACTACTACTACTACTATTACTACTACTACTACTACTACTATTACTACTACTACTACTATTACTACTACTACCACTATTACTATCATTATTACTACTTCTACTACTACTACTACGGCATCAGCTATAGTGGCAGCAGCAGTAGAAGCAACAACAACAGTAATATTAATTCTTGGTATTGGATGGGCTAAGGATACTATTGCTTCAGATGCAACATATATTGAGTCCATTAATGATTTCAGTGCGTGGGTTACCCTTGATGCAGGTAGAACAGCTCAAAGCAAATATATAGAAACTGTTTATAGGCAAGTAAACAGGAAAAAAAAATATATATAGATAAGTCAAGGTTTCAGTACATAGTGTGGTAGTAATATACAGAAAATAAGGAATAAAAACTGTATATAGGAACGTATTGCAAAATTTAGGAGTGAGTTTCTTTATAAAGTGTTAGGAATATATACATGATCATGACACATTGTATAGACGAAGGAAGAGAAATAGTGATGGTGGCATGTGACAGGGAGAAAGAGATGGTTGGATATATCTATGAAAGCGACGGTCTTCTGGATGGCATACAGGAAGGTACAACAGAGTGAGTAGAAGACAGACGAAATGTGTGGCAGATGATTTGAAAGCAAGGACGAAGAGGCTGTGTCCGTGTGAAAAGACTTGTACGTGATCGATGAGAATGGTGAGACGTGTGTGTGTGTGTGTGTGGTGTGTGTGTGTGTGTGTGTGTGTGTGTGTGTGTGTGTGTGTGTGTGTGTGTGTGTGTGTGTGTGTGTGTGTGTGGAGTGTGTGTGTGTGTGTGTGTGTGTTGTGTGTGTGTGTGTGTGTGTGTGTAGCTAGTTCTGTATGTTTCGAAATTAAGAAATAAAGATAGTGCTGTCTGTTGTATTAACTATCACTTCACTGGCCACACATCCGCCTCATTTTACGGATGTTACGTGGATGCATTGATGAAGTCGTCCCTATTAAGTGCCCACGACCTGTTAATGTTTAAAAGCATAACACATTTTTTCCGTCTAAGATATTTATTCATATTGTGACATTTTCATCAATGTGAACAATGTGAGAGGAAAAAAAAAACCATAATACCCTTCTATTTGTAGTAAAAATAACTTCACCTGAGGCAGTGGTGTACGTATGCTAACGCAACATAACTTGTCTCACTCCTATGTCCCTCACGACACTTAACCTTTTGTCAACTAAACACGTTGGTAAAACTCTGAGGAATTACTGTCGACCTGTTTGTCAGTTGAATATTAAACTTGAGGACTAGAAAGTATCAGTGTGGAAGTGGCTGTATGTGTTGACGTGTCTTTGTGCTGGACAGTGTGTGTGTCTGACGGCTTGTGTGGAGGATGAAGAGAATTACATCGCCACGTTCCTGAGTTACGCTTCCAAGGCGATGAGGAGAAGCGAGGAAGGAAGAGAGAGATAGGGAGACGGAGAAGAGAGAGACGAAGGGGTGGAGATACGTGCAAATGTGAAGAGCTTAGTTGTGTTTGTGTCGGGATGGGAATAGATGTGTGTGTGTGTGTGTGTGTGTGTGTGTGTGTGTGTGTGTGTGTGTGTGTGTGTGTGTGTGTGTGTGTGTGTGTGTCAATACGTTCTACTTCACTGTGGGTTCTGGGAATTAACGCTCTTTTCTACGTCGTAAATTAATAATAATTGCCTTAATTGCACTCAAGTATCAAATTAACTTATTGACAAGCTGAAAATTACCACGCCTTTGCCTGTATTGCGGTGTATTAGCGGAAATAAACTACCTGTTATTAAAGGTCACGAGGGGTAATTAGCGTGATAGGTGTTCATTAAGCGTATCTCAGAGGACCTGGAGCTTCCCTGTTCTGTAATAAATCAGTGTGTAGAAAAAGACTCAGCGTGGGATTTCCGGTGCAGTGTATTACAACGAGCTGATTGCACAGACCTTGAGGACACACACACACACACACACACACACACACACACACACACACACACACACACACACACACACACACACACTCACATTACCTTGCATATCCTAACATTGGGGCATAAATAAGGCATAACCTCATAATACCACCAGACACATTACATTACTGGAAGATTTTCTCTCCTTGGGGAACAAATTATAGACAGAAATAGGAGGAGAAAAAACACAACAAAGAAGCATCTAGTGAGCCATGGCGATGTTTTCCTTTCCGTCCCAATCTGATCCTCTTCCACAGCTGAGTCTCTTGGCGTTATTAATGCCTTTTTCCTCGTGTCGTTCGGCCCGTGTCATTTGATCCCTTCCCCGCGGACACCCCAGATAATGATGGCTGAAGGACACGCCCCCTCATTACCCGTGTGTCCAGAGCACGCCTCTACCTCCTCCCCTCATCTCCCTGGTCCTTCCCCTCCTCCCCCAACTTGACCCCTTGGTGTCTGTCTTCCCCTCCCCATCTGTATCCTCATCCTATTACTTCCACTCACCACCCTCTGTTATTCTTTTATATCTCCTCTCTCTCTCTCTCTCTCTCTCTCTCTCTCTCTCTCTCTCTCTCTCTCTCTCTCTCTCTCTCTCTCTCTCTCTCTCTCTCTCTCTCTCTCTCTCTCTCTCTCTCTCTCTCTCTCTCTCTCTTTCATTGGTTTCCTCCACGTATCCATGACTGTCGTTCTCTACTGTCTATTCTTTTCTCCATTTTTCACTTATCGTCTCCTCATTTTTCCGTGGGTGTGTCGGTCTTTCTTCGCCTCGCGGGGAGACGACGGTGCCTCTGATGGATGATTCTACTAAAGGGAAAAAATTGCACCTCTCGCCCCTTATCTCTCGGCCAGAAACCTTTAGACTGCCAATATAGATATAGAGGTATAGGTCTGTCTCTGTGTGTGTGTGTGTGTGTGTGTGTGTGTGTGTGTGTGTGTGTGTGTGTGTGTGTGTGTCTGTGTCTGTGTGTGCGTGTGCGTGTTTGTGTGTGTGTTCAGGTAGATCGTCTTCATGGTAGTCTTAGCCTGGAACGTTCATGCAAAGAGGCAAGGAGAATGTTGTTTCCAGGGTGTGTTTCGTGCAGCCTCACCAACACGAGGAGAAGGAAGCAGGCAGGGGTGCCGCGGGACCTTCTCAAGCTGGTTGGAAGCATTGTGATCCCCTGATGGAGCTGTGTTGGGTGGAGGCAGGGGTGTGTGTGTGTGTGTGTGTGTGTGTGTGTGTGTGTGTGTGTGTGTGTGTGTGTGTGTGTGTGTGTGTGTGTGTGTGTTTGAATGCCTGTTTGCGTTGGAGGTGCTCTTTTCTTGTTATTTAATATAGTTTATCTTTCTCATTGTTTGTTGTAAGTGATCTAACATATCCTCAACCACTTGTTCGCTAATACAAACACACACACACACACACGCGGGCGTACACCTACTTGCCGAACAACCCTCACCTCCAAGTTCGAGTATGAATCTTATCTACACAATGATGACTCCCGGCAGGGCTGAGCGTGGGGTCACTGGCAAGGATCAGACTTCAGCCTCATTAAGTTACGTCAGCTTATCTGCAAAGAGGCTCTCTATTTCTTAGTAAAAATATAAGATGTATGCATATATGGCTATACGTATACCAGAATCAATATATTTCACACAACTTGCGTCATTTTAGGGTTGTTATGTAAAGAAATCTAGTTCATTAATATAAATATAAAATAATAACTTTGTGAAAATAATAATTGCACACTCATGCACCGTGAAAACACAAACTATAACACTGACACTTCATGAGGAAAAACAAACAATTATAACATAATATACCGTGACATTTGCCGTGACAAGTCAACACACTTTATTTGAGTGGAGTCCCGGCATAGAAATGACTAGTTACATGCGATACATTTTCCCTTTTTTTTGCAGGTGACAGTAAAAAATTCTCTCAACATTTTCATTTTCATTTTTTTGACGCCTAGAGTTTTATAAATAATATTCAGTCTGTGAAAAAATTTATATTCCTACATCTTTGTATTGCTTTCCTTATAGATTTATCGCTTTACATCTTTTCTCGTGATGATGTTTTACCTTCCTGTTTCCTTCCTTTGTTTTCTTCGTCTCCTTGTTGTCCATCTTCATTCTCATTGCACAAAGGAGACGTGTCGACGCGGTAAGGGATTTGATCTGACTTAAGATATTGTTCTCTCTCTCTCTCTCTCTCTCTCTCTCTCTCTCTCTCTCTCTCTCTCTCTCTCTCTCTCTCTCTCTCTCTCTCCTCTCTCTCTCTCTCTCTCTCTCTCTCTCTCTCTCTCTCTCTCTCTCTCTCTCTCTCTCTCTCTCTCTCTCTCCTCTCTCTCTCTCTCTCTCTCTTCTCTCTCTCTCTCTCTCTCTCTCTCTCTCTCTCTCTCTCTCTCTCTCTCTCTCTCTCTCTCTCTCTCTCTCTCTCTCTCTCTCTCTCTCTCTCTCTCTCTCTCTCTCTCTCTCTCTCTCTCTCTTTGTCTGGATTTTGTACTAAAAGAAATCCCATTCACCTCCTTCTCTATTCATCTATTCATTACTCTCTCTCTCTCTCTCTCTCTCTCTCTCTCTCTCTCTCTCTCTCTCTCTCTCTCTCTCTCTCTCTCTCTCTCTCTCTCTCTCTCTCTCTCTCTCTCTCTCTCTCTCTCTCTCTCTCTCTCTCTCTCTCTCTCATTCTCTCTCTCATTCTCTCTCACCGCATTTCTTCTCTGCTTTCATCCTGTGGCTTATTAGAGCGGTAATTATTCTATGTTCTCTTTCTACTTGTGCATTAATCCCAACCTTATGTATCTACTATCCTTATCACTTCGTTCTTCCTGTGTTAGTTTGAGTTTTATTTTGCCTTCCCTTTCTCTGTCTAACCTGGCATGATCCTTAATTTCCTCCTCCTCTGCAACTCCTCTTTAATGGACGAGGGAACAAGAGCCTCTCGCTATCTCCTGAAGGTGGGCTTGGAGGGGGATGTCAGGGTGGAGGAGGGAGGATCGAGAGGGTCAGGGAGGGTATGAGGGTAAAGGATTGAGGCGGGCATTATGAGAAGGGAGGGGAAGGGAGGAGGAAGGGAGGGGACGTTGCAGCCTTCCATTAATAATCGAATAATTCAGAATAATCGAGAAAGCAACGCGTGAGGACCCGAAGCGGCAATTACTAGGAATGATTAAATAGTTGGGCTTAGTGGATGCCTAGCAAAGTATCTCGCTATTAGTCAGTCTCTGGTCGTGAGGCATCAGCGGGAATACCACCGAAGAGGAACACATTCGCACTACATGTAAAGAGTAAATTTCTTCACCTAGCATCTGTTTTCACCTCTTTCTCTCTTGGTTACGGTGTTCTTGGCAGGCTTCGCTTCCGTACACTTCCTCCGTCTGGAATTATGTCTACACGAAGGCGAGAAGTCAGAGCTGGATTTGCCTCAGGTGCTCAGCGGACCGTGGATCCTGTGTAGTGTGTTGTGTGTTCAAGTGTTGCGCTAGACGCTTCCTCCTCGTGGTTGAAAAGGTTGTGGTGGTGGTGTGTGTGAGGCGGGAACAGTGTTTGCTGCCGCTGATGAAGCACCACACTGGTTGACGCGCTGCTTGAGTACTGGCGGCGTCAAGGACAGAACTTTAGTGATGCAGTGAAGGATGAATGTGTAATCATATAATACTGTCGTGTATTGTGTTGAAGTATTGAGTCTGTATTCAAACTTAAATCCTGCAATAAGTATTTTATTTTTTACGTCAGTCTCTTCTAATGTGATGAGATATTTCCAGTGAAAAGTAAACAGCGTCTGAGCTTGATTAGAAAAAATATTAAAAGAAAATGTTTGAAGAAGAATGCATATGAGTTTTACGTGAAATATATAAATTACGATATGAAATGAATCTGTAGTGAAATATTCATAAAACATTTTCCTGGGTTTACTGGGATGTGACTAATATCCTCGTAGCAGACATCCTGCAGCCATGGAGTGTAATCCTTTAATTCCAAATCAGTTTCCACGTCCGGCTGCCCCAGTGTAGTGATTTAACGCCTCTTTCTTAGGACACTTTCCTGACAGAGAGGCAATGCATTCAGGGCCTATTGTTGACCAGACAAGGAAAGGACTTAGGCTCAATTCTCAGGAGTGGATCTCATCTCAGACACTGAGCTCAGCACAATAGAGTCGGTGGGCGGGGGCTGAGGCTGCTGAAGACTGCCACGGCTATATTTTACTACCATAAACAGGGCACCGCTGAGCCTCTCGAGGCGTGTTGAGGTGAGCTTCGGTGCCTCGGTCTCTCTACCCTGCATCATGATTAAATGAGACTCATCCTCAATAACCCGAAATCTAGCATACAGAGATATGTCAGCAGTGTACAAGACGCCTTCCAGAGTATCCATCACTGTGTTTGTCTTATAAATGAACATGACTTATCCACGATCACTGTATAGATTTAACGAGTAAATGGTCCACAAAGATAAGTTCACCTCCTGACTTACCTGTAGGTTAAATATCCTGCTTTGACGGAAGTGAGCGGAGGGATGTGGGTTGGGCGGGGTGGGGTGGGGCGGAGCAGGGTGGGTGGTGGGGCGGGGCGGGGCGGGGCGGGGCGGGGCGGGGTGGGACGAGGACCAAAAAACTAGTCTTGAGGCGGTGTTAGGATGGAGAAAAGGGCGACGCAGCTACCCTCCCGGAGACGCCTGGTTTTGATGCCCTTATTACATGGTGCGCCTTGATCTCCGGCCCGTCTCCTCCAGCCCTGCCGAGCCCTCCTTCAGGCCTCCCAGCCCCGCCGTCCAAAGTGATTACATGCCTCCTGCTCAACCCCCTTTTTCATCACCCTCTTTGATCATTACTATCAAAAGCCGGATTTGCAGGTTCTTTAAATCCGTTGAGACGTGAGCGGCAAGTCGGGTTCGGGCCATTTTTCTTCCGCCTCTGTTTGGTAGATTTTAATGATGCCTTCTGTGGCGACCTGGTGTTAAAGGGTGTTTTAGCAGCAGGTACTCTTGGTGCACGGATGGAGTTACTCACTTAACTCTCAGCCTTCCAGCATTATAACACTATGTTTTGTACTACCTTTGTGTTACGATGAATATTCTTAATGCACAGAAGACCGAAAAATATCACAATTGTATAACAACATGCGTTACAACTAAAC
>JAPQNM010000029.1:5559262-5569262 GCA_029783475.1 Metacarcinus magister | reverse complement strand
GAGAGAGAGAGAGAGAGAGGAGAATTATGTTGAATACTTTAAGAAATATTATCATTTTTCATCCCAGGACCTACATTATCGACACTTCTAAACAGACTTAGCGTAGCGTTTACCGTTTTCTTTGCATGAACCGCCACGATATTTCAAGGTACACTCAAACATTTCTCCTGACTTTTCTAAGGCTTCACGAACTGTATATGTCCTCTATATTTTTATTTGTATGTAGCAATTTCTTATAGCTCTCTTGTAATTCTCTCTCTCTCTCTCTCTCTCTCTCTCTCTCTCTCTCTCTCTCTCTCTCTCTCTCTCTCTCTCTCTCTCTCTCTCTCTCTCTCTCTCTCTCTCTCTCTCTCTCTCTCTCTCTCTCTCTCTCTCTCTCTCTCTCTCTCTCTCTCTCTCTCTGTTCCTCTTATTATTTTCTTCGTCTTACTGTTTGTGTTGTCTATTTTGTATTATTCATGTTTTTTTTCCTGTTCCCGTTCTCCCACTTCTCCCCACATCCTCCTCCTCTTCCTCCTCCTCTTCCTTTTCAACTCTCCTTCACTTCTCTATTTTTTTTCCCTCTACTTATCTTGTCCTCCTTGGGAATGGCCTCCTCGCGTGACACCGGCGAATTACCTTGTCATGCCACTTACTACCTAATTGAACTGTTAGCTCTTTATTAGTTTCCAAGTAATTGTTCGGCGAGGGAGCACAGAGGGCGTGGGGCAATCAGCGAGAAGTGTTCCTTTCTTGGTTCTCGATCCTCTTCCCGGGCTTAAATAGGGGGAGAAAAAACGAGGGAAGGCAAAGAAGTGCTCGTGTATTGAGTGCACGGACGAGGACGAGGAATGGTGTTGCCTCTGTGTCCGTGTATAAGTTCCTTTGTGTAGAGTTTGTAGTTTAACTTAATGTATAGATGTTTGGAGGTCGATTCTAGAGGCGAAGGTACTGTACGTGTGTGGCTCGTGTTTTTGTTTACATTATACTTCACTGTACAATGAGACTTATTTTGTTGTTTTTTATTATTTTGCCATTAATGCATTAGGCTATATTAAGACTATATATGCATTGTATCAATTGAACAAGGAAATATATACTTAATTCATAATACTACTTAGGAAACATTGCAAACTGTACTCTGATGTATATATGTATCAAATAATTTATTCATATTTCCTCCATTTTAATACGATTATACAAATCTCACAGTAGTAGTGCAAAACGAAACCCAAGTCGGAGTCAGACGCACGTGTTCGAAGTCGTCATCGAACGCAGACTATACCAAGGAGTTGACTAAATTATTGATGCATCCGGACGTGAATTTTTAATGTCTGGCCGTGTGGTGGGCGAGGCAAGTTTGTTCCTTTATTGTTTAGGACACTGCATTACACGTGATGGAGTGTCTGTAACTTTGCTCACTGGATATTGGATGAAGGAACGTCTATTAAAAATGCAAAACGTTGATTGATTAAACACTTATTTCTTGATTCCTTTTTTCCATAGTTTTTGATTTTTCTGAGTACTGTCATGTATTTTTGTTTTTTTCTTTACTTTATTTATTTGACTTATTATTCATTTACATTCCTTTTTGTTGTGGAAATAGAGACACTTTTTTTTTATATGTAAGTCTCTTGTTATTACACTTATGCTTTTATTTATTGGTGTTACTAAAGGAAGTTTTGTGAGATGTAAGAGATGACAAAGAACTCAGCGAAAAGTTACGTCTCTAGAGCCTTGAAATGAGACTAATTAGTGCATCATTAAGGAAATTACATCACTTATACATACAAAAAGGAAACCATGAAACCGTCTATATAAAAGTCGACCTTTTACCATTTCCTTGCCTTGCATTATTCTTAACCAACAAATATTTTGCTATATATTGAAAATAATGATGTATTTCATGAGTTTCATATCACTTTCATGTCGCTGCTTATTTGCGGGAATAACTTTTCCTCCTCCTCTCCTCCTCTTTCTCCTCCTCCTCCTCCTCCTCCTCCTCCTCCTCCTCCTCCTCCTCCTCCTCCTCCTCCTCCTCCTCCTGACATCCCTCCCTCATGCCCACAACAAGATGGAAGCCAAGAAGCTCTTTCACTTATACAGAAATGAAGCCTCGGAGCTAAGGGTCTTACGGGTCGAGGCGGCTCCGTACCTCCTCCTTACAACTTTTAATGATTAGGGAGGAGAAAAAACATATTACGTGTATGTGTGTATGTATGTATGTGCGTTGGTGTGTGTGTGGGTGAGAGAGAGAGAGAGAGAGAGAGAGAGAGAGAGAGAGAGAGAGAGAGAGAGAGAGAGAGAGAGAGAGAGAGAGAGAGAGAGAGAGAGAGAGACATACGGACACACAAAAAGAGGACTACTTATACATATTTGTCTGATATCTAAATGCTCTTCACGTTTTCAATGTCCTGTGTTGCGGCAGAATGGAGGAGGAAATGGCTGCCAGCACAGAAACACATATTGTAGCCTTAGATGGTGAGGTAAAAAGAACAACTATGGATGTTAGTGTGATAAAGTAGAATAAGATAATATTAAAGAATAAATTAAGAGTCAAAAACGATAATTGTACATCAACCACTTGGGATTTAGAGACAGATATCAACTTTATATCAAAAGAGTATGATGCAGAAAAATAACATCGTACTTAAAATATAAAACAAGAAACCTCAGAATCAGGAACCTAACATTAAATGAGTGTTACCTACGCCGCTTAATATGTCAGAATAAGAAAACAAACTGCAAAACGTCACACTGGAAATAAAACTCAATTAAAGTTATGGAGAATATATACTCTGATATGAAAGGACAAATAAAAACACGAGATGAAAACAATAAAGTAACAATTCACGATATACACACAGTTTGTATTCGTACGGGAACGGAATAACACAATATAACTTATTTCACAGCTTGTATCCAAACACCAGTTAATAAAGTGAAGCTAGCACTGGTATGCCCAAGGTCCTGCCGCCCTTCCCTTCCCTTCCCCTGCTTGTCATGCACCACGCTGTGTCTCCTTGCATTGCTTCGTTCCTGGAGGCTCAGTCTGGCTCCTTGCCTCACTGTTTTCTCTTTTTCGTGTGTGTGTGTGTGTCTGTGTGTGTGTGTGTGTGTGGTGTGTGTGTGTGAGTGTGTGTGTGTTTGTGTGAATGCAGAAGGCTATAGTTTTTACTTTTTTCTTTTTGTTTTGTTTCTCTCTCTCTCTCTCTCTCTCTCTCTCTCTCTCTCTCTCTCTCTCTCTCTCTCTCTCTCTCTCTCTCTCTCTCTCTCTCTCTCTCTCTCTCTCTCTCTCTCTCTCTCTCTCTCTCTCTCTCTCTCTCTCTCTCTCTTTTTCACTCCCTCTCAGGTTTTACCATATGGCCTAAACGGTTTAGCAAAAAAGCAAATTTGTTTCGGCCAGCTTTTTCTGCTCACCTCTCCTGAAAAAAAGTGATAATAAAAACATAAAAACAATGGTTTGGACCGGAGATAACAAGTTACTTCAATGTTTTATTTTGTTTAGCGGGAGGTCGCCGCGGAGGGGAGCTGAAAAAATGGGATTATATTTACATCTAAGTGTAAATAAAGAAGAAAAGTGGTTCTCCTTTGATATCAGTTTCGTCTATATTTTGGTGACACATATATTTTACCTTGGCATAGATTTAGTTATACACTCATGTGTTTTATTGTTATTGACAATGTAATTTGATTATGTTTTTTTTCCCCTTTATATAGTAAAAAATGTGAACGTCAGTGTTACATTTTTGTATTTGTATTTCCTGTGTCTGAGCGTGTTTGTGTGTATGTATATGTGTATTTGTGTGTATTTCTGTGTGTGTATGTGTATGGTTGCTTATGTGTATGTATGTGTATGAATGTGCACGTACATGCATGGGTATGTGTTTAAAATAATATGATTGTGCACATATCTTTGTTAATGTGGCCTCATACAGCAAAGCAGGCAGAGAGGCAGGTAGGCAGACAGGCAGACAGGCAGACAGGCAGGCAGGCAGAAACCAAGACCGACAAACAGACAAGTCGGACGAAGATAAAGTTGAAGAGTAGGAGTAGTAGTAGTAGTAATAGTAGTAGTAGTAGTAGTAGTAGTAGTAGTAGTAGTAGTAGTAGTATCAGTAGTAGTAGTAGTAGTAGTATCAGTAGTAGTAGTAGTAGTATCAGTAGTAGTAGTAGTATTAGTATCAGTAGTAGTAGTAGTAGTAGCAGTAGTAGTAGTAGTAGTAGTGTTAATAGTAGTAGTAGTAGTAGTAGTAGTAGTAGTAGGAATAGTAATAGTAGTAGTTATAGCATCATTCGTAATAGTAGTTATAGTGTTAATAACTAGTGAAGGAAAATTTTAAATAAACAAATATCCGAAGAAAATTGAATTAAAAATGATAAACTGAACCAACTATAAAAAATTCGAAGAAAATATGAACACGTATATATTCACATGATAATAACTTTCCCCCTTATTCACTCTGCATCACATTATTCATTATTATTCTCAAGCAACAAAAGGATTACACAAGCAAAAAACAAATTCCTCCCTAAGAAAACACAAGCACACTGAACAATAGCACGAACAATAAGCAAAGAATTCAACAGAAAACCCACACAGAAAGCATGACATCTTATTTTCCTACGAAGAACTAAGTAGAGAAGGACTGAAGTAGTGAGGGACTGCAAGGCGCAAACAGGCTTACTCCCTCACAGGCTCCCGTCCCACGCTCACAATAAGGCGGCGGAGGGAAGGAAGGGGAAGGAGTGGCATTAACACCTGCCTCGCCCTACCAGGTGTGAGGGAAGCCTACCTGTGATAAAAGTAATAGGCCTATCCTTCACCTGAGAGAGAGAGAGAGAGAGAGAGAGAGAGAGAGAGAGAGAGAGAGAGAGAGAGAGAGAGAGACCCCGTAAGTATAAATGATTTGGTATATAATGTTTGTTAAGAATATTTGTTATTTTATGATTCTTTTATTATCATCGCATTTATTTCTTTATATTTTTTTTTATCTGTTTTCTCTCTTCATCTCCTTTCTTCTTGACCTACACTGTAAATGATCTTTTTTTTTATTTATTTATTTTAATATACCAACTATTTTCCATATCTTTCCCTTTACCTCCCTAAACGTCACATTTCCTCTCTTGCAACCTTTATCACACACCCTCACTGTACTTAACAAATTACACCCTTTAGACAACCACACTTATCACACCTTCAGAATATTTACCTGTACTCCATATCCTCGTTGCCAGAATCACCACAAGAGGAAGAGGAGGAGGAAGAGGAGGAGGAGGAGGAGGAGGAGGAGGAGGAGGAGGAGGAGGAGGAGGAGGAGGAGGAGGAGGACCACCATTACTACTACAGCATCCTCATCCACACACTCAAACGCACACTGTTCAACACACTCTTGCAAATCACCATAACCCACTTTTTTTTTATTGATAGCCCAAACATCCATCTTGATCCACCTTCCTCCTGGCTCTCCACACTCCTCCACACTCCTCCCCTTTGTAGGCACGAATGGCGGTGATGGAGTAGGTGGTGGTCTGCCCGTGCCTTCCTTCTCCTTCCTTACTCCTCCTCTCTACTCCTCCTCCCTCCTTACTCCTCCTCTCTACTCCTCCTCCCTACTCCTCCTCCCTTAGCATACCTGTGATCGATCGTGTCTTTTATCAACACTCCCCTATACGATATTTTCTTGTTGCTTGCCTCCTCCAACTTTCCCCTCACCCTTTCTACGTTTCTCTCTCTCTCTCTCTCTCTCTCTCTCTCTCTCTCTCTCTCTCTCTCTCTCTCTCTCTCTCTCTCTCGCTCTCGCTTGCTCTCGCTCTCTTGCTCTCGCTCTCTCATATTTTTTTCCTGTGTATTTATTTGATTTCGTCTTGTGTTTCCCTTTGAACTCTTGATTTGCCTTCTGTGTCAACTCTTATTTCCTCATCAACACCAACAACAACGTCTTTGTAACACGCATCTGTGCTTTACATTTTACTTCATCTTTATAACGTACTTTATTTTTTTTTTTTATGAAGTGTTTGGTTTGTTTTAATGTGTGTTTAAGTTTCGTTTGTTTGTTGTCTATGGGATATTTTGTATTATTTACTATATTTTCAGTTAATTTTCTAGTTAGTCTCTGTACTCTATATGTTAAACTTATAAGTAAAACATTATCATTAACATTTTTATTATTATAACTATTATCACTATTATTAGTAGTAGTATTACTAATATTATTATTTATATTATCAATTTTAATATTATTATTATTAGTAGTATCATTATTATTATCACAACAACTACTACTATTACTCCTCTTCCGCCTCCTCCTCCTCTTCCTCCTCCTCTTCCTCCTTCTCTTCTTCTTCCTCCTACTCCTTCTCCTTCTATTTCTTCTCTGCTTCCTCCTCCTCCTCCTCCTTCTCCTCTTCTTTCTCCTATTCCTTCTCCTTCTCCTTCTCCTTCTCCTTTTCCTTCTCCTCTTCTTCCTCCTCCTCCGCCTTCTCCTTTCCCGCGGTCTGGTTTCTCCACCTGTTGCCTTGATATACGCCTCTATTCTCTCCTCCCTGCTCCCTCCCTTCTTCCCTCCCCCGCCACACTCCCTCCCTTCTTCCCTCCCCCGCCACACTCCCTCCCTTCTTCCCTCCCCCGCCACACTCCCTCCCTTCTTCCCTCCCCCGCCACACTCCCTCCCTTCTTCCCTTCCCGCCACACTCCCTCCCCAATGACGCATCAACGGTGTGTGTCATGGAAGAATACCTTGCTGATCCTACTGTGTGTGTTATTTTTAAGTGCAAGATGGAATTGAATCTCTTTTTAGTGGTATTGTATCACGTTAGAATTCTGTTTTTTTTTGTCTGTAGTTTTTAATTTCATTTCAATTTTTTTCATCGATATATTTTCGTCTACTTTAAGGTTTTTTTTTTTCTTCTCTTATATGATTATTTGTTTTTATTTTTTCTTCTATTTATTTATTTACCGTTACACTCAATGGAATATTGGTATGCTATTTAGTGAAAGTTTCAGATCCGCACACACACACACACACACACACACACACACACACACACACACACACACACACACGCACACACACACACACATACCAGACATATTTACATTTCCTTAGGTATGTATATATAATGTTAGTGATGCTGAGGGTGAGTGTAATGCAAGGCGATGCAGCTTCCATTCAAACATTTCAACCAAAACTTATCAAACACAAGGAAGCGAGCACGTGTCTCTTGTGTAACTGTTAAACCTTAGGAAGACTAGGATGTAAGGGTTTTTCTCTCTCTCTCTCTCTCTCTCTCTCTCTCTCTCTCTCTCTCTCTCTCTCTCTCTCTCTCTCTCTCTCTCTCTCTCTCTCTCTCTCTCTCTCTCTCTCTTTCTTCATCGACACAAAGTTACGTAAGGACGAGACACGAGAGATACTCAGTCCGAAGAAAAGGCTGCTATTCAATGTTGAGGGCTGGAAGCTTACACCTGGAGGAGGGAAACGCTGGGGAGCGAGCGAGTGGTGGACAAGAATACCGTTGTCGAGCCCCACAATGTAAGGGATCATTCCTAGAAGTGTTTGCCGGAAGGCTTGTCAACCCCTCGAGAGCTTCAGGCAAGGAGGCTATATTTACTGAAGGGAATATGTGTTAAGAGAAGTGTTTGTTTGCCATGAAGCGAGTGTTTGCCAAAGAGAAAAGAGTGTTTTGGCAGAGTGCTCAAGGGTGTTCATTAATAAGGTATGGATGGACGTAATTCAGGTAGGTGTGTTTGCATGTTCAGTGACATCAGCTGACGATAAATTAGATGCATACCAGGTAAATAAGTGTAGGTATGTTGTATAGGATGTAAATTTGGCTTACTGGTATGACGGAATGAAATGTATTATTTTATCCAAATGAATGTATAAATGTATGTGTTTTACGGCTGTTATGAGTCTAAAAACAATATTGTGGGAGGGATGGCTACTTCTCTGTCCCGGTTTAATGGCTTTATTTTATTTGAAAGCGTTTATGCAGTTATTTGTGTATTATATTATATAGCATCATTAAAGCCTGAAGGTGTGCTGTCATCTTGGTATGAATGACGCGTTTGTGAATCAGTTTATTTTAACCTTTTGTTCATCGTTGTTTGATTTTGAAGTGACTTGCAATGACTAGATGGCGGTGACAGGCTGACTGATTCTGTGACTAAAGGATGTGCATTGACAAACATTAATTATTACTTGTGTTGTGTTATGAATGTTTTAAATTATAGTTAGTTATTCATATATACGGACACAGATTGTATTTATCCCCTGAGTTATGAATGTTGTATGTCACCATTAATCATTCCATGCATTAATATATAAATTGACAGTTCACACGCAATGTTTGTTCAACACACACACACACACACACACACACACACACACACACACACACACACACACACACACACACACACACACACACACACACACACACACGTCTAACAGATCCATTGTGTATCCCAATCATTAGTGTTAGTGATAATAAATGACTCTGGTACTTGAGGTGTCTTGTTGATCGTCTGATTTACCAACTCTATCCACATAACTGTTTCGTCTTGGGTCTTCTACTTGCCACTTAATAAAAAGTCTTTGATACTTTGAAAGAAAAAACTAAGTGGTATGATCAGTTATAAGTGACCCTTGGTAGGCATCACTTAACTTACTTATCGAGAGCATCAGCGGCATAGTCGTATGCATTGCTTCTTATCTAAATGCAGAACACTTCCTATAAAATTGCGAAACCAAACCACGCAAAGTCTTATGAAACAACAGCAAATAAACAACACCGGGAAAGCGAGGCAGCTCACTAGTGTATTATCTATTACATTATTACTAGTATGTTATCGTGCACCTGGAAGCATGGTGGTTTAACTTATTACCAAACTTGCTGGATTCATGATTGTGTATCGCATATTTTACGATTGGTTTGTAAGATTATATAGAAATGTGTGTTAGTGGTTGCTTGCAGGTAATATCAGAAAATGAAGTATGAAAAGTGTATTGTTATAAACCTTGGCTTGAGTATTCCGTCTGTCTCTGATGATATGTCTTGTTTGATAAGGTTGTGTGTGTGTGTGTGTGTGTGTGTGTGTGTGTGTGTGTGTGTGTGTGTGTGTGTGTGTGTGTGTGTGTGTTCTCCAGCCTCCCTGATTACATGGTTTCCCTGCATTCTGTTATTCCCTTCGTGGTTGTACAGGAATGCATCAGACAGTTAAATACACGAAACGCTTTCCTGCAAAACACAGTCAGTCTCACACGCCAGTAAAAAAAAAAATAAATGAATAAATAAAAGTGAGATGTTGCAAAATATATAATTCTGTATATACGTAGTACGTCTTCCCTTGGTTTGTAAATGTCATACAGAATACAAAACATTTTTTTATCAGATTATTTTCTTTCTTACGTCGTTGGATTTTTTTTTCTTCCCTGCAATGAAACGGAATTAGATTTAGTTTATCTAAGTGTTTGTTTTGTTTTGGTGGAAGTGTTTCAGTGATGGTTTGAGGCACGTCATCACTTGTTTTAATAATGTTTTTTTTTACTTTCTTGCTAACATATACAGCTACAGACTCATAACCCTTGTGTGGATAATGTATTTTTGCTCTCACAAATCAGGTATTTCAGTGCTCTCTCTTTTTTTTGTTTTCTTCTCTATCTCTCTATCTCTCTCTCTCTCTCTCTCTCTCTCTCTCTCTCTCTCTCTCTCTCTCTCTCTCTCTCTCTCGCTCTCGCTCTCGTTCTCGTTCTCGCTCTCGCTCTCCTTATTTCTGAACTTGTGGCGTTTCAAATTACTGCGAAATTCATGAAAAATCTGCCACTTTTTTTTTCAATGTGGGCCTCTAAAGTGTAATTACCTGGGACTCTAGAGGAAAAAAAAAATATCAATCACCAACAATAATCCGGTTAATCTGACCAGCATGATGGAACTATATTTCATCAAGTATTTTGTTCTGCTCTCAGCGAACCAATTTGCCAATGTCACTCAAACGTGTGGAAAATGTCAAAAGGTGAGG
>JAPQNM010000029.1:5549262-5556762 GCA_029783475.1 Metacarcinus magister | reverse complement strand
TGTGTGTGTGTGTGTGTGTGTGTCGGTGTAGAGATTGTGTTCAAGGTTATATAGTTTCTTCTTTGTAATATCTTGATTTTCTCTACTTGAAGTCATTTCCAGATGGCATGTGAGGGGAGGGTGAATAATGCATCAATTATAATTCTTATCTCTGGATTTTTTCTTCTCAGGAGAAAATTAGATTGTGTGAAAATTAATGCCACTCTGAGAACAGAAAAATGACACGCGGCTCAGGTTGTGTTTCGGGAGAAAGAAGAAAGGGGAGAGATTTCAATTAACTTAAAGGGGGAAAAGCAACTTTTTTTCCCTTTATTCCCATGTTCTTGTAAACTATTTTGAAAACTTTTATTTATTAAAAGCCATGTCCATTTTGACGATTAACTTTAATATTTTGTTATTTTTTAAAGAAAATAAATATATATTTATATAAAAAACAACTTGTGTGTTGGCCTAAAGTCTGCAATGACAAGAACATCAATCATCCTGTGCATAATTTATCATGCATTTGGTGCTCTACGTCACAATTTGTTACTCATATATTGTGTAACAAAGTTTTCCTCCTCAGTGGGAATATTTGATCCTTCAAGGAAAACGCCAGAGTTAGTGAAGCAATTAGACATGAACCTTCTCGTAATGAAACTTAAATGATCCAACTAAGGAAAAATATGTAATTCTTCTCTCCCTCCCTCAGTAACAGTTAATGGCGAAAAATTATCCTCAGCATCAGGTCTCCCCCCGTAGGCCGCCTCCCCTCCCTCACTCCCAGTATTTCCGTGTTTTGCCGTTCTCTCCATCTCCGACCCACGGTGCTCAGCGGCGTGGGAACTCGAGGGAAATCAGTGGGTGCCTCTGGACGGCGTCTGGTGGGGCTGAGTGCCTCCGGAACCTCCACCAGGGTCCTATTTCCCTCTGCTCCTCCTCCCCTTTCCTTTCCCCTCCAACCACCCACCTCTACTCCTTCCCCTTTCAGGAACGCTCCTCCTCCTGCCTCCTATTCCCTTCACTCCTCCCTTCCGTACGCCTACCGCTACTTAAACAGCCACTTCTGCGTCCCCCGCCATGCTCCCTCTTGCCTCTCCCTCCCTCAGGATTGAGATTACCGTGCAGTCATCACTTCTTTCTCTGGAGGAGTTTTTGTTACCACTGTAAACTGTGGAAGTGGAAGGTTGATCATGTGTTTGTAACCTCGACAGGCATCCGTCTGTTTGTCAGGACACCAAAAGTCACGTCAAGACACTAACAGTCATGTCAGAATACCAAGAGTAATTTCTGGATACCAAGAGTCATGTCAGGATATGTATATATATATAAATATGTATGCATTTGTATATACATATATATATATATATATATATATATATATATATATATATATATATATATATATATATATATAGAGAGAGAGAGAGAGAGAGAGAGAGAGAGAGAGAGAGAGAGTACCTTGCTTTAATGAACTGTTGTGGTGATACATGATGTTGGATCAGTGTTGTGTGGTAATGAAATAAGGTATTGACGTGCCTTCCACCCGCTTTAATAGCATCATGTCCCGCTGCAGCAACCTTCTCACTGCGGGAGGAATTAATACACTCACAAGTATCAGTTGTTGTTATAAATAGAACGATAGTGAAATAAACGAATACAATAAAATGTGTAGGAGAAGGTAGCTATGTCTAGTTTATTGTGTTCAGTCACTGTTAGACGTCTGCCCTACAGCCGTTGTAACATAGTGACGTCATACATACAGACAGACATACACACAAAACACACACAAAAGGACAACAACAGACAGTGTATTTGTGTAAGGTGACCTCATCAACCTGTGTATGTATGTATGTATGTATGTATGTAGCACCATAGTATATTTTTTAATGTTTGTTTACTATTGTAATAACGTACATTATTTCATTGAATAAGTAACATGTATACATTATTATTGTAATAGTTACCGTCCCCATTATAGTTATACCTCAGTAGTGATCCACACACACACACACACACACACGCACACACACACACACACACGCACACGCACACGCACACGCACACACACACACACACACACACACACACACACACACACACACACACACACACACACACACACACACACACACACACACATAGTCCCTACAATTTTATGTGTCCCATTGCCATCAGTAAATCAGTTCTGGGGATCCTTGCACTAGCTCCTCATGAACAGACAGACTACCTCGGCAGCTGTATGGGTGTATATTACATTCTACTCATACATATTGAGATGGTTAGGGCATAGAAACACGGTAGTAGAGTTCTTCCATAACCAACGTGGCGTGCTTCCCCTCATGGCGTCGCCTCATGACTGGTGTGCCGTGACTCCTGTGATGCCGAGGCTTGACATCACCTCTGTGGGTAGAAAGTGAGGTTCGTTTATATGCATTACGATATCCTGCCTCTGGAATATTATTTTGTCAAGTTCTGTGTCGGTTAGTTCCTCCGTAATTGAGCTTATGAATACTCTGAATACCAAATGAGAGTCCAGGTCGGGAAAATAATTCAATAATACGATGTCATAAGCTGCTGAGCGGAGTTAGTGTATAGTTGAAGGCACCTGCAGGGGAAGGGCGCCGCCCCTACCAAAGGTGATGTTTTATTTATCACACACACCAACTATATCAAGACCAACTCAATGTCAAATCAAGCTTTATTAAGAGTCCTGCGTCATATTTATCCATATGTTTATCTTCCCTTTTTATGTTACTGTTTATTCATATTTTAGTTAGTGTGGTGCTACTTTCTGGAATGTAAAGTTCAGGAAGGCGTCTTGTGTGTGTGTGTGTGTGTGTGTGTGTGTGTGTGTGTGTGTGTGTGTGTGTGGGTGTGGGTGGGGGGGTGTCTCTCTCTAAGGCTCCAGAATAGCTATTGACACTAACACTTCTTTAACTTAAATTACCTTCCTCGGCATAAAATGTGAAGTGTTTATTTTACTCGTACTTGTAAGTTTGCTCAAGGTGAACTGCGTCCTTCCCTTCAGTATGTGTATCCAGCCTGGACTTACTTTCTTACCGCACTATTTTATTGTACTTACATAAGGGTATTTACGCGTCTGAGTTTAGCCATAAATATAAATGCACATTCCATTCTCCTAAGCAAGCGTTGTCGTGGAGAAAAATTATGTGGCCGTAAATACACGGAAACGCAGGGCAGCGCACCTAAAGGGAATGTCAGGGTGATATATACTGAGTCTCCCACACTTCCGCAGACCAATAATCGAAACTCTCTCTTCCCGGCAGGTATGTACGAGTGTGACGGCGTCCTGGGGTGCTGCAGCAACTGAGGTAAACAACAGCTGGAGACGAGTCCTGAACCCTCCAGCCCTCCCTGGAACGAAGGCAAAGGCTTGATATAGTGAATGCATGAGTATAAAGGTTCATTATGGGAAAGAGAAAGAGAAAGGGAGAGAGCGAAAGAGAATGAGAGAGTGAGAGAGGAAAAGAAAACTAGCTTCGTCGCCAGACCTCATGAACTCCAAGACGTAACTTGTTATACTTCATGGATGAGGTAGCTCTTTCACTCCTCGTTTTACTTACGGTGGGAATGAGATGGGCGGAGCGTGTGCGTGCCTTGTGCCCTGCCTGCCTGCTTACCTGTGTGTGGGAACTGCATCACACACACGCACACACACACACACACGCACACACACACACACACACACACACACACACACACACACACACACACACACACACACACACACACACACACACACACACACACACATTACCTGCCCTTGTTGTCGCCCCTTGATGGCCTCTCCTACCTGTGTCCACTACCACCCGCCATCCCGCACACCGCTCTCACAACCCCTAATAGAATTCTTATTTCCCTTCCCTTTTCCTTTCTTTCATTTCCTTTCCTTTCCTTCCTTTCTTGCTTGTTCTCCATCTTTATGTCTATGTGTTTGTCTTTGTGTTTGTTTGTTTGTTTGTTTGTTTGTTTGTTTGTGAGTGTGTTTGTCTTTACTGTACTTGTCTGGGATCTTTTTCCTCATTCCTTCTAGTACATTTCTCTGTTGTTACGTTTTCATCCTTTTCTTTGCCTTCACTCGTTCACTTTTTCTGCTCTATTTTTGTTTTGTTGTTGTTGTTTCATTCTTCCTTTATTCATGTTTCGTTTCTGCTTTTCTTTTTATTCCGTGAACTTTCATGTTTCTCTTTTTTTTCTTCGTATTTTTCTTTTTTTTTTTATCTATTCTTTTTCTCTTTCCCTGGATCTAATTTTCATGTTTTCCTTTTAAGTTTGGCGTCGCTGTCCCTCCTTCTCTCCTTCCTTTGTCTCTCTCGCTGCATCTCATTGCTATTCAGCGTTGATATAAACCACATTACTTGACTATTATCCATCCATCTATCAGTCTATCTATATCCAAACTTGCATGACGACTATTTATCTATCTATCCATCAATCTATTTTTACGTAACCTGATGACGTTAAAAAGAAAACCGTAATTGGTAGACAAGTTTAGGTCAAATCAACACCTCACACTCTCTTGCTGTGTCAGGTTTGAATAGCGAGGTTGATTAATACACAGAAGTACCTTAAGCTTTCATCTATAGTAGTATTTATCTGGTATTTCAGTTTTTTTCTTATGGTTTCACAACATTAATTAAGTCACCACCACTACTATTATAAATATATTGTCATTCTGGACGTAACTGTTGGTGACGTAAGTAGGTAGCTGTAGGCGACACTCTACTTCAGAAAATATCGCAATTGTTCCGCATGTGTAGGTAGAAAAATGCATTCGAAACCAGTAGAAACCTTAATTTTCTTCCGGATGTTCTCGTTCCGGTAATTACATTTTCCTTAATGAACGTTTGACTCTCGCCAGCGTCCTCAGACAAAAATTTAATCATTTGAATATGTTCCTCTGTCCCTTAGGAAGTTTTAGACACGTTATAACCTTTTAGTGAGAAAATAGCCGTCGGGAAGTAATATATTGGCGGTAGGAGGACGAGGAAGAGGAAAAGAAAGAGCGAGAGAGATGAAAAGAAAGAGAAAGAAGAGAAGGAGGAGTAGTAGTTTTAATGTGAAGAAGTATTGTGAGTCCTCTGAACCATTTTCTCCGATGGGGTTCTTAATTAATTAGTAATAAGTGCGACACATTAATTTTGCACCTTTTCACTTCCTATGTGTGGTGAAGACGGAAAGGAAAGTATAAAATCTGAATTTCTTGATCATTCTGTAATTAATGTTTAGTAAAGTACATCAGTTTATTATTTTTTTTTTATTATTTTCTTGTCTTTTGTTCTTATTTTATAGTACTGTAGTGTGTTGTGAGGGCGTTCAGGACTACAGAGATGGTAAGGTAGCTGCGTCATCCTCCTGAACACACGTCTAATAAAAAGTGTATCCCCGCCTTCGCCTGCCTGGCCATCCATCGTAGGGCGGCGGCACCATAGTCGCTCCCCGGCTTGTGTCGACTCCCTACCCTCCACATTTTTTCTAGGGGCTGTAGGTACCTGGTCTTCTATTGAATTTATATTGAGTTTTGTCTCGGCTTTTACGCCCGTTGGATTGGGTTACGCCGCACTCGGAACTCTTCTCCCTTAAACGTGGACCCAATGGATTTTGTGATTTGTTTTGTTGAGAAAAAAATTACTTTTACTCCGCTTTTACCGCTGGTTCGATGTTACAGTATCAGTTTGCTTCACTCTTTGTTCTTGAATTCGATGCGCTGATCGTACGTAGTGAAGGAATTGTCATCACGACGTTATAACAAAACTATTATATACGTAAAATTGCTAAAGGTTTCGATCTTATGGAGGAATTATTATTGTTTTGACCAGTAACTTTTCACGTCAAACATTGCAGCAGACAATCACACTGTGTACCGCCCAAACAACACCCACACCCACACACCCACGCAGCCACACACCCACGCAGCCATCCCCCCCCCCACACACACACAGAGTCACACACCCACACGCACACACACCCACACACCCACACACCCACACACCCACACACCTACACAGCTCCATCAACTGTACTTACAACTTTGGGCGGGGCGACACAGGAAATATTTCACGTTCACACACACTATTTTTTGTTTAAAACTCATGTTAGTTTTTTTTTGACGGACTGGATTCTGAAACCTGGAAAATAAAAGTACATTCTTTTTTAACATACGTATTATTTTCTAACTACTTACTCGCATCATATATATATATATATATATATATATATATATATATATATATATATATATATATATATATATATATATGTATAAACACACACACACACACACACACACACACACACACACACACACACACACACACACACACACACACACACACACACACACACACAGACACATACACGTTTTTAAGCCCGGAATGACATGTTGAGTCAAGGTTCGTGTGTGGTCCACCTTTTCCCTGTCAGCGCTGCAAGTTAGCGAAACAATCGACCAAGAATTTCACTTTCCAATCGTGGACGTAATTTCGTCGGTTCGTTTTGGACTTCAATAAATATTCTCTTTGTTTTCTGGGCTGCTTTGCTTCATTGCTTTACTCTCTCTCCATTACTTTTGGTTCGCCTGCCTGCACTGTTTTAACAAGGCGTCCTTTCCCCTGTGTTCTGCACCTGCAGGTTTGGTGCCAATACTTCAACAGGTCACTTTGGGTGGAGTTATCATATCCTGTAGTGAAGCTTTGTTATTAATATTATCATTGTTAGTATTATATTTATTATTAGTATTAGTATTATCTCTCTCTCTCTCTCTCTCTCTCTCTCTCTCTCTCTCTCTCTCTCTCTCTCTCTCTCTCTCTCTCTCTCTCTCTCTCTCTCTCTCTCACTCTCTCACTCTCACTCTCTGTCCTTCTCCGTCCCTCCCTCCCTCCTCATCTCAATGCTCGTCACAATGTTTCTTTCAGCGATGCCCTTCAGCTTATGCTCCATTAATCCATGTTTGTCATTCTCTCCACTCCTTCCCTCCCCTCAGCCTCTTGTGCTCGCTTTTTCCTATCTCATTTTTCTCATTTTCCCTCTCTAGTTAATTGTTATCCTCCATCTTTTTGGCCATTATCTGCTATACCGCTCCTGTTCCGCCAGCTGTCTCCCTGGATATTGAGAGAGAAAGAGAAAGAGAGAGAGAGAGAGAGAGAGAAAGGGAGAGAGTGAGAGTGTGAGTGTGAGTGAGTACCCAACAACAGAAAACAACAAAAATAACTATAGATGTCGAGAGCAATTGCAGGGTCGACTGGTCCACTATTTAACGCAAGTCATCGTGAGCCTGTGACCAGTTTCCAATCATGCAAGCTCTTAATTGCTTTCAAAATGGGGTGTGAGAGAGACTGGTGGTAGCCTCGCCGCTTGTGTCAAAGGACTGTTGTTTCCCCCAGCCCCCACCAACCCCTACAAGCCCCCACAAGCCCCTTACCAACCCCCACTAGCTCCCACCAATCCCCACCAGTCCCCACCAGACCCTAACCTCTCTCTTTCTCTCTTCTAACTCAC
>JAPQNM010000029.1:5544262-5546762 GCA_029783475.1 Metacarcinus magister | reverse complement strand
CTATGTGAGGGTGAAAATGAAGGAAATAGAAACTTGCTGAACGACCATCAAGGGAACGAGCGAGAAGGGCGCAGAGTACGAGACGGGATTACATGCATGAAAGTAATATTAAAGATAAAAAAGGGACTCGAGCCAGAGGGAGAAACATTAAAAACTATGAAGGATAGAAGTAAGATTCTGAAAGGACATATATTTAGAGAGCTTTTGAAGGAAGGGCTGAGAGAGAAATACATCAGGTGAAGTACATTTGGACAGGGATGAAAGAGGAGGAGGATGAAGAAGAAGAGGAAGAGGAGGTGGAGAGGACGGTATAAAGGGTATGAGGAAGAGTGGAATTTAGTGCCTTAATATTAAAGGGAAGAGGTGTTAGGATCTGAAGGAAGAGGAGGGAAGGATAAAGTACGGTGTAGTTTATGAGTGAGAGAGAACCATTGAAGACCTGGCTTGGAATTTACGAGTATTGAGGCAAGAACGATAGACTCTAGAGTTTGGCAGCGTTTTCTGGGCTGTTTTTCCTTAGTTGTTATTCTCTAAACAGACATAGATACTAAACAACCCAAAGGAAGAACAAACAACAGCAGACATGTTTGGTTCCCCTACGAGGCTGGTCTTTTCACAGAGAGAGAGAAAAAAAAAGAGCTGAAAGTTTTTTTTTTTAACGTCATTATTTCAGAAACCTATTTTTTATTATTTTTTATTTATTATATTGGTGAATGAATGTTTTAAGAGAGATGAAAAAAAACTAAGAAGGAAATAAATTCAAAGCACGAGGTGAGACACACTGAAAGTTATGAATAATTTGAACGGAAAAAACTAACCATTTTTGGACTTTATAAAAAAAAATTGTTTATGACGTACAAAAACTACCTTGTAATGTATACCCATTGTCGTTTTCCCCGATGGTTATTGCATTTAATATGTACGCAATTAATTCCTCATCTGGAGTGACATTGGACTCCAAGTAATGTTCGGTATCACCTTCGTGTAATTTTACAGTAGAGCGAATGTAAGTCTAAAAGTTTCTTTAGTAATTAAAATCACGGAGTCATCTGGGAACTTTTGACACACACTCTCTCTCTCTCTCTATCTCTCTCTCTCTCTCTCCTCTCTCCTCCTCCTCTCTCTCTCTCTCCTCTCTCTCTCTCTCTCTCTCTCTCTCTCTCTCTCTCTCTCTCTCTCTCTCTCTCTCTCTCTCTCTCTCTCTCTCTCTCTCTTTTCTCTCTCTCGCCTTTCACATTCACTCCGACGTTGGTAAAGTTGAACTTATTTTTTTCTTCCTTGCCATGGGAAGTGAAAAGCGTTACTGCAGCTGTGATTGATGAGAGGTGTCTTGATGGCGACCAACGAGGCCTGACTGATGGCCGTGCCGCAGGGAACAACAGCGGCGAGGGAGGCGAGAACGAGGCCCAAGGGAGGTGTGCGCGTGAGAGTGGTCCAGTGTGAAGGTGGTCGGGGCGTCATGGCCTAAGCTGGCCACACTCGCGGCTCCAAACTGCACCAAGGAGACTTGATGGAAGAATTCGAGCGGGGATTCCGTGTGAGCCTCTGCGTGACCTTTGCTAAGACCCAGAAAGCGTGTTTGGGTGCTGCATACACGGGATGCAAGGCAGCTGGAGGCCTCGCTGCTGTTTGAGAGAGAGAGAGAGAGAGAGAGAGAGAGAGAGAGAGAGAGAGAGAGAGAGAGAGAGAGAGAGAGAGAGAGAGAGAGAGAGAGAGAAAGATGAGTTCAGAGTAAAACCGTCTTTTCTGAGGTAAATTCCGTTGCTTTATTTACGATGGTTCAGCACCACGAGCGTAAATACACCGACGGAAGATTTGGAAATAGAAAGGGTGACTTTTGTTATCTCTGAATAACATTGACAGGAGGGAAAAAGGACAGCGGCAGTAGTAGGAGGGAGGTGGTGGCGGCACAACAGAAGGATGGCTGCTGGTGTGTGACAGTGAACAAGGCGCAGCACAGTTCAGTCAGCGGCAGAATGTTAGGTAGACTGGCACGAGGAGGGAGTAGTACAACAGCAGCAGCAGGAAGAACAGTGGTAACAGTAGGCTGCAGGACAAAATGAGGAGAGAGATGTAGGCAGCGGAAGCAGAAATTTGAATGTATGGGCAGGAATGTGAGGTGTTGATGGCAGTGATGACACGTTGAAGGAGGCAGCAGTAGCAGGTCAGGGGCAGCGGTGCCATGACCAGCAATGACATCACGGCGATGACATCAACTTTAACAGCGGCTGTCAGAGCACTGCAGCTGCACCTTAAGCTGCAGCATCACATGAACAGCACCACCAAAGCAGCAGGTGCAGCGTCACAGCAGCAGGAACAGCAGGTCCTCCACAACCTTCCTGACTTCACTATTGAATTTCCGTGATTGCTGCTCTGCCGCCCTGCCAGGGAGGGAGATCCTGGCGGCAGGGGTAGGGAGGCGATCCTTCCTTCCTCTCCCATTCTCTCACCTCCTCTCGTCTCCTTCCTCTCCTCTCTTTCCTCATTTTCCTCTTCTCTT
>JAPQNM010000029.1:5536762-5539262 GCA_029783475.1 Metacarcinus magister | reverse complement strand
GTGTGTGTGTGTGTGTGTGTGTGTGTGTGTGTGTCAAGAGAGGCCTTGCATGTGCTGTGGTCGTCACTGCAAAACCTACCTCACGTGTCCCTGGAAAGTGGTTCTCTCTCACTTTCAAGCAGACTCTCCGAACTCCACCATCCGCCGGCGGCAAAGTTATAAGGGGACTCTAGTAACTAAGTCCCATCCGGCCGGAGACTTACTCGTGGTATCAGTGTTTCCCGACTGAGGCGACCCAAGTTGAGGGAGGCGTTAAAGGAATTACTACCAGGTTCAGATATGATTCAAAGTGTACACGAGGTAAACAAACTTCAGCAGCCCTGGGTCACTTCCTGCAGAGAGAGAGAGAGAGAGAGAGAGAGAGAGAGAGAGAGAGAGAGAGAGAGAGAGAGAGAGAGAGAGAGAGAGAGAGAGAGAGAGAGAGAGAGAGAGAGAGAGTTATTCCTCCTCTTATGGTTACGAGTCAAAGTATAGTGCATCCTATGTGTCGTGTATCCTAGAAAGGTCACAATCTTGCCTGTACCAGCTCCTCACTATGATGTTTCCATATTTCCCTTCCACCTGTGTGCAGTTCCATCCTCCTCCTCCTCCTCCTCCTCCTCCTCCTCCTCCTCCTCCTCCTCCTCCTCCTCCTCCTCCTCCTCCTCCTCCTCCTCTTTTACTTCTTCCTTACCCTCCTCTTTACTCTCTTCTCATATCTAGTTTCCATTCCAGCTACCTGCAGTTCCTCCTCTTCCTCCTCCTCCTCCTCTTCTTCTATGTCCTCTTCCCTACCCTCCTCCCCCATATAGATCACCTCTCCATCCTCACATCTCAGCGAGCCTCACACCTGCATTTTGATCATGTATTGTCACGACTGATAGCTCCTCTTTGCTGTTTCTCGCCTGTCACTCTTGATTTTCAATATGTCTCCTGTGGTAAAATCTGGCCTCTTTCTCCTTTTTTATATATATTTTTTTTTTCATCTCTCCCTTTTCTCTTTGTCTCACTTTTTTTTTCCCTCCTCGATTCTCTGCCTGGCTCTCTCTCTCTCTCTCTCTCTCTCTCTCTCTCTCTCTCTCTCTCTCTCTCTCTCTCTCTCTCTCTCTCTCTCTCTCTCTCTCTCGCTCTCGCTCTCGCTCTCTAGCTCTCTGGTCGCCTGATGTTGTGTTCATCAAACTCGCCACAGCTGACCTGACCTTCCCTTCCCTCGCCCCTTTGTGACGTGGCAGCTCCTGTTGGCTTCCTTCCTCTGATTGTCATTTTGAGTCTTCTATTGTGACGCTTTTTCCATTTATTTTTTTTATATATATTTTTATTTTTTTGGTATTTACTGTGATTTTTTTTTCTTTATATATATCAAGGTTTCTTCCCGCCATCCAGTATTTTGTCTGAAATTCGTTACTTTTTTATTTTTTTTATTCACGCATCAACGTATTTTCGTTTGACATTTCTGCGAGGTAGTGAATGTCATTTTATTTATTCTTTTTATTTGATTTCTTTTGTTCTATTTTTATTCTTGGCTTTCTTTTACGTAACATTTTTCTTTGTGATGTTTGGAGGCAAAATAGTGTTTCCTGACGTGTTAATTTCCTGTTGTTGTATATTCTTTTCTTTGTCTTATATTTTTTTTTTTTTAGCTGCAGTATTTTGTAGCAAATTCACTTTCTCGTTAGTTTCGTTTTTGGTGGAAATTATATATTATTTTATTTGTATTTTGTATGTATGTATGTATACGGTTTAACCTTCACTAATTGCTTGAAAATTATGTATATATTTAACATATGACAAAAAAAATATCTCACTGTCAATTATCTAAACTCATAAAAAAAAATCTTGAAATTTCAGACGGTATGAAAAAAATAAATAAATAAAAAGAAGATAATCGTATATGTAATGTATCTCTGTTAATATTCCACTTCAATTACATTTATTTATACCCCAAGATTACATTTCTCGAAACCATCTTTTATTTTCATTTTTTTTTTATATATGCTTCGCTCACGTGCATATTTTACATTTTTATTTATATTTTTATCTCTCCCGAATGTTCTCTTTTGGGAGGGAAAGTTTCATTATCACGCGTCGAACATAAACCTTAGATCAGCAATATTCCCCATTAATGTTTCCGATTTACGCCTTCCATTCCAGGTCGAGGGAGGGAGGGAGGGAGGAAGGGAGGGGAGGGAAGGGAGGAAGGGGGTGTCAAAGGTACCATTTGAAAAACGAAGAAAAAAAATTATGGTAATAAAGAATTAATAAAAGAAATATTAGAAAGAACAAAAAACCACTCGATTCCAATGCAAGAAGAAGAAAAAAAAGATATCAGTTTCATGAATAACTGAAAACGATTCATGTTAAAGGGTAACTACGATTGAGTCTCATGTTCGCTTTTGTCTGATGAGCAAGATCACCATGACGCATTACCTAGGTGGCGCTGCTGATGCTCTATTGTTTTATCTCTCCGCTGCCTCATAACGGGTTGACAGGCAGCTAGAATATATATAAAAAACAAAATAAC
>JAPQNM010000029.1:5481762-5531762 GCA_029783475.1 Metacarcinus magister | reverse complement strand
GTGAGGCCGGGCTGGGGTAGACTCTGCATAGCTCGTATTGACCACAGAAGCACCAATCACACAGCTTCGAAACCCCCTGTGACGATTGGCGGATGTGTCGATGGTATCAGCCGCTGCCCCACCATTTAGCAGGGGAGTAAGGTAGACAAGAGGGAGAAAGCAAGGACAGCCGCCACAGGGAGACACTTGCTATCTTTCTCTAACATAGGGTTGTGCACTAGTTCACATGTTCCTTTGCCTTACTCTCAATCTATTCATGTTGTTGACTTGTTATTTGTTAATCCCTTTTTATCCTCATCATGTTTCCTTGTCAGTGCGCAATTACTAACGTAGAGTTCAACGGCTGATGAACGGTCGGTGTGTTCATTCTAGCTTCATGGTGTTATTTTATTTTTTTGATTTCCAGGCTGCATAATTAGTCTTTAATATTCCATTGATGTAGTGAATGCCTTAGTTCTCCTCATCATGGAATTACGATTGAAGCGCAAGAAAAGTGTATAGTTCGATAAATGGATAATTGTGTAGTACGTGCTATTGAGGAATTATTCATTTTTATTCAATATTGGTAAATTGAATATTCCAGCATCGAGTACATCAAAAGATCGTAGTTCGCAAAAGAAAGGAAGAAAAATGGTAGTGGAGGAGCCCCGGGGCCTAGTGATAATCAGATAACATTGAACCAACTCTGAGAATAATCACACTGAGGCGAAGTCGAAGAATCACATCGTGTTCCTACATAAAAAGAAGAACAAAAATCTAAGTTCAATTTATGTAACATCAGAGTCCATCATATCCTGTCCATGTACTCGTTATCCTTATCCACAAGGTATTCTGAGTCCTTGTTTCTGCTATAGTTAAACAATCACTTTTTATCCATACACCTGCCACTTACCTCCACTTACCTGGACGTCCTACCTTTGTTAGAGTATTGATGGATCTCACCGCTGAGCCATCATCGTCTATTCCATACTTGTTAGGGGTTATGTGTGCTCCTTGTTTTGTATTCAGCTGAAATTGAAGAGTAGAGAAAAAATGTATCGATTCAGTTTACGTAAGTACACTACATCATGTGAAGCAACGTGTAGGAGGGTGGTGGAGTGGGCTGGGCTGGAACGAGCATTTAAAGGTCGTTCCTGTCGATTATCTGTGTACCTCTGTTCCAAAATAGTTCCAGAATGTCCTTAAATCACCTGCCCCGTGTCCAGTACTTAATGCTAATTCGGAATCCTGCCGCTAGAGGTGCAGGAGAAAGGATGAGTCTCATAGATCCAGCAATGAATATTTGAACCCTATCCTAGGCCGTTAGTGTGGCATGCGTACCCATTCACACGAAGAATGCATAAACAAACAAGCAAAAAGTGCTAACATATCAGTGATGCATTAGGAATATTCATTAGCGTACAGATCAGTGTGTTTTGTGTCTCTTTTTGCTTAACAATGTCCCATTCACAGAACGAGTGGATGTCCCTAAAGAAAAACTTGTAATTATGTGTGTGTGTATATATTTTCTTATTAGTGTACACATGCTGACTTGAACAAAGTACACACACACACACACACGCACACGCACACGCACACACACACACACACACACACACACACACACACACACACACACACACACACACATACACAATGAGAACTCCATTAAACTTATGAAACTCCAGATCTTGTTGAAAATCAAGAAGATTGAACGTATCGCCATCCTGCCTCGCCTCCCCTGGGCTGCTGCCTCTGCAGGTGAATAAACTTTTCTCCATTCTGTCACGTGAGAGAGAGAGAGAGAGAGAGAGAGAGAGAGAGAGAGAGAGAGAGAGAGAGAGAGAGAGAGAGAGAGAGAGAGAGAGAGAGAGAGTAAAATATTAAAGCTCATATGATACATTTATTTAGATACTTTTTTCAATCTCTCTCTCTCTCTCTCTCTCTCTCTCTCTCTCTCTCTCTCTCTCTCTCTCTCTCTCTCTCTCTCTCTCTCTCTCCTCTCTCTCTCTCTCTCTCTCTCTCTCTCTCTCTCCATGCCCCTTTCCCACAAGGCAGCAATTATTTCCCGCGCCTCCTCCCCCCACCCCCCCCATGTATATACTGTTGCCACTGATCGTTATATATAATCTTGAGGAGGAAAAAAAAAGTCTTTATCGCGCAGCCTTTCCTAATGACATTGTGAGTGGAAAAAAAAATAAGGGTTTTAATTATGAATATTGTAGGAAGGAAAAGACGAAAGAGTAGGAAGAGGAGGAGGAAGAGAAGGAACACAAATGAGCACAAAGGAAGGACAAACATCATCAAACCTGTTGTTCCTTACGAGACTTTTTCAGACTACATTACAGGAGGAGGAGGAGGAGGAGGAGGAGGAAGAGGAAGAGGAAGTAGAGGAAGAGGAGAGTGTACTGCCGCGGTGTTGGGCCAGTGCAGGAGGGCGTGGGGCGGTAGTGGTAGTGACGGTCGTTCTTGTATCATCACACGCAGCACGGTGTAATAGCGTGTGTCGCCTGGTGATTACGTATATCGGTCGGTAATTGTATATATCAGAAAATAATTGGGCTCGCGACACGTTTCAGAGCGAACTGGACTTCAAAAAGCAGTAGGCTTTGATCACTAATTAATGTCATTAATGAGCTTTTTCCAGAGCCTTTAAAAGTAGGTGACAGGTAAAGGGCTCCTGTCATAAGGCTGAAAACTGCCGGCCAGACCCCAAGGGATGTGCTCTCTCAACCCCGACACAATGACCTTCGGCAACTCTACACGCCCTCTGATTGGCTGTTCGGTCTGGCGGCTTTCCATTGGTAAGATTATGCAAATGATCGAAATATATTCCATTATCCCGGGTATACATAGATGGAATACTACATGTGTGTATTATATGTATATTTTGATGTAATGCAACAAAATGATACGCGTGTTGGTTGATGGTACACGTGTACACGAGCGTAGGTGAGGGAAGGGCAGGTGTGGGCAAGAAGATTGGTGAAGGGAAGGGAGAGGAGACTAGTGGAGAGGGGAGGGGAGGACACGGTAGGGGGAGGGACCAAGCTCGATATAATAAAAAAAAATTGTGTATGTATGTGTGTATCTGTGTGTGTGGTCTGTATAACACTTAAAACACCAAGCTAATAGGACAAGTTTCAAACATGATGCAAATAAACGTAAAGTTCAACTGCGGAAGAAAATAGAGGATAAATGAAGAAAAAACGAGATATATTGGTAACGAAGAGGCGGAAATGAAACATGGATGAAGGAAATGAGAGACTGGAGTGGACAAGGTTGATGAATGACGAATGAAGTGGATGACAAAACAAAATTTCAAGGCATAAGTAAAGAAGTTAAGATGAGAAAGACAACAGATGACCCTGAAGAGGAAGACAGTTGACGTGGGTGAGGGACGTGAGGTTGAGGACCAGACGCCAGTAGCAGTGCGGGGCTGTAGCACCATCTAGTGTCCAATATGGCGACGCTCCTTCAGTTCGAGGGGATGTCAATTTAAATGAATCCGAAATTGAGTGAAGCCCTCGAGCACGGCGGCTGAAATGGAACAAGTGCCATCAAAAAGAAAATTACATTACCAAAATTCAATAAACGGATACTTAAGTTGTACGGCATATTGCTACTGCATTCCCACTTTATGTTCGCTGTCTGCCTGTCTGCCTGCCTGTCTGCCTGCCTGTCTGCCTGCCTGTTTGTCTGCCTGTCTGCCTGCCTGTCTGCCTGCCTGTCTGCCTGCCTGTTTGTCTGCCTACCTGCTTACCTACCTGCCTGCTTGCCTTCCTGCCTGCCTGCCTGCCTGCCTGCCAGCCTGCCTGCCTGCCTGCCTGCCTGCCTGCCTGCCTGCCTGCCTGCCTGCCTGCCTACTTGCTTGCCTGCCTGCTTGCCTGCCTGCCTGCCTGCCTGCCTGCCTGCCTGCCTGCCTGCCTGCCTACCTGACTGCCTGTCTGCCAAAACTGCCTGTCTGTCTGCCTACCTACCTACCTACCTACCTACCTACCTTCCTGCCTGTCTGCATGCCTTGCTGCCTTCCAACCTGCCTGCTTACCTGCATGCCTGTCTGTCTGCCTTAATTTCTTCCTGTCTACCTGCCTGTCTGCCTGCCTTCCTGCTTGCCTGCCTGCCTTCATGCCTGCCTGCCCTCCTGCCTGTGGAAGGGCCACAAGAAGGGACCAAACCAGGGTTAAAGAATGACCGCTTTGCAAGATTACAAATCATACTCGTGATGCTTATCTTTATGTTTACTTGATTCATCTTCCGTCACATGGTTTCCTCGCGCCTCGTGGGATCCTCAGAGCCCCGGGCGTCCCTGCAGCGCGGCACACGGCCCTCTTCGCTGTGTGAGAGGCGGTGCATGATGAGCCGCGTAGCGCATGTCTAACCCACGTCTGTTACCCGAATATGTGTTGATGTTTGCTGGAAATATTAATAAAAGGCATTTTCATGGAAGAACAAAAAATATCTTAATTAAAAAAAAGTTGCATTATTTTTTTTTAATGCGAGGTCAGCAGAGCGGGGCAGGAAGTGATGTAAAGTCCCCTGAATTTAAATCGGAATGGTTTTTTTTTAAGTTGTGCGATTTTTTTAGTTTGCTTCAATGAGTTTCCATGGCAACGAGGCCGGCCGTGTGCTGGCGGCGGCGGCTTGTGAAAACCAGTCTGTTTCCTAATGTTAATCAACTCGCCAAATGACGTGTGGCATTAGCAGCTTTTTATTGAGTGTCCACAGCCCGTCCATCGGTCCCCAGGGGAGGGGGAGCTTGACCACTGGTTGAGTTGATGGAAAAACCTAAATGCATGTAATGGCATTACTAACCATTTACTGTCACCCTCGTGTATTTGACGTTCATCTGTCTCGTTTTTTTTTCTCTGTCTGCAGTGAGTTTCACGCATTCATTACTATGTCAAATGTGAACACGTGCTCACGCGCTGCCACCTCTACAGGCAAGAACCTTTGTGACCTTACTGTCCTATCTGGGGACATTATCACCAGTGACTGTGACAAACTTATATCTAATTGACCATTACTAAACATCTAAGTAGATTAAGCACACCAGGGAGCCATTTTGGGCGAGGAGGGAGCCAGGCCCAGAGGGTGAGAGGTTTGCGTCGACTTGGCTATTCAAGAAGTAATTTAATCCGACTCATCGGGAACTCGGGCAGGGCAGCGCCTCCCCACCACTAACAAGGCAGCCCGCCCACCCCAACACCCCTCCCCGCCCCGCCACCCCATCACCCCATCACCACGCCACCCCAGCACCCCGCCACCCCGCACCCCATTCACCATTGCTTGGCCCAGGACGCCGCCGCCACCCACTGACTTAGAGCTTCGGGCAGCGAGGTGAAAAAATATTCGCGCTGTTAACTCAATACAAATATTAAAGGTAAACTTCGCGGAAGGATTTTGGCATGGCGGGCAGGGAGAGATGGAGGGAACTAGCCTCGCACAGCCCTCCTCCCTCCTGCGTTGTGAAGGAGAGAGGGGAAGGAGAGAAGGAGTAACGGGTGAAAAGAACATGAAAAGAACTAAGAAATGCATCCATAACACAATAAAAACAATAATAAATCAGTGTGTAAAAAAAATATTCAGATATAAATCAGGTGAAAGAGAGAGACAAAGAGAGAGAGAGAGAGAGAGAGAGAGAGAGAGAGAGAGAGAGAGAGAGAGAGAGAGAGAGAGAGAGAGAGAGAGAGAGAGAGAGAGAGGATGACAAGCAGACAAACCAGACAGACAGACAGACAGACAGACAGACAGACAGACAGACACACACACATCCCGTCAATACTGTTAGTGTCGCATCTTGCAGCGGACGATTCCAACAAACCAACAATAAAGGAGAAAAAAATATACGACAAATCAGTGAACGGAAAGGAAGAAAGGGAGTTATGATTTTTTCCTCCAGCAGAGTGGTAACCAAAGCAATATTTTAAAAACTGTAACAACGGTATTGGCTTTTAAGGTTTCCTAAAGCGATAACTGATTACCAAAGGCATTGTCGTGGGGATGATATTTTGTTGTTGTGGTTGATGGTAAACTGCACGTGTTTTGGCATAGAAAAAAGAATGTCTCTGAATTGAAATATTTGGTCTTTGTTGTCTAATGCATTTTTATGAACAATATTTATTTTCTCACATGTTCCATTATTTTCTGGTGTGCTTAGAAGGGATAATGGATTTTTTTTATAATTTTTTATAAGTGTGACCTATAAATAATGTAGCAGAGGTCATATGTAGTTATAATTATAGTATTCTGTAAATGTGATTTGAAAATAACACAAGGGTTCATTAACAATATTTAAGTAAGGTTGCAATTAAGACAACGGATCATTAGCAGTAAAAAAAAATAACACCCTGAGTCATTAATAGTTAAATGTAGTTTAAAAGTAACGAAGCGACCCATTAGTCATTTTCTTTACCAGTAAGAAGGTCAACACTAAGTCCTCTCTTCCCTCTTAACAACTTTCACTGTCCTCTATCAATCACATTATTTATTCACAGTAATCTCTATCATACATTATATTTGGTGTCCCTCTGTCCCTCTCTCTATGTTTTCAAATCTCCATATTATTGCAATAGTCCCTCATGTTCTGTATTGCCTTCGACTGATTACTGTCCATCATTATCATCCATTAATCGTGCTGCATCCATTTCCCTTCCCTCTTACCTCTGTTATCATATCCCTGTTGTCCTTCCTCCTTCCTCCTCCTCCTCTCTCTCTCTCTCTCATTATTAATGTTTCCTGTCGTCCCAGTTAATCATTTTTACTCACCTGATTTACTCACTTGATAGCCATTCAAACAGTTCAGCTCTGCGGCGACTCCTCTCCTCTCCTCCCCTCGGCCCTCTCCCCTTCATTGAGTGACGCCCCGCCTTTGCCTCTCCCTCACTCGTCCCCTCACTCGTCCCCTCACTCGTCCCCTCACCCCAAACACAGAGAGAACAAGTGATGGTCCGAGGTTCATAAATTATATTGAGGAGCGTAAGAGCCACTTTCCGATATTATAACGATAAATCACGACCGTACTGACCACTTCTGCCTATCGGTTTAATCCAAGAGATTGGTTGAATGGTCGCGTCAGCCTCGCCCGGCGCCGCGCCTTGGGGACAAAATACACCGAGGTGACCACGAAGGAAAGCGAGGTAGGGCAGGAGGACTCTAGCTACGATGAATGAGCTCCGAGGAACTTTGGGAATTGGGAACATTCCTAGCGCGTCTGATGGTGGGAAGAAGGGAGGCATGGAGGGAGCCTGCGTGAGTGAGGGGAGAGCAGAGGGGGAGATGTGGAGGGGACATGGGAGGGAGAGGGAAAAGGGGACGTGAGAAGAGGAGAAATGGAGGCGAAGAGGTGACGTGTTGGATGGAAGAAGGGAGACGTAAAAGGGGAGGAAAGAACGAGAGAGAGAGAGAGAGAGAGAGAGAGAGAGAGAGAGAGAGAGAGAGAGAGAGAGAGAGAGAGAGAGAGAGAGAGAGAGAGAGAGAGAGAGAGAGAGAGAGAGAGAATGAAGTGTGGCTTTATGAAGGGAGGTGTGATAACGACAACATGATGTGAATTCCTCTCAGTTTTTGTTGTTTGCCTTATATACTCAGAAGGCCACCACCACCACCAACCACCACCACCACCACCACCACCACCACCACCACCACCACCACCACCACCACCACCACCACCACCAATCATCACTTATACTAGTTTTCACTATTCACCACCACTGTGTTCATCACCACCATTCTCCAACACACCACACCATTCCACTACCACAACCAAATGCACCACAATACTCCAATATCTTAAACCTACCTCATCACCACCACCACCACAACACCACCACAACACCAAACACGTGCTACCTTCCACCGTGCCTCCCATGAACACATAAATTCCTTGAAGGCAGAAAATGAACAGCACTGGTTTTTGTGTAGTGAGTGTGGACAGTCTACATTGCGTGATGAATGAGTTTGTTCATTGACAATATTCATCACGGGGACAGTTTTATCCAGCCAGATAACTTACCCAGAGTGATGGTCCGTCACTATTATAGCTACCGTTCGTTGTGCTTGGTAAAATATAGCAGTGTTTGTTGAATATAGTGGAAGCTACAGGCAAGCTAAGGTTATTTAAAGATTAGCAGAGCACCAGCCATTACTCATATAGTGTTACAGTGTGGTCATGTCTGATTAATGACTGGCTAGGCACGGGTGAAGGGCAGGGTGTGTGTGTGTGTGTGTGTGTGTGTGTGTGTGTGTGTGTGTGTGTGTGTGTGTGTGTGTGTGTGTGTGTGTGTGTCATTCTCTCTCTCTCTCTCTCTCTCTCTCTCTCTCTCTCTCTCTCTCTCTCTCTCTCTCTCTCTCTCTCTCTCTCTCTCTCTCTCTCTCTCTCTCTCTCTCTCCCCCCTTGTCCCCCACACTCCCACCTCCACCCTCCCCAGCACCATTCCTTCCTCACCCATCCAACGTGCGTTTCCATTATGGGTCACCGCATCACTGGGATATTTGGGATTCTCGCCTTAATTACATACATTACAATGCTGTTTTTCGCTTATTGTTTACATGAAGGATTAATAATTTTGACTGATAATTGTTTTATATTTTCTTCTAATTATTATTCCTATTCTTAATTATAGATGAAGTATGACACAAAAAAAAACTAATGATTTGATACGTAAGTAAAACGGTGACCTATTTCTTCTCAACACAAACGTACAAAATAATCAGGAAGGAAAATGTAATACAAGCTAAAACAAAAACAAAAAAAATCTTCGTAGTTAATGTTGCCATGACAACGTTGCCGGTTGTACTGTGTGTGTGTGTGTGTGTGTGTGTGTGGAGGGGGTGGGAAGGAAAAGTACACGTGACAGGTGATGAGGGAACGAGGAACACAAACACATGGATTAGTGCAGTTTACTACAACATAATCTATTCACGTGTCGCCCGGGTAGGACAGTCATGTATACTCCGTCATTATAAACGCAGAGTAATAAAGTTCTATTTGAATGCACTTGAATATAGGGATAAAGAGTCCTTCCCAGGAATTAATGAGCCTATTGAGTAATTAGAAGCTTTGTTTAGTCGTAGTTACATCCCATTGTTGTCACTTGTAATGATGTGTAGCTCGTTATACTTGTTTAGTACCGAACCTCACCTTTTGCTTGGGCTAGAAATATAGTTTTCCATCAAATAAATATGTTTTTTTTTTCTTCATAATATTAACCACTCTAAGTATATTTCAATCGGTTACAGTTTCGTTTCCTTTGGTATTGCATCACAGGTAATTTCTTGAACGATCTAACAGGTAAAATTGTGGAGTAACTGTAATGATGTCAACGTGGATCCCTTGCTGGCCTTCGTTAAACAGCTATTTCCTGAAACTTGGCAGCAAATGATGGAGTCTGAAGTCTGGTCTCGTAAGCACATCAGAAAGTTTTCGTCAGCCCCGTTGAACACGAGGAGCAGGTTCTCTTGGCTCCCTCCGCCTCCAATCCTCTCCACAGTGATGATGTTTAAATATAATTAACTTCCACCCTCCACTTGATGATAGAGGACGAGCCTTACTAAGTTTTCAGATGGAATTAGAATATGTTATTTTTTCCTTTACTCTCTTTTTTGTTGGCAATCGTTTATGTCAATACGTCACCTAAGAGCGACGTAACAATTCAATTTAAAAAGCAAACAGAACGAGGGTTTGTCAGATTGTTTTGGGGGCGGAGGGAAAGGTTCACAAAATCAACATAAATGACACGTGTTTTTCAATGGGACAATATTTTTTTCTCTCGCGGCTCACATCTCTTCAATGTCACACAGTTTCTCCTTCCACGCACCTGCATCTCACCTGGAGTTCATTACCTGGAAAAACACAGGCACTCAGTATTTGGTAAAGCGCATTTTGCTCCACCTCACACCTTGGTAAACAAAACCTATAATTAAGGCGCGCGTCCATACCACACCTGTACGCCTTCCCACGCCGCCCTCAGGTGTGGCGTGTATTCGGCAAGTCTTCCCCTCCCACACCTGTTCACGCCACATGTACACTCAACAGAATCATCACAAAAATAAAGTACGTGGAAGCGCCTCACCTGCATTATACACACCTGAGCCCATTACCTGCTGCCCCAATGTGCCTCGCCCGCCCGCCCGTCTCCTCAAGCTGAAAAGGCGATTGTGTGTGAAGGGAATCAGAGTCTGTCTGGTTATGATTACGATGATGATGATGATGGTGATGATGGTGATGATGATGGTGATGGTTGTGATGGTGGGGATGATGATGATGGTGGTGATGGTGATGATAATACCAACAATAATCATGAAATTAATGCCAGTAACAAAAATGGCAGCAGGGCGAATAATATCAAATTACCAGTAAAATCAATATAGAGAACAAAGAAAACCGAGGGTTATTAGGGTTGTATTTTTTATTATAATTGTTAATGTTATTAATATTATTAAAATGTTGTTGTTATTATTATTATTATTGTTATTATTATTGTTATTATTATTATTATTGTTATTATTATCATCATTATCGTTATCATAATTATTACTATTTTATTATTATTATAATTTTTATCATCATTATTGTTATCACTATTACTAATATTATTGTTCTATTATTATCATTATTATTATTATTTTTACTATTATTATTGTTATAGCTATTATTGTTATTGATTAATAGTTCTGCGTAAGAAGCCTTTGCTGTTTTAATAGTATCAATCATTGCAATTAACAGTAAGTGAATGTATAATTCACGTCCAAGTAATGTTGAACGTTCTATGAGTGAATCGTTAGGTAAGGTTGGCTTGGAATGCCGAGGCGAGGCAGGTCATGTATTCATTAAATCATCGACCGTCTGCTTCCTGGAGGCTCACAAGTACTTCACGGACGCATAATAATCCTTCTTTTGCCTCCATTGCATGTTCTTTAAATCCTTGCTCGTGTTTTTTTTCATGTTCTTGGCTTGATGCACTCATTACCTTGTGGGAACTACCTTGAGGGGAAGAGGGGAATAGGTGCTCTCAACATGACCTGCTTTCACGTGGCTGCCGTGCAAGGGTCTGCCGCAGCTCCCTATTTCCCGCCCTGCATCTCACCCCCCACCCCCCTAACCCACCCTTCGACATACACCCATGTGCATTACTTATTTTTGCTTGAATTGAAAATCATCCAATAAACATTTGGGCTTGAGTGCCGTCCGACGCCGACAATGACCGAGGCACTTTCACCATTTCAGCAAAGTACGAGGCTGGCAGGGCTCGGTCTGGCCCAAGCAACAAGTCGTCAGAAGAACGCTGTTGATATCAAGTTGTAATGGTACTTTCACCTTTATGGAGTCCTGCCGCAAAACATTTTAGTGCCCCGGTTTCCATGGGTTCTCTCCTCGCCAGTCCAGTGTAGACGCATTGACGGAGTAATGTGGGCCTTCCCGGGACACTATTTCGGCAACCAATCAGGGTTCTTGGTTTCTGCGATGCGCGCTCACTGATTTTTAGTCACCTACGTGTAGAAAGGCGTTTTTTGTGTATTTTTTTCCCTGTCAAAAATGTGTATTGGGGGCACTAGGGGAAGCCGGAGGAAGGGGAGGGAGAAAGGAAAGGCGGGGCTGAATCAGTCCTCTTTCACCGCCAATTCTTGTAATGGTAGAGTGAAAGGGAGGGAAAGGGGAGGGAGTGAAGGGGGACACGTTGATTAACCGTAGCCATTTTTGGATGACTATTTTTCTTTAGTGTTTTCTGCTCTGATGTGACGGAGGAGCAGGAACACTGACGGATTTCTCAGTTCTCGCGAGGCTCCCGCTGGATCCTGGTTAATCCTTGATAAGAAAAAAAAATGTGATAAGCTTCTTTGCGTTATGAACTAAAAATTTATACGTATATGTAGACTTGACTTCAAATATATCATGATGGTCCGTTATTAAAGAAACACTGCACACGTTCCTCTTGCCTGTAAACCATTCAGTATTGTAGTTTTAGTTATGTACTCTGACAACTTTATACAAATGTGATAACTTTATTCACTATTTTATTTCAATAGAAAACTTTATCGAACGAGATAGCCAAGGGGGATGTGCGGCTCCCAGTCAGCTGCAAACAGTTGAACGCAGCCTCTCTCCACGGCCGATATCGGTAGCTCGCAGCGTAACTCACAGCCAATACTCCATTTGAAACTCATCCTCCAGGAGAGAGATAATGCTTGAGCAATATGTATGAGCTAACCAGGCCATTAATTAAGTGGGGACATGATATGAATTATACCAAGAGACGAGGCCTTGAGAGAGCGCTGCACCTGCTGTAATGCTCACCCCTATAATCCTATTAATTAAACACCAACTGCTGCTACTACTGCATAAATGTAACCACAGAACCTCGACTCCCAGCCGTGTCGACGAGGGTCCCTGAGCCGCCTCCTCCCCTCGCAGCCCCCTTCAGGACCTGCTGTTGACCTCTTAATGGCAGGGAGAATATTAGACAGCGGCTCGTAGTCAGACGGAGATACTCATGGCTGCAAGGTAATTAATGATGAATCAGCCGTGTTTGGTGCTCGCAGGTTTGGGGAGAAGGAATCTAATTAGCACCTGTTTATGCAGCTACAAGGACCGGCTTGCGTTAAGGTGTGTTTTATGTTTGTGTGACTGTCCTTGATTCACACTTCATTCAATCCTCCTTCAGCCTCCCACGGCGCGCCTTGTATACAGTCACGAGTCTCACCCTCGTCCACGTTTTTCCACCTCCAGTTCACTCGTTCACGGTCACAGTTTCATCACCACTACACCACCTCATTCACCTCATCAGTATTTCCTTTCCACACTCTCCCTTCTCGAATGCTATGTTTAAGCTTGTGAAATTATGTATAGATATAGCATTGATATATTCATTCCCGTTACGAGTGTTTGTATGTAGTGGTCATCGCAAACCTGTAATGAGGGATAATCTCGATAACACTTGATTTCCGAGATGTGACAAAGATGATGCCTCAATAACCAACACAGAACAGAGTATTGAGTGAGATGAACATTATATTGCAACGAGTTTATAGGAAAGAAACATTTGTCGCCATTTTGCAACCCAGTAAATTACTTTCTTAATTATATATATATTTCTTTCTCTCTATCTCCATCTTATTTTCTTATTTTCCTCTCTATTTTTTTCCTCTTCCTCTTCCTCATTTCCTCGTCTTCCAATTCTTCCTCTTTCTCCCTTTCTCCTCCTATTCATCCTCATTCCTTAAACAGACAGACACACACACACACACACACACACACACACACACACACACACACACACACACACACACACACACACACACACACACACACACACACCTCTCTGTCCTGCCCTTCACACCATAAATATTTGTATGCATGTGATCTGCCACTCTTCCTATTCCTCCTCCTCCACCTCTCGTTCTCCCTATCTCAATTTGGGTTCATCTGTCATTCCCACCAATATTTTTTTATACTCTACCCTGGTGTTCTTTTCCTGGATTCCCTTCCCACTGCCAACCCTCTATTCCATTTCCGTTTCCCAGGTCAGTTTTCAGCACCTGCGCCTCACTGAGCAACACACTCTCTCACCGCTAATCATTGCTCATCCTCGTGCATTGGTTCCTCTGATGCAATTTATCGAAAGACTCTACTGTGGAGAGTCTATGAGGGAGAGTATGAGAGAGGGAGAGTATTGAGAGAGAGAGAGAGAGAGAGAGAGAGAGAGAGAGAGAGAGAGAGAGAGAGAGAGAGAGAGAGAGAGAGAGAGAGAGAGAGAGAGAGAGAGAGAGAGAGAGAGAGAGCAGGAAAGAGAGTAAAAATATATGAGTCCTCCCAATTCGTTCGTGTTTTTAATAATTAATATCATCATATATTGTTCCATCATGATTTTTATCGTAATGTAATAACTCAGTTGCTCTCTCTCTCTCTCTCTCTCTCTCTCTCTCTCTCTCTCTCTCTCTCTCTCTCTCTCTCTCTCTCTCTCTCTCTCTCTCTCTCTCCCTCTCCCTCTCCCTCTCTCTCTCTCCTCTCTCTCTCTCTCTCTCTCTCTCTCTCTCTCTCTCTCTCTCTCTCTCTCTCTTTCTGTGTGTTAGAGAGAGAGAGAGAGAGAGAGAGAGAGAGAGAGAGAGAGAGAGAGAGAGAGAGAGAGAGAGAGAGAGAGAGAGAGCCAGGCACTGCTCTCTTCACATTGGCTGATTTGCACGTTGATGGAATATATTCGTCTTTAATGTTATTTTCTCTTATTTGTCGTTTGGGTACGCGGTTAAGCACACTCTAAAACCACCACCACCACCACCACCACCACCACCACCACCACCACCACCACCACCACCACCACCACCACCACCACCACCACCACCACCACCACCACCCCTTCATCCTCACTACTACTAAACTCAAGTGTCACGAGTAGCCTTTGCAGTAATTTAGGGGAACAACTTTTGGTCAGATTTATACGTACGTGCAGCGATACATTACCCGACGTGTCACCACCGAGCTTCCCCTAAATCTGTGTTCCTCTGTTTCGTGGACATTTCGCACGACAGTATTGCAGCAGCGGAGTGACCGAGGGATGGACGTCCTCTGTTAGGGCGGAAAAGTACGGCAGCTTTGTCTCTGTTACTCTCTTTCTCTCGCTTCTGCCATGTCCTGGAGGAGGTGAAGAAGAAATATGTCTAGAAATGGATTTGGTGGGGATATGATACACTTTTTTTTGTATATGATTGCTATTTGTACTACGACTTATACTTTATTTACAAACAAGTCAATGATGGAAAGAAAATGTACGAATTAGCTAGCCATCAGCATTCTAAATACACACAAATACTACATAAAATGGTTCGGCAAAATAGCAAAACACGTTAACGTAGCCTAAAATAATTATGCGAGTTTCTGTCTGAGGTAAAGTAGAAAATATGGGGTTGAAAGCAGCAACGCCCGGATGGGGAAATCAGGAGTAAATGGATTGGTGAATTGAGGCGTGAAGAAGTGAATGAAAGTAGTGTGAGTGGGTTGTGATGGCGTGATGAGGAGGAGTGAGTGAAGGAGGAGGAGCAGGCTGTGAGGCTGATGAGGAGACGAGGTGATTGCCTTCCAAGGGCGATGAGGAGACAGATTGGCCTTTTAGTGAGAGAGAGAGAGAGAGAGAGAGAGAGAGAGAGAGAGAGAGAGAGAGAGAGAGAGAGAGAGAGAGAGAGAGAGAGAGAGAGAGAGAGAGAGAGAGAGAGAGAGAGAGAGAAGGGAAGAAAATATTTAAAAGATTTCTAGTGTGGTGCTAGAGGGATGATCGTGTGTGTGTGTGTGTGTGTGTGTGGGTGTGTGTATGTGTGTATGTGTGTGTGTATTCCTTTCTAACTGGATGACAAAATATAGCTGGTGACAGTGTAATCGTCCGGCCTAACCTTTGGCAGGGTTGGCGAGGCAAAATGTGCGTGGGATATATTGAAAAAAATCCACCTAAACCCAGCCAAGCCCAGGCCTCCTACAGAAGCTTTGTTGTAGCGGCGGAACAAGAGAATGTTTGTCATCATCGAAATACACTTTTTTTCATGTTTGTGTGTGTCTGTGTGGGTGTGTGTGTGCGTGTGTGTGTGTCAGATTTGAACACAATTAGATTAATGTTTTTTATTCCTTTTGACGCTGGAGTGGTGTGTTTCATCGTTTTTTTGTTCGTCGTTCAATGTGTCGTTTCAAGTCTTGTTGTAAATTATGAAGAGGAAAGGTTGAGAGGCGTTGCTTTTGTCACATTGCCTAAGGGGGACTTACATGTGTTTGCGTCACTTCAACCTGCAGTCTGTCTCTCTCTCTCTCTCTCTCTCTCTCTCTCTCTCTCTCTCTCTCTCTCTCTCTCTCTCTCTCTCTCTCTCTCTCTCTCTCTCTCTCTCTCTCTCTCTCTCTCTCTCTCTCTCTCGCTCTCGCTCTCTCACACACACACACACAGGCGTTGGTGGTTTGTGTACAATTTCCAGGCCTTCCAGACTCCCCTCCACAGGCGAAATCCCTTCAAAAATTATGGCATAGGGTCACCCACCTACCTCATAAATAATTTTGAGGTTTCCCTACCTGTATTTTTTTTATTTAATTTTTTTTTCGCATGATTTTTGTAATGGAATTCTTGGTAATGCTTTATTTTTTTTTTTATTTATTTATTTATTTATTTTTTTTTGCCTTCTTATCGTTTATTTGTTTATTTGTTGTGATGCTGAGTTATTTTTTTTATTGTATTTATTTCTACGTGATTTTGCTTCTCATGTCTGAAGTATTTTTTTCGATATGAGTAATAAGTATTTTATATTGTTTTTATATTTTTTTTATTGAAATTCTCCCATTTTCATTTGTTAATTCTTTTCAGTTCCTTTCTACGACTTTATCTCTCTCTCTCTCTCTCTCTCTCTCTCTCTCTCTCTCTCTCTCTCTCTCTCTCTCTCTCTCTCTCTCTCTCTCTCTCTCTCTCTCTCTCTCTCTCTCTCTCTCTCTCTCTCTCTCTCTCTCTCTCTCTCTCTCTCTCTCTCTCTCTCTCTCTCTCTCTCTCTCTCTCTCTCTCTTTCTATCCCTCCATCTTTCGCCATCTCCCTTCCTTAATACTTCTCTTTCACTCGTTCCCTCCCTCGCTTTTTCCCTCTTTCCCTCTTGCTCTTTTTCCCTCCCTTCCTCCCACCTTTCCTGACCCCTGATATCTTTCCTTCCTTCCCTCTCCCTCTTTTTCCCTCGTCCTCTCCAAGAAAACGCCAGCAACACGCGGTTAATGGACGATTATCCACCAAATTAACTTAGAGACGACAAAAAGGAAGTGAAAAAGGTGTTCTCAGATACACTTAGTATCGAGCGGAGCTTTTTCACCCGTGCAACTTTCCTTATTGTGTTAACTGGCTTTTTAACGGTAATTTTCATATAGAAGAAAGCGAAGATGAGAGAGATTAGTGATAGATAAAAAGGAAATTAAGATGAAAATTGGTGATGATGGTGATAATGATAATGGTAAGGATGATAATAATAACAACATTTGATTCACTGCGTTAATGTTAATATTGATGGTGTATATAGGAACCATGATGAGAGTAAGGAGACGAAGAAGTACATTAAAAACTAAAGTAACAAAGGAGACTTGAAATTTAATAGTCAAACAGATAAATAACTGAGCCATAAAAAATAGAAATAAAAAAACTGGAAGAGGAAGTTAAGAACAAAAATCATAAAGGCTAGGAGGAAGAGGAAGGGGAAAGCGATGAAGAAGATTAGAAAAAAAAAAGGAAAAAAAAAGAAGAGGAAGAAAATAAAAGAGGAGGAGGAGGGTCTCAAGACAAAGTGAAAATGAAGTGTGAGGCTGAGGATGGTTGGCCTTGCTAGCTTCAAAGGCTTCACGGCAAAAATGGTCCTTGGTGTTGGAAGCTTAAGCCATTCCGGATATTTTAGACGTGGGGGAGTGGAGGGGGGGCGTAGGGCGTGGCGGGAAGGGCGGGGCTGGGCGGGGCTGGGCGGATGAGAGTCGAGGCTGAGTATGGAAAAGGGGAAAGTAAGGATGCTTAAGTGAGGGTAAAAAAAGGAAAAGAATGGGAGGGAAGAGAAGGTGCCAGAGGGTAGAAGGAAGAAGAGGAGGTGCAGCTGTAGGGTGGGAAGGAAATATAGCGATGAGAAAGAAATAGAGAGGATGAGGAAAAAGTGTGATGGAAAAGGAAGTGATTTTTTTCCCTTCTCTCAAGAGGCCAGAGGGAAACAGGGAAACCGTCTTGAAGGGAAGATGTAGGAGGGATGAAGTGTGTCAAGAGAGGGTACGGAGAGGAGAGGAGAGGAGAGGAAGGGAGTCACACCAGATGGAAAGAAGAGAAGAGAACGTGAAAAGAAGGACACGTAGTAAAGATGGGAAGAAAGACAACCAATAAAAAAGAGAAATATGAAAGAAGATGAAAAATATTATTGAAATCAAAATATATGTTTAAAGTGTATTTTTTCTATAATATTTCTAATACCAACATATAACATAACCTACATAACTTCACTAACAGATCAATACGAAATTATATACATATATTCCATTTTTTTTTCAACACACAACCAACAAAACGAAATAATCCACTACATACTTAACACACTAACTAAACTAAACTCTAACTACAACTTCCTCATCATCCACATATCAAAAACATAGACATCAAACATTTCTCCCTCTGTCATTATTTTCCTTAGTTACTGCTGATCCACATTTCCTCCTGTCACGGGGGGTCTCCAAGGGTCAGAGAAGAAGCTCAATTGATCACTATAGTAGAGACGCTCCCTCCCTTCGGCCTCCCATATCCTTAAGTAATTAATGTACGTCTCAGAGTGGGTACCGCCTCTTCCATTGGCCTGGGGCTCCCGGGGGATGAGGGGGATAACAATGGATAAAAAAGATGGTGTGGAACTAAGATACGAAGATGAAGATGACTGTACTAGAGGGTAAAGTGAGAGAGAAAGAGAAAGAGATAGAGACGGAGAGAGAGAGAGAGAGAGAGAGAGAGAGAGAGAGAGAGAGAGAGAGAGAGAGAGAGAGAGAGAGAGAGAGAGAGAGAGAGAGAGAGAGAGAGAGAGAGAGAGAGAGAGAGAGAGAGAGAGAGAGAGAGAGAGAAGAAAAAAAAAACATCCAGCTAGTCAGATAGATATTTGTTTCTTTCCTACATTACAAAACAAAAAAAATCTTATGCATAATTTCACAAATTTTTTTTTATAAATACTATACTTTAGAATATGCTATTGAAGGAGAAACATTAATCATTTACCGAAAGGTTAGACAGGAGAAAAGTGTGTTAATAATACGTAAATATGTGTTATAGACAGATATATATTAAGCATTTCAGCAATACTTAGAGGGGAGTAGACCACAGCATTAAAAAAAACTGTAATAACATAGGATGTGAGCTAGAGAGAGAGAGAGAAGAGAGAGAGAGAGAGAGAGAGAGAGAGAGAGAGAGAGAGAGAGAGAGAGAGAGAGAGAGAGAGAGAGAGAGAGTTAAAACGTATGGTGTATAGCGTTGGTAGGTAGGGAAAAGGGTGACGGGAGGGGTAGGTAATGATGGAGGAAAGGAGAGGTTAGGGTGCCACTGAAGGGACTGGTGATTGACAGGGAGAGATATGAAAAAGGACAAAAGGTAGAGCCATAGGGAGACTTAATAATTTGAAGCGGCGTTGTCAGAGGAAGGAAGAAAAGAAGGAAGGAGCCACGATAGAGAATGTTTCATATAGAGGAATTTTAAAGGCGGCCGAGCGATGTGTTCTCTTTTAAGTTGATAGAAAACTTAAGAAAACTATCCCTTTTAATATCCAAGGGAAAAGTAAGTGGTTGTTAGAAGTATTAAACATCCACAAATGTTTTTAATATGATGTGTATCCTGATAAAACAACGTATTTTAAACACATGAGGATTAACTAAACAAAGATACAGTTTTACTCTCTCTGATCTGTGATAGTGTTGTAGTTTTCTTAACACAAACACATTACTTTTTAGTTTGAATTACAAGGAGTATGTATGTACGTATATATATAAATTTTCGACTAGTACCAAATAACATAGTGAGCCTAAGAATATATCCATGTAAAGTGTGTGACTCGTGAGGTGGAGAGAACAATAGTCACAGCGGAACTCATGCACAGGAAATAAAACACCGAAGAGTTTTTCCCTCGTATGTGGAGGTGAGAACCAATAACTGGGAAAGACACAGCGGGACGTTAAAGAGAGAGAGAGAGAGAGAGAGAGAGAGAGAGAGAGAGAGAGAGAGAGAGAGAGAGAGAGAGAGAGAGAGAGAGAGAGAAGAGACGAGAGATAAAGGATAGGATGGCTGATGAGAGACATAGTAGGCCTCGGCGCTGATAGGGATATTTTAATCAGGGCGGATGGAGGAATATTAAGTAGAAAAAATGGAATGTTTTGCAAAGCGATGTTAAAGTCAAATGAAAAGGAAACCAGGACGGAAGAGTGGAAGGGAGGCGACTGAGTGGAAACAAAAAATGATGAGAGAGGGAGAAAAAATAGAACGGGAAAAAGTGGGAGAGCAGGAAAAGCTCAATTGACGACCTTACTCCGAGGGGAAATTAATGAAAGATAGTGGGTGAGATGACGTAAGGTGATTCCGTAAAATATGAACGATTAGTCGAGATAAACGAAGATAACGATTCAATGGTCCTCCCAGATTACTGCAAGCCTGGCCACAAAACTTTCCCAAAATTAGACGAATTCCCGGGACATTTTGTGGTGAAATAAAGCGATAAGGTGAAATGACGCGCAAAGTGCCTGATAAAAACGCCGGGGGAACTAACTAAAAGAAGGGAAAAAATAGTAGAACGATAAGCCTTTATATTTTTTTTTGGGGGGGGGCGGGGGGTAAAATGTCATGAATTGATTAAACTTGTGATGCCCTGATTCATGCTGGGAGGAAAATAATAAGAAGAAAAAACGTTAGGAAATACATAACGTGGATGATATAACGAATATTAGAGTTCTGCTTCAAAGGACATAGATTGATGGTGTCATGTAAGCTACGAACGTTCAATAAAATAAACATATACAATAATTAATAACATAATTAAAATTGAATATGCGTTGAAGCAAATATTTGGAGTTTGTGTTTATGTGTCAATCATGTTTATAAAATCGCTGTATATTTTCCATAATAATTTCATAACACGGTTCCTGCATGAATATTTACTACACATTTTCATTATTTTGTGCCATTTCTTGTAGTTTTATCATTTCCTTCCTTTATTCTATCCCTTCTTCCATCCTTATGTCCTTCCTTCCTTCCTTCCTCTCTTCCTCCCCTTCAGTCCTTTCGTTCGCCTCATATATAACTTTTCATCTTAATACTTCAGCTTTCGGCCCTTACATGCCCTTCATTCCTTCCTTTCTTCCCTTCTCTAAAGCTGAAAGGTTAACTGGTATTTTCATTTTTGCCTTCCTCTTTTTTTTTTTATCAGTCCTACGTCTTGAATGTCTTTTTTTTTTAGTTTAGATTTTTTTTTTTTAAACTTGATCAATTTTTATTTTATTTTGTTTGTGTGTGTGTATAAAACTGTATTGATGGTATTCGTTTGTCCTCGTTTTTTTTCTCTCCTTTTTTTACGTAGTTGGTTTATTTGTCATTGCTCTCTATTGATTCTCTCTCTCTCTCTCTCTCTCTCTCTCTCTCTCTCTCTCTCTCTCTCTCTCTCTCTCTCTCTCTCTCTCTCTCTCTCTCTCTCTCTCTCTCTCTCTCTCTCTCTCTCTCTCTCTCTCTCTCTCTCTCTTTCTCTCATTCTCACCTTCCTCTCCCTTTCTTCCCTCCCCCACTCTCAGCTTTTCCTTGACTTTACCTCCGCCTTTCCATTTCCCTATTCTCCCTCTTCTGCCTCCTCCCCTTCCCTCCTTTCCTCTTTTTCTTCTTCCTCTCCTTCCCTCCTTTCCTTTCCTTCTTCCTCCTCCCTTCCCCTCCTTTCCTCTCCTTCTTCAGCCTCCTCCCCTTCCCTCCTTTCATCTCCTTCTCCAGCCTCCTCCCCTTCCTTCATTCCTCTCCTTCTTCCTCCTCCCCTCCCCTCCTTTCCTCTCCTTCTTCAGCCTCCTCCCCTTCCCTCCTTTCCTCTCCCGGTCAGACCTTCATTTGGGGAATTGTGTGAACCAATTCGTGTTTGTGGACAAGATTGATGACCCTCCACACGCCTCACCTTCTTGCCTCACCTGCATCTACTTTGTGTATGTGTGTGTGTGTGTGTGTGTGTGTGTGTGTGTGTGTGTGTGTGTGTGTGTGTGTGTGTGTGTGTGTGTGTTGGGTAATATGTTAATGCATTGTTAGTACTTCCATAAAGGGCAACCAGGCATTGGATTAATTACGATTACATAATCAAATATCACAATTACATATCATGATTGCATCGTTATCATCATCACCATCATCATCATCATCATTATCATCATCAGTATTACTATCATCATCATTTTTGTTGTTGGTTATGCTATCATATTTATAATCTAATAAAAGAATGGAAAATATTAAGCAATCACGATGCAATCACAACCATGAACGTGAAGTAATATAATCAATGATCTCTGTCTGATTATTACGTGAAAAATGTCTGATGTTATGTGAAGCCAAAACTTATTATTTGCTTTATATCGTAACACAAGAATACAAGACTGAGGCAAACATAGACTTGATGGGAGTGTTGTGAAACCATCCAGGTGTGTGTGTGTGTGTGTGTGTGTACTGAGGCTGTGAGGGGAGAGTGCAAGACTGGCGTTAACCTTCCCTTGTCCTCTCAAACCTCTACCGGTCTTGCATAACAACACCAACGCAGTTCAGTCTGTTTCCCAAAGAACCTTTCTTCATACACACTCCCCTTCATCCTCATTGTACACATATACAACAAAGATTTCATAACAAATATATATGAACATTACAAATTAACACTCCTCACAGTCCTTGGTTTGGCAAGACACCACAAGCAGCACCAGTCTGGGTTGCACTGTCCTGGATGGTCACGAGGCAGACATGTGTTCTGACAACTGCTCTTGTTTCCTATGTGTTCTTTTTTGCAACATACATCGTCTTATATAGATTTCCTTTCCGTGGAACATCACTTCTTCTTTAACCTCACAGTGTTAGTATTACAGGTGTTGAAAGTAACTGATAAATGCTCTTATTATGTTCCCTCTTGCTTCATCTGCCCTTTTTTCTGTCACCTGGATGTCCTGTTCTGGTGTTATACCTTTGTTACGTGGCGACACCTGAAGCTATACTAGTAAGCTTGACTATTGTTCATGTGTTAAACTTATTTGTATGTGTGATGTACATATCGTCATTGAGCAGCACATTATTTATCTAACCATATAGCAAGAAGGTCATAGTTCAATTGACGTTACTCCTGTACTATGAGAGAGAGAGAGAGAGAGAGAGAGAGAGAGAGAGAGAGAGAGAGAGAGAGAGAGAGAGAGAGAGAGAGAGAGAGAGAGAGAGAGAGTGAGAGTGAGAGAATAAGAGAGTGAAAGAGAGTTGGCTCATTGTAGGGACCGTAACCTTACATATCCTTAAGCTTGTATTCTTTATATTTCTCCGTGATTCATGTTACATCCATTATTCCTCACTCAGTTCTATCTTATACTGAATACTGCTTTGTACTCTCAGTCCTTGACCACTTTGATAGATGTGCAACAGTTAATGTTAGTAATACTTAATGCTACACAGTAATTCTACACACAGCTGTACACAATGTAATCTCGTATAGTCTCACACACTCGGGGTTGGTAGTTGTACACTGAAGGATTAGTCTTGGTATTATTATAATGAAACATAGTAAACACTTGAATAATTATTGTTTTCATAATCATAATTTTTTTTTTTGGTCAGATATTCGTGAAAAAAAAAATATACGGTGTGAAAATGTATTGGTTATATATTCATAGTGTGATTATTATTATTTTAGCATTTTATTGTAATCGGTAATCATTGAGAGTGTAATCCTTATCAGTTTGTGTAATTAATGATGTGTCTGAGAGGAAAGTTGCATAAAAAGTGAATATTAATTAATAAAGATACAAAAGAAAATTAAGAAAAAATAATACAAAAAAATGTTTGAAAGTGAATAATATGAGAAAACGAAATACAAAGAACTAATGACTGAGTGCCCCATTTTTTTTTCTCTCTCTCTCTCTCTCTCTCTCTCTCTCTCTCTCTCTCTCTCTCTCTCTCTCTCTCTCTCTCTCTCTCTCTCTCTCTCTCTCTCTCTCTCTCTCGCTCTATGTGTGTGTGTGTGTGTGTGTGTGTGTGTGTGTGTGTGTGTGTGTGTGTGTGTGTGTGTGTGTGTGTGTGTGTGCCTGTGCCTGTGTGTCACTCAGGCTTCTCTATGTACTGTCTCGCCTCTTCCTCTTACTTCCTCACTCAACACTGGCTCTCCGTGCTTCCTCCTTCCTACCTTGTATACTTCCCTCTAGTTGTCTCTTTCCTCCTTATACTAGGTGACGAATATGACTGGTTAACATCTGTAGTATTAGCTAGTTGTATTATTAGTATTATTATTGTTATTTTCATTATTACTATCACTGTCATCATTATTTTCATCGTTATCGTTATCAAGTCTTGTTTTCCTTTGTACTCATCTTCATTTTTTCAACGGATTCCTTTTTTTTTCGCGGGTGTTCTTTGTTTATTGCGTGTTCATTTAACGTAGTGCAGATTCAGGCAATTTAGAGCTTTCGGTACTCGCAGCTGAAAGGAGATTTTTCTAACGCACACGTTTTCCATCTAGGAATCGGCCTTTGTAGTCGAGAGCGGCTGAAAAATTGTTCGCTCACATTTATAATTAATATCCCTTTCACTCCTCCTCTCCTTGCAATAGATAAAGAGAGAGAGAGAGAGAGAAAAAAAAAGAGAGTGAGAGAGAGAAAAAAAAGAGAGCAACTTAACAACACTTAACAACACCATCACTTTACTAAAAAAAAATTCATCATACACACATTTTTTTCTTCACATTTTAATCCATTGGTGTCCGCTGCCTCCTCCTTCACACCTCTTCGCCCTTCCTGCCGCCCCCTCGTCGGCGCCTCACGTACATGCATTAGATCAAGGGGTCGAGTGATGGAGAGAGAGTGGAAGGCAGGGAGGGAAGGAAGGAAGGAAGGAAGGAAGGAATGAAGGAAGGAAGGAAGGAGAGGGTTTGGAATGGCAGCCATTTTATCCTCAGCCTTAGTAGACGTTGAGAAGTCGGTTGATCGGTAATTTAATGGAGAATTCGTGTTTTAGGCAGAGTTGGAGCGAGTGTGCCCTATGTGAGGTGAAGGTGGTGATGGAGGAGGAGGAGGAGGAGGAGGAGAAAGGCTTTGATCGCCCTAGTAGTGGTGGTGGTGGTGGTGGTGATGGTGGTAGTTGTGGTGGTGGTGGTGGTTATGGTGGTTGTAGTGGAGTTACCGATGAAAAGGAAAGAAAAGAAAAGAAGAAAAGACTGATGAATGCAAAGAATAAAAGAATATGACAGAAAAAGATGAGGGTTTTCTTGTGGCGGAAAATAAAAGTGAAGGTTGAGTTGTATACAATGTGGAGCTGAGACGCGGTGCTCACTTCCGTTTCCTTGTCGTATGTGGAATTTGATCCGTTAAAGTAAGCTCTCGTGTAGTTCAGTCTATGTTTTGTTGCATTTCTTTGGCGTGAGGTCAGGTACTACTAGACCAGCGGGTAGTCAGGTAAGAATAGACTCACGTAGGAAATAAGAAAGTCTGGTAAGTTGATTTATAAGTAAAGGTAAGAATTTTATCATTGAAATATGGTTTAGTAATAAGATGATAGCAATAAGATTATTTTGAACTTTAAAATAAATTGTCATATAAAAATAGTTTGGTATTCAAGGATAAATGTGTGTGTGTGTGTGTGTGTGTGTGTGTGTGTGTGTGTGTGTGTGTGTGTGTGTGTGTGTGTGTGTGTGTGTGTGTGTGTGTGTGTGTGTGTGTGTGTGTGTGTGTGTGTGTGTTTGTTCACTCAGTATTCCCTTCACACATCTCTATCTCGTATCACGCTAACCTATTTTTTTTCTCTCCCTTCCAGGTAAGTTGATGCCACAGCACAGGGGTGTTCAGGCCACTGACTCACCTAGCGTAAGTAAGGAACTGAATGTAAGGTTGTAAGAAGTGTGTGTGTGTGTGTGTGTGTGTGTGTGTGTGTGTGTGTGTGTGTGTGTGTGTGTGTGTGTGTGTGTGTGTGAGAGAGAGTGTGTGTGTGTGTTATGAGTCCTAAGGTCAACCAGGATTGGCAGGACTCTTAACCTGTGAGTCCGCTTATGGAAAGTTGACTAAATGCGTAGATTGGTGGTAGTCTTACATTTTTTAACACACACACACACACACACACACACACACACACACACACACGCACACACACGCACACACACACACACACACACACACACACACACACACACACACACACACACACACACACACACACACACACACACACACACACACACAGTATAGCAGTGAAATCCATCCATTGAGGCGTAAACCATTTTTTCGTTCTTGATGCCCTACACGCACCTGGATTTACACAAAGGTTACTGAGGCAAATATCATGCACATTATATGGTGGCGAGGGAGTTTTATTGTGAGTTGTTCCATGACTTCAAAGAGTTTATTTTATTACCTTTAAACTACTTGCATATCGATGTTTTATTTGTTTTGTTATATGCATTTTTTGCTGAATAAATCGCCCTTTGTTAGTTCCTCATTCCTTATTTTTGTTGTTGTTGTTCTCGTAATGATAATAATAATAATAATAATAATAATAATAATAATGATGATAGTCAATAAGAACAATAACTTTAATAACACATTAAACAACATCAACAACTACTACAATAACATTTGAAAATTAAGATTATAAATTCTAAAAATCAAATATCGATTTGTATTTATTCATCAACAAAATGTGTCAAAATCTTGCTCACTTTACCTCCTCTTGCTATATAACCGAGTGACCTCAAAATACTTTCCTCCTTTGCTTCATTCAGACGCTGTCCTTGGTGTCGCCTCTAAAGCTGAAACTCATTGCTCAGAACTTTGCTAAATATTCAACGCTAGGTTATTCCTGGCATCATTCACCCTTACCGAAGCCAGTTATAAAACAGTCTTCTTAATGCTGTTTTCTAACCCTTCTCTCAGACCTTTATCTCCGGTAGGCTTATGGTACAAATGGAGTCTGTCTTACTAGTCTCAGAAAGTGTAATTTTGTGATCATACTTCCTCTGGCCAAACCTTCCCTCATACAGACTTCCACAGTGCTAATATCATGCTATCTTAAGTATATTAATAATTACTGATCTTCTGAACTTGCTAACGTACTAATGCAAGTAATTCTTCATCTTTACACCTTCATCATGCACTCTGGGGGAAGCCTTTGCCCGTATTGCCTTATTTAAGTTTTCCACGTTACTGTGGCTTTTTGATTTTTTTCATGGGGGAGCAGTGGAAGTTAGTTTTCATTTATTTTTCAATTCTATCTTTAGCTTTTGACCATGTAAAAAGAGTAGAGTGGAAAAGATAGGATAGAAAGAGAGAAAAGAAAAAAAGAGCAAAGAAATCAAGGAAAAAAGAAAACAAATTTGTTCACACACACACACACACACACACACACACACACACACACACACACACACACACACACACACACACACACACACACACACACACACACAAGTACGTGGTAGTCAGTAGACACAGGTGAGCCTCAGGTGTGATCTTGAGGGGCAGCAGAGGGCGAGAAGGCTCAGGTGTGTGTGTGTGTGTGTGTGTGTGTGTGTGTGTGTGTGTGTGTGTGTGTGTGTGTGTGTGTGTGTGTGTGTGTGTGTGTGTGTGTGTGTGTGTGTGTGTGTGTGTGTACGTAAATGCAATGAACGAGAATCATGCAAATATCCATTAAATTCATGCATGTTTGAGGCAGTAATTATAGTCGGATGAGGTAATTTAAGAGCAAGTTCAGATACCGAGAAAATTAAAGGTGTACATGCAAGAAGAAGGAAAACTTACATCGTGTGCACCATAGCAACACACACACACACACACACACACACACACACACACACACACACACACACACACACACACACACACACACACACACACACACATGCAAGCTGAAGAAAACACAACACAAAATATCATCTGTTCAGGTGTGAGTCCAAACGGAATTCATATGTGTAGACGAATATCGAGTGGCAGGTTGTGGAGGGGAGGGGTGGGTGAGGGTAGGTGTGAGTGGTGGTGGTGGTGGAGGGGGAGGCAGGGTTACAGGTGTGGAGGCAGGCCAGGTGAGGCAGGTAATAGTGGAACAGAGAGGCGTACTAAAAGGATCAACCTGCTAATGGCATTCGGCGTTCCAGTGCACCAAGTTAATTACTCCACCTTTTGCCTTGCTCCTTCATTACCGGACTAATTTTTCCCCCTGCTGCTGCGAGTCTCTTCAGGAGATTAAATAAGGGCCAAGTATCGCGGTGCAAATATTTTTCACTATAAAAAAGGAAAGTGATGTGAGTTAAACGGGTTTTTTTTATATCATTTTCTTTTTCTTTTACTTACGTGTGATGGATGAGAGGTTGTTGTGGTCCGTTTGTTTGTGTGTGTGTGTGCGTGTACGTGTACGTGTGTGTGTGTGTGTGTGTGGGAGTTTAGAGAGAGATAGATAAAGAGAGAGAGGGAGATAGATAGATAGATAGAGTACACAACATCAACGCTCGATCTAGCAATACTGCAATTCTCACAGTCTGTCTTCCTGAACACACACACACACACACACACACACACACACACACACACACACACACACACACACACACACACACACACACACACACACACACACACACACACACAACAGAAGCCTGAGTATTAAGTAAATAGCAGAAGGTCACAGTTCACACACACACACACACACACACACACACACACACACACACACACACACACACACACACACACACACACACACACACACACACACACACACACACACACACACACACTGCTGCAGGGGAAGCTTTACTCCCTCCTGCTGGTGGCGGCGTCAATACATCCTGGTGGGCGGCAAGATTCTGTTTTCTTCTTGATTTACAAAGTGGCATTTGGTGGCAGCAAAGCGTCGGTCTGTCAGCGCCGGTGGACAGGAGGAGGAGGAGGAGGAGGAGGAGGAGGAGGAGGAGGAGGAGGAGGAGGAGGAGGAGGAGGAGGAGGAGGAAGAGGAAGATAAACAGAAGCATCAGGGAAAAAGAAAGATTGAAAGAAGTGGAGATGGAATAAAACATAAAAAAATGGACTGGAAATGCATGAAGAAAAAAAACAGAGAGAGAATGAAAATTAGAATTAAAAGTCAGGTACGTGAAAACTTGTTAAGGGAAAATGTATTGAAGCAGAGCAAGAGTTATGTTGGAATATAATAATGTTGACTTGCATTACGAGTTGATATTATTTAATGTTTTTTTCTCCGTTTTTTTTTTTTTCCCGAGGTCAAGGTAAAATAAATATCTTCACACATAATAAATACATCAAACATTTGGAGTGAAAGTTGATATTTTGAAAGCGACATCTTGCCTCGAGCTTATAGATGAAAATAAAATATATTCATCAATAATAATTCTCATGACAATTTGTTTTTAAATTATCTATATGTCAACAAGGTTACCACGTAGCGTTAACTAAATAATGAACTCTGCTACGTGCATTAATTATTTATAGCATAATTGACACAATGAGTTATATTCCATAAGGCGTATTATTGTTGTTGTTATTATTACTATTATTATTATTATTATTATCATTACTATTATTATTATTATTATTATTAGTGTTTGTTTCATTAACGTTATGCTTTATTCTCCATATACAACTCCCCTTTCCTAGTCCTCCCCTTCAAAAATAAGATACACAAATACACCATAATCGTTTAAAACACACACACACACACACACACACACACACACACACACACACACACACACACACACACACACACACACACACACACACACACACACACACACACACTGAAAATGTCAGGAAATGTCCCTTGCAACACGTATAACTGTGAACGGAGGACGAAGAGGTGACAGCGGCGTGAACTTGAAGGGTCGACGCGAGAAAGACGCTGGAATTGCCTATTAAATATTGATGGTCATGAGTATTAGGAAAGAAATCGTGAAGGGCAGCTGACGTGAACTTATTTTTCCTTCCTCTCTCTCCTTTTTTTTTAATCCAATTCTGGTACACTTGTAAGCGTGGTATTTATTTTGTGGTGCATTTATTCTTTCGTTTTGGCTGTTGTCTGTCAGTAAACTCAGCCATTCAATTTATGGATGAAGTGTGTGTGTGTGTGTGTGTGGGTGTGTTATGTGTGTGTGTGTGTGTGTGTGTGTGTGTGTGTGTGTGTGTGTGTGTGTGTGTATTTGTGTGTGTGTCTGTTTGTTATTGTCATGGAAAGGATTTTACGTGAATATTCTAAAAGCAAGAGACAGAACCGTGGCACACAATGTTTCCCTGTGCACACTTGAATTTTAATTTCTTTTCCTCACGTGTCTATGAGTCTGACAACACACGAGGGATGACTGTATGACATGCATTGTTATATTGTTTTATATATCTCTTTTTTTACCATGTTTTTGGCATTATTTTTCCTTCTCCTTCAAGACTGGGCTCGTTACTTCCATCTAGTCTATGATTGGATATTTAGTATACGTCGAGGTCCTATCAAGAACTAATTATTCGTTAGCTCCTTGAAGCAAACCGGATCACCTTCCACTGTAACAAACACGGAGTGAACAGAGGAAAAAAGGCCTTGACGAGATTATGTACTTTTTACTTCCTCCTCCGCCCTCCTTTTTTTTATTTACTTTTTTCATAGTGAGTGAGGGAGTACGAGGGTGAGGGAGAAGGCGAGTTGCACTGTATGAAATTTAGTTGAGGTTTTGCTTTACTTTTACTGTTCTTTATTCCTCACTACTCCTTTTTATTTTTATTTTTCTCTCTTTTTTTTTTCTCTCTCATCCATTGTCATTATTTCCTCTTGCTAGCTCCAGTAACACGGTTTTGAGTTTCGTTACATTGTGTTCCTTCGCCAGCGGGGCCTTGCGTGCACCCAACATCTCATGGGAGTCTCCGTGCAATATTCAGGAGCGACGTTCACCGCCAAGAAACTCATAACACCAATATGAGGAAGACCGCAATGATTCTCCTCCCCGCTGCCTGTGTATCCACCTCATTCAGTAAACATCTGCGTTCCAATCCTGTAAACTCCAGAATGTGATTATTTTGCATGTTTGTCACATCCACGAAACAACAGAAACGGGACAAACATCACGCTGACTAATTCTATATCCAATAAAGTTTTGCTTTGTTTACTTTATATTCCCGACAACAGACCATCCGCTGCTGCGTTTGACAGCTACTCGCTCTCCTGTGTACTCGTCCTTTCCCAAATTTACCTTAATTGTTGATGTTTTTGCAATAAAGGCCTCTCACGTTTCCAGCCGTAATGATGAAAGGTAAAAGAAATCGACGATATATTGCCTGTTTTATCTCTGGCGGCTCTCACTTTGTGTCCTCGGAATGCATTTGCATCAGTGCCCACCTTTTGTATTCCCTTTGATGGGCCGCATAAAACTGAGCGTGTTGCGCATTGCTGTCATTACTCCATCATCAAATATTGACTCCACGCCTTCCACCATGATTCCTGCCCCTCACTCACTCCCTCACTCCGGCTAGCGGGCCTATGTTACTTCACCTTGTCCTCTCTCGTTCCCTTTGTCCCTTTACTTTCACGCTTCACTCTCCCTCATCCTACAGCATCATCCTTCCTCTCAATAGTAACCTCACCCTGCCCTCCCCCCTCCCCCATGCCCCACCCCCCTCCACGCTAGCTCCCTGCAGGTATTCCAGAAATTTTATGCCCATAAACATCCCCCTCCAAACAGTTTCCATGTCTGCCTGATGAAAGACTTGAAATTTTTCGACTGAGGAATGTTTCTGCCGCCTGCCTTTTAGTGCAAGTTTTATGACGCGGCTCCAGATTCTTGCTGACGCCACGCATTCATGACTCTTATTATTATTATTGCTGATCTTTTTCATTGTTATGGCGATGTTGAAGGCTGGAATGCACGTCACTTGATTGTGGAGCTGCAGGTTGTTATTATTGTTAGCATTATTGTTATTACTATTTTTGTTGTTATTATTATTATTGTCATCATTACTATTATCATTATTATAACAACAACAACAACAACAACAGCAACAACAACAACAAATACTTCTATTAGCATACATTATTAAACTTTTATTTTACTAATCTGATGCTTAGTTTTTCTCATCTTCCATAAAATTCAACAATATAACATTACACCAAAGATCCAATTTAGCTAATCCTCACATTTTTCATCCCAATCAACCTTCGTGGACGTGGTGTGATTGGCAGCAGCATTGTTCACTCTTTGGTTGAGGTTGTGAAGAGGAGGCGGCGCTGCAACACACACACACACATACACACACACACCCACACACACACACAGGCGGCTGAAATGAGTCTCACCTTCAGAAGCTCACGTTACAGCGTCACCCGAAGCATATTTTGTGCCAGCGGATGCTTAATTAAGTTCATTCTTCCATTGGGTGACCTTTTCAAGTACTCTTACCTTGCCGTGTTCACCTATTTTTTTTTGTGTGTGTGTGTAGTGTGTAGCGTGTGTGAGTGTGTGTGTGTGTGTGTGTGTGTGTGTGTGTGTGTGTGTGTGTGTGTGTGTGTGTGTGTGTGTGTGTGTGTGTGTGTGTGTGTGCGTGTGTGTATGTGAAGAAAAAAAGTTACTAACATACTTACACCTACACAAAAAAAAAAAATAGCAAGATGAAAGAAAAAAAAAGTCAGCCAGAGAACAGAATATCGAAGCCTCACTCACGTACAAACCAGTATGGGTAATTAGAAACAGTAATGCGATTTGAATACCCTCACTAACAACCTGGAGGTCATTATCGGCTTATTTGGAGGGATTGCAGGGAAGATTAATGACATAAACATTATATGGAGTGGGAGGAAGAGGACGTCAGGATAGAGTACTGGGTCAGGCGCGAGGGTGATGCGATTCCAATGTGATGAATTACAAATGGATACAAACCTTTGATCTCCCTCGTTTTAGGCGGGTGAGTTGGGGAGACGCGGAGGGGAGAGGGAGGCTGACTGATCGAGGGAGAGGGACTGTGATGTGCAGGGTGAGGGGAGGAAATGGAATGAGGGAAAGTGGAAACAAAATTAAGTCGTATAGGGTGATAGAGGACAAGAAAGGGTGATATGATGTTAAAGTGACGAGAGAAAGGATGTGTAGGCAATAGGAATATAAAAAAAAAGTATGTTTTTTTCAGGGTGTGTGCAAGGGTGAGGAAGCTGATGTTCAAGAAAGGTGATGATATATAGGTTGAAGATAATGTGAGGAGGTTCAAATATATTTAAGATAAGTAATAGGAAAATACAATAGAAAGGGAGGATGTTGAGATGTGTAAAGAGAATATAACTAGAGAGAGAGAGAGAGAGAGAGAGAGAGAGAGAGAGAGAGAGAGAGAGAGAGAGAGAGAGAGAGAGAGAGAGAGAGAGAGAGAGAGAGAGAGAGAGAGAGAGAGAGAGAGTAGTTGGTAGGGATATTGACAATGTAACACAAGATATGAAGAACAGACAAACATTAAGTAAAAAAAATAATGGTATATACAAGCGTGGTATGAAATACACACAATCATTCATGCAATAAAAACAAGAAAAGGGAGACAATGCCAGTAGGAAACAGGTATTTCAACTCTGAGGGAACATAACTTTGACATGGTTTCAGATCTCATATCGAAATTAAAGAAATCTACAACATTTAATAATAGTTTGAAGTATTAATTGTAGTGTAGAGATCGTGCACGTAGCATGAAACACCGTGATGACTACACTGTAACTCTCCCTGAGGCACGTGTAACAAGGTCAAAAGTATGTTATTCTGAGGCAGATTGTCAGTACTAGAATTGTTTTAACTTCAGTAACACTAAATCCGGAACTCGTGAGATTCTATTTAATGATGAACATAAATATAAGATGAGAATGAGTCTTCTGTGCTTATGAATATATTTACGAAGATATTAAAATGTATTTGCCCAACCTTGTAAATCAGAAATGTTCAATGAAGTATTGAAAATAATACTTAAAACTGAAGGCACGTCTTGATATTTTTTTTCTTTTAGGATGGTATCAGCACATTATTTATACGAACTACTTATTATTTATACGAAGACTCCTTACCATTCTAAAACAAATTAAGTAAAAGTTAAATGTCTTCTCAACCTAATGAGTCAGTTTTTGCCCCAAAGATTTTACGAACATTTGGTTAGAAGGACAGTTGCATGTGGTTTGGTTTGATGGTTTCTGCATTTCAATACAACCAATGATTGTTCGCAAAACTGGAGGGAGGCTTGTGGTGTTAGTGGTGTTTGTGGTGTTGGTAGTGTTGGTGGTGGAGCAGCCAGCAGGTCAAAGTGACGGCCTTACAAATACATGACGGCACCGCACACCCTCCCTGCCATTATTCCAATATATTTTATCTATGTTGGTTCAGAATAACGTTAAGGGTATTTTTTCCACGGAGGGACGGTTGACAGGTGCTTCTGTGTGACAGTTACACAAGTTTTGGCTCACAAACAGAAGGGGAAAAGGAAATTAATCGTCATTGTGGTTTTAAATGTTTCCAGGTTTACGATGCTGTCTAATAATGATCTACTCAACGTCCTCACCACGTAATCTTAGTAATTTTGTTTTCAGATTATCATATTCAAGAAGACAATGCTATACACGTGTTATGAGTGGTTGTCATGAGTTATAACTTCCTCAACGTGTAGCAGCTTCAAGTTATACAATGTTAACGCCATTTTTCACCATGTTGTCACTCCAAGGCAGAGGAGTGGAAAGTGACGCTAAGTGTGCCTGGAGTAGTGAGTAGGAGACTTGTTTTATGAGGAGTAGGTCGTGGAGTAATGAGTGAGGAAGTAAGATGAGGATGGAATATTTCTAAGCTTTTTTAATGGTTGTTTAACTTTAGAAACCACGTTGCATGGTGATTTTTTTTTTTCAAGTGTAACCATTGAATATTTTTCCTTTCTAATATTCTGGTAGCGAGAGAGAGAGAGAGAGAGAGAGAGAGAGAGAGAGAGAGAGAGAGAGAGAGAGAGAGAGAGAGAGAGAGAGAGAGAGAGAGAGAGAGAGAGAGAGAGAGAGAAATAAAAGAAGTTAATATAGATATAATACATAAAAAAAGGATTAGAGAGTGTCCAGTTTATAGATAATAATAACAATAAAAAAAGGATTAGAGAGGTGTCCAGTTAAGGTCAAAGGTCAGCTTAGGTCACATGAGGGTGAGGTGAGGTGTGCCGCGTGACCCCAGTGTGGTTGGCAGGAAACACATCGCCGTGACTGACGTAGCGGCGGTGCTGTTTGTCGTGCCAGGGTAGTATGCACGGGAAATTTTGTGTAAATAAGTGTCTGTTTGTGAACTCGCAGGCACGTTAAGTGGTGTGTGCTGAGCGTGAGGGGGCGGTCAGTGCTCGGCGCCCACACCTGGGGAATTATGGGTAAACACTGCCTCCCGTTTCCCCTGCTATATCCTCCTCTGCTCCCCTTCCTATCCCTCTCCCCAGCCGTTCTCTCCTCCTGTTTCTGATCTCCTGAGGCTCTCCTTTCCATCATCATTCTTCTAGTCTCGTGTGTTTCCTGCGTTGCTCTCACTCCAGCCTTGTTTTCCTTCTCATTACTCCTGTGTCACTCATAGCCTGTGCTCTATTTAGTCCTGGCTAATTTTTACATCTTCGATTCATGTGTTTTCCCTTTTTATGGTTGAACATAATGTTGTAGTGTACTGTTTCTTTTTGTTTCACCTGACCCTCTCTTGTTTTTATTTTATTTCGGTTGGTTTTTTTTACTCGTCTCGTTTTTTTCCTTGTAATGACACACTCCCTTCCTCTCATTTCACGTTGCCCTTCATTGTTTTTAATTGTCCTAAACAGATTTTTTCCCCGTTCGTTCCTTTAGTTAGTTTTCACAGGTGACCTCCCATTGCGCATCACATCACACGCGCGTCTCACTTGTTCACATTTGTTTTTCCTTTTTCCCATTTTCTATCACCCAACACAGCTTTATTTTTCTTATCGCCACTTTTCTTTCCTGCATATCTCGTTACCCTTCCTCACCCTTCTCTCTCTCTCTCCCTTTCCCTTTGCAGGTGTCAATCCTTGCTGTACCTTCGTCCCAATTTGAATTAGAAAAGAACTCCGTATCTTTTTCATCCTGGAAGCGTAAGGGTTAAGGAGAAAGGGGAATATTGGCGCAGGGAAGCCGAGCAGAGTTTTGATTTGTTAATGGCTGACGAAAAGAAATACTCATTGGAAAGATTCATGTTCGCCTCGAGTCAAGTCTTTTCGGTTTGCATATCTGGCGGCGTAACAGTAACAGAGCGAGGACGGGAAAGGCTGTGAAGTATTGGACTTGTATTGGACTTGTAACACGGCCGATCAAAGACACCTGGAGGACGATCGGTTCCCTTGAGACGTAAATCCCTATCGTGAATTTCTTGATGATTCTGATTAATGCCATAACCTCAGGATGCTTGAAATAGTTACATATTCATTTTTTTTTTTTATCTATTGATTTAAAGTCTGACTGACGTGTGTGATGTGGCGTGGATGACTGACTTTGTGATATCAAGGGATGACTCGTAGGGGTGAAAGAGATGCTGACGAAGGCATGGATGACCTGTGTGTGGCTGGGCGGAGGGAGATGAAAGACAAGAAGGCAAAAAACTCGTCCCCTTCAGCCGCTGCTCTTGCATTGATGACGGGGAAGAAAGAGACGACGAAAGGGGAATGGGGACAGAGGCGAGGAAGTGCATGAAAGGCAGTGATGATGGAAAAAAAAGAGGACGAGACGAGATAACGAGCAAGACTTCAGGTTAAAAGGTACTCGTGTGTGTGTGTGTGTGTGTGTGTGTGTGTGTGTGTGTGTGTGTGTGTGTGTGTGTGTGTGTGTGTGTGTGTGTCTGTTTAGTCGTTTTTACTATGACGCCTAAGCTTGCTTGTAACATCTGATTTAGTTTCATATAGACAGAAAGTAATCTACAAACACATGCCAGTCACGCTTTTCTAATTTAGTAGAATAAAACACCATAATGTTAATCCTTTGTTCCCTTCACCTTTAAACACTCTTAAATACGTATATATTTATTGCCTTAGTTACATAAATGAAAAATAATAATTGATAGGCTCCCGTCGAAACACCTCACATACACTTTCTTTCAAGTCTCACCCATTGACTGTGTATATCCTGACGTATAGATGTTGACGTAATCCTCACACTCACCTGGGTCTGGATTCCCTTCAAATGTTTTTCCTTGCGTGGTGGTAAATGTTCTCCAGGGATACCCAAGGGCGTGAAGATCATAATGCATAAACTCACCGCCTTCTGCTTGTTCCTTCACCTCGTATTGCCAAGCCCATCTTACTTTTATGGCTTCGATTCGTGCCTGAGTGCCTGAGTGCCAGCCTTCCCCTCGCCTCTGACTAACACATCCCCTTCCCTTTCCCTTCCTTCCTGCCCTCCCTTGCTCTCCTCTCCCTTTCTCTTCCCTTTCTTTCGTTGCCTTTATCCCTTCCATTCCTTTCCCTCCTTTCCTATCTCCCTTCCTCTTCTCTCTATTTCTTCATGCTCTCTCCTCTCCTCTCCCTCCCTCCCACATTTCCTCCTGAGCGGCTGTGGTGGAGTCTTGGCTATTTTAGCGGTGCGGTATCGACACTAAGGAGGAAAGTTCGTAATGGGGTGAAGAAGCGACATTAAACTCCTCTTTTTTTTCCCTTGCCGTTTTCACGTAACGATGGTCGGAGAGACAACAGCCTTCAGTCAAGCAATAAAGGAGGAATTTGTCTTCAGTGATACAACCTGGGAAGGAATATGTTATGAAGAAGAAAAAAAAGTATACGTTGAACTAGTTAGTGGATAAATGATCTCCAGGGAAACGATGAAAATAAAAATATTAAAAAAAAGTATTTCGTGTGTTGACAGAGGTGAGATCAGAAGACTCAGCCGGGCCACGTTGGCTTTCAATTAGTGGTGTATTTTTGCCAACTCCGTCCATCCTCGCCTGAACCAGGTCGCGCCGCCAAATTAGTGTTGTTGATCCCTTGCAACTGACTCTGCAGTGGTTGTCGTCATCCTTTGTGTATGAGCGTCTGGCTGGCTGGCTTGCTGTAAGGTTACTCCGCACCTTAACTCACCGGGAACCTGTTCGAACACGTATAACAAGTCTGACCATCCTAGTGCCAGGCCGGGTGTGTGTAGGACAGGATACAAGGCTCTACTTTCATTCCCGCTACAATATATGATAACCCACCCAGCGTGTTTGTATTATGAAACGCTGCAAGTGTCTGGAATACATGAACAAAATAATGCTTTACACTGATGAAGAACAACTCGACTCATTACTCAGACGCAGTAAAAAGAAAAGAACGAGGCTTACGATTAATTTTTATTGACTGGCTTCCTGGCGTGGCGCGGGATGCAGCCAATTGTTTTTGTGTTTTCATTTACTTCAGGTGATGGAGGAGGCAGAGTGTGCGTGAATGATGCAGCGAAGAGATGGATGTGTGTGGAAGAGGCAACACTGACTCAAGGTGAAAATGTATGCGGTAACTAGTGAATTAAGTACTAGCGTAACGTAAAGCTACTGCACTGCGCAAGACAGTATTAAATTCGTAGTACAATAATTTTCTGAGAACGTATTGAGACTGATGAAAAAACATTGTCTAACTAGAAAGACACTCAGTAGGGCGTAAGTAACTATCGCTGCCTTTCATGACCTTGGAAATATTAATGGAGTGTAGCATTAGGGTAGAAGGTCATGCTGGTGAAGTTTTGCAAAGTTGTGGTGCGTTTTGACAGATTTATGAATTTTTTAAGAATACTTTTAGTCCTGGCGTCCAATTCGAGTTAGGTGCGAAGAAGGTGGCGCCCAACATGCAGCCCAAGGGAATACCATTGACGACGTGGACTATTTCCTGAACTTCACCTTTGACCTTGACCTTTCAACAATTAATAGAGTGGACCTTTATAATATAAGGTGTTGCTGATGAAGTTTCATGATGTTGTGATTCATGATGTTGTCAGAAAGTTGCTAACAAACCAACACACAAACAAACAAACAAACAAACACGAGTGAAAACATAACTTCTCGCTCAAATTCGTTGACAGAGGTTTAAAAAAAAAATTATAAGACGACTAACACTAAATGCAACTGGAGTACATGAGTGTGTGCAAGAAGTGGAAGGTGATACCAATATAACCTGACGTGGAGGTTAATCGGTAATACACGTGAAGGAGAAGAATAAGAGCAAGAGGACTTTGATGAGTGAGTGATCCCCAAACACGGAGACTCGACCAGTGTAACGTTTTCTCAGTGAACAAAGTGACGAGTCTCCTCCTGACGCGGGGAAAGTTGACATCAAACAGACAGTAAAGAGGATAGACAAATGAACCTGATGGCAAATGAATGAAGGGCGGCTCCGGAGTTTGCCGAGAGAATTACCGGAGGAAGGGTTGAGGAAAGGGACGGAGGCAGAGGAAGCGGTGAGGCTAAGAATGGGGATGAAGGAAGGGAAAGGCTGGTGCACCAAACAAACATACAGGGACTAGATGTTATATAACTGTGTATGTGTGTGTGTGTGTGTGTGTGTGTGTGTGTGTGTGTGTGTGTGTGTGTGTGTGTGTGTGTGTGTGTGTGTTTGTGTGAAGGGCACGTCTTGACCCCGTGACGCACACCTTGCCGCAGCTGTCAGTCCTTGCAGCTGGTGCGCACTGCATGGCGGCTCACCTCACACACCACCTAAAGATGAAAGTTCACACCGCCACACACACACACACACACACACACACACACACACACACACACACACACACACACACACACACACACACACACACACACACACACGAGGGTAAGGTGTTGTGATGGGAGCCAGGCCCAGGCCGCGGCCGCTGCTCCCTGACGGCTATGGTTGAGGCGGAAAGGGCTCGGCCTCGTGTTTGCACCAAAGCACAAAAGCACTCAGGCAAAAAGCAAACCGTGAACATAAAAAAATATATATTGCATATATAAGTGAACCATCAAGTTGATTGCTCAACAAACCTGTAAACGCCCACGATATTTTTTTTTGTTTTGAAATAAAATTGTAATTCAATGCATTTCTAGTTATTACTGGCACTAAAAATTGTAATACTCCGTTTCAGTTATAAATAACGTGGACATTGGTTCAGATGCATTGTAGCCATTCCCCCATTTCCCCCTGACTCACTTTTGCTAACGTAAAATGCATTCCCATTAAAAAAAGGCCAAATAGAATTGCATCAAAGCAAATATGGGATAAAATCAAAACGGCATCGAAATAGTTTGAATGGAAGGAGGAAATACAGAAGCCAGGCAGAGTCAGCGCGGCGGAATGGCTGTGCGCGCCGCAAACGAGTCCAGCGTAACGTTATCAGAGAAATAAAATTGATGTGTGTATGACGTGGACAAAAACTATATCCCAATTAGACCATGTTGGCTGGTGGGGGACAGGTGACCGGGCGCTGCGGGGTGGGGGGGAGGCACCAGTGAGGGGAGGGGAAGGGCACGTGCTGGGGAGGGGAGCGGAGGGACGGCCATGAGGGGAGGGAAGTTGGGCTTGCCAAAAGAGGGGACTGGAGCTTCCCAGGGGAGGAAGAGGGGCTTGAAAGGGGACGCAATGGGGGGACTTGTAGGGGAGAAAAGAAGAGAAAGCAGCAAAGGGAGGGAAAGTAGGGCTTCCCAGGGAGAGGGGAGGTAAATGTGGCAAGGGAGCAAATCAAAGCTTGTGAAGAAATTAAAAGGGGACATATCAAGGGGAAGAGGAAGTGTGCCAGGTGAAGGAAGACATGTTTGGCAGGGGAGGAAAGAGAGACTTGGCAGGGGAAGGCAGACATATTTGCTTGGGAAGACAAGAGAGGTTTGGCAGGGGAGGAAATATTTGTTTGGTAGGGGAGGAAAGAGAAGCTTGCCAGGGGAGGAAAGAGGAATTATCGGGGAAGAGACGAGGGGAAGGAAGAGGGCTTGACAGGGAAGGGAAGAGGGTACGGCAGGGGAGGATCACATTACATAGGCGAAGCTCATGTTGGTTTTAGCGGAATTCTTTGCCAAGCATCCTTGAACTACCTCCCAACGTGTCTCCTCACAGAACGCCCCTCCCTCTCCACCTCCTCTTTCATATCCCTCCCTCTACCTCTCTCTCTCTACCCCCTCTCTCTCTCTCTCTCTCTCTCTCTCTCTCTTTCTCTACCTCTCTCTCTCTATCCACCTCTATTGATCACATCCCTTTCATTCCCTCTTTCTCTTAACTCTCCTTTTTTAATTTTTTTTTTTATTTAGGTTGGTTGATGCTGTTCCTCTCTCCGTGTTCGTTTTGACGCCGTAACCACACAGCTCCCACGTCTTTGATCATTACGTGCATCACCACCAACACACACACATGCACACACACACACACACACACACACACACACACACACACACACACACACACACACACACACACACACACACACACACACACACACACACCGCCAGGGACACAGAGTACATCATCGTCATCATCATCATCATCATCATCATCATCATCATCATCATCATCATTCCCACATCACCATCACTTTGAGACATGGTTAACTTCAGAACGCTGCAACAGTCATCACCACACAATCAACATTCACAGTAACCACCACCACCACCACCACCACCACCACCACCACCACCACCACCACCACCACCACACTACCACACAGTTGCCACCTTTAATATCATCCCGCCTCTACAGCACTGTATATCACCACACCACACTACTACTCACTATGCCATGACAACACAATCACCTCGACACCACTACCACCACCATCACCACCACCACCACCACCATCACCACCACTGGGATGCACCAAGCCATCGCTCCAGGTGGTCAAGGCAACCCACTCTAAATTGGCTTCGCTGGCCAGTTGTTGACGGCTCCCAAACATAGTTATCTGCCCCCTGTGGTTGGTGCTGCCAGCTTTTACTAGCATCGAGGGACCTCTTTGCCGATTATAATGCCAGCCGCGTTCCCGTCCGCCACCCAGGACACAGATACACAAGCTGACCCTTCATGCAGGTGGAAAGCGTTTAGTTTGTGCCGGTTATGAGTGTGACCTGTGTGTGTGTGTGTGTGTGTGTGTGTGTGTGTGTGTGTGTGTGTGTGTGTGTGTGTGTGTGTGTGTGTGTGTGTGTGTGTGTGTGTGTGTGGTTGTGTGTGTGTGTGTGGCTGTACAGGTTTTGCATCACTCACTTGTAATAATGAATGATGCATCGTTTTATTAATAAGAATATCACGTGTTTTGATGTCAGTTCAGAGATTTGTAGTAGGCGAGCTTTTATTTTTATACACATACATCCACACATAGTATACACATTCAACCCAAACAACTTTACAAAACCATGGACTGTAGATGGTTCCAACAGGCTACTGAAAGCTTTATAACACAATCATACACTCATAGTATTTCTCAAGTTATCATTAGGACACCCAATCACTTTTAACACCCTAACACTTTTCTACATCCTATACTTAAGGCAACATAAATAACCAAATAATGACTCGCATAGAAGAACAAGAACAAAAAAATGGTCCTTCTGCGTGATGGCTTTCGAAGTAATTGATCAGCTCCTGCCTGTTAGGTCAGCTACAATGCCTCCCGGGCGGCGACAGGCGGGCGGGCGCTTGGTAGCCTTGAAAGAGAATATATCCTCTCACGTCGGGGACAGCATTAGGCTTTGTGCCCCGGCCAGGGTTCTCCGGGGAAGCCTGAGACTCGATGGTGGGTTTGGTGTGAGAAAATAAGTAAAGAATAAGCACCCGTAACAGCGATAAGGAAGTAACATTGGTGCATAATGAACACAACTCTTACTTCTTCTTTTTTTTTTTTCTCTCTCTCTCTCTCTCTCTCTCTCTCTCTCTCTCTCTCTCTCTCTCTCTCTCTCTCTCTCTCTCTCTCTCTCTCTCTCTCTCTCTCTCTCTCTCTCTCTCTCTCTCTCTCTCTCTCTCTCTCTCTCTCGGATTTGCCATTTGGAAAGCTACGTATTTTCATTATTAACGTTATATTTTTGTCTAAATATTTCGTTTTCTCTGCGGTACTTTACCTTCCAAAAGGCTTCGTTACTTATTGATAATGTTATGCCTTTTTTTTCGAATAAGCCTCATAGCAGTTGACGCACGTTGACATTTCATCGGGAAGGGCTTAGTGGCAGGACACTCAAATATTCACAGTGAGCTGCGATGGGGACGGGGAGGCGGACGGAGTAAAGGGGAAAGTGCATCAGTTATGAGTCCAGTTCAGAAAGAATTCTTTCGCCACAGAATATAAACAGCAGGAAAAAAAAATAATGGAAAGAAAGGGTAGAAATACATATATACGTAAAAAAAAATAGCTGGAAATCATATCAAAACGAAACACTGACTGAAAATTAATGCATAACGTGAAACCAAATAGCAAGGGAAAGCGTAACAAAGGAAGGATTCTCGTGCAGTGAGACACAAGCTGAGTAAGATCAGGGAAATGCGGCATCAGGCGAGGAAAACAGAGGGTCGAGGGGAGGCTTAGGGCTGGGAGAGGAAGGTGCAGGAAGGGTAAGGAAGGGAGGGGGCGCCGCACCTGACCCAGTGGGGCATGCAAACGGCTCGCCCTAACTTACACCTGATTTAGTAAACCATCTGACCCGGTCTTTGTGCTGAAGGGGAGTTTGTTGTTGCTTGTGCTGGGAAGGTCGAAGGGAGGGAGGGAGGGAGGGAGGAGGTGGAGAGTTAGGGTGATGGCGGTAGTGGTGGTGATGATGGTGGTAGTGATGGTGGTGGTGGTGGTGGTGGTGGTCTGCTGTGGTATGTTATTGTGGTGGTGTGTTATTGGGTTGGGTTGGTGTTGGGTTTACCTTGGCGTCACCTTTGTTTGGTTCCCGCGGTCCATCGTAAAGTGTACCAGGCCGGTCCATGTTACTACACCCAATGACTCCTTCGATGTCCTACACTGTCACTTAATGAGAGAGAGAGAGAGAGAGAGAGAGAGAGAGAGAGAGAGAGAGAGAGAGAGAGAGAGAGAGAGAGAGAGAGAGAGAGAGAGAGAGAGAGAAGAAAAAAAAACATTCACCAGCTTTCTCACAGTTCGTAACCAAAGACAATCATGTTACGTGAATTATATATCAGTTCTTCCTGCATAACCAACAGACAGAGAATCACCTTCATATCCTTTTATATATTTTCTTTCTCTTTCTGTACAATACAATATACCACAATTACGCTTCGCCGGACGTTCATCCTCTGTTGGTTTCTGTAATCCTTTTTTCAGTTTTTTTCCTCTTCTTTTTTTTCATCTCAAATATTTGGCATTTCTTTTTATCTTGATCTGACAGCGTTGTAGTCTCAGTGAAGGTAATGCTGGCTGTCCCTCGAAGACTAACTCATCTCCCTGCAGGCTTTGTTTTGTGTTAATGGTTCAGAAGTGTGTTGGTGGGTATTTTTGTGTGGTCGTGTTAGTGGTGGTGAGGAAGGTTTCAATGTAATCAGGTTCACAGACATTAAGCTTGACATTGATACATCCAGATCCTTTTTGCACATTTAAGTATGATGACAACTTAATCCTGTGTGATGTAAGAGTTTGCGAAGAAAAGACACACAAGTTTTAGACAATGTTTATCACTCGCTGAAAGTAGGGTTCGTTCCTAAGTCACAAAAGAACACAAAGGATGAACAAATATTAGCAGACCTGTTGGCCCCTTACATGGTGTCAATTTATCATGTAAACAAAACTTTAATCTGTGTTTAATAACTTTTTTTTTTAAGTTTTACGAACAAAATAGTATTGAGAATGTCATCTATGGCTGTTTATTGAGGATGTAAGAGGCGAGGCTTAGGTTAGCTTGTATGTGAAGAAAATATCATTGAAATAGATAAGCAAATTTCAGCGCCAAACAGAGATAGCATGATACAATTACTCCTCAGAAATCGCCATCAAGCATCACATAATCACTTGCAACTCCAGACGCCAACAAGACAGACTCACAATTGACAACATAGGACGTAATCAGGCAAAACATATGTTCAGTCTATAAGATAACATTGGAAGACTCAGTACATTCCCATCGACTACCACCCTCTTTTTTTCTTATTATTAATTTCATACTGTCCTCTCCCCTTTGTCTGACTCCACTCTTCCTCCCTTCCCCTCTCGCGCCTCCATGCTCAATCGGCTACAACAGACACAAGTCAAGCCAGACGTTGATGGAGTGTGGGCGTCAGCTTTCTGTCAGGCCAAAAGCTGCTGCCCCCTATGGTTCACCGAGGCGTGGGCGCTGGAACCCCACAGGCGCGACCAAAGGGGAATGAAGGGGCGAAACGAGAGGCTTATGCATTTTACTGCGTCGTGATTCATTGTGTTTAGTGTGATGTGAACTGCAAGGCGGAAGTGACGGGAAGATTTACAGCATGTGTTTGTAATTTGAACTTAAGAGGTCGTACCCAAAATATTAAGTAAATAAAGTAGTGAAGCAGTTATTTCATTCTTAATGTAAAAAATGGGATATATGTGAGTCTGTGTGTGTGTGTGTGTGTGTGTGTGTGTGTGTGTGTGTGTGTGTGTGTGTGTGTGTGTGTGTGTTTGTGTGTGCGTGTGTGTGTGCGCATGCGTGTGTGTGTTATTTCATACACCGTTCAAGGACAATTACGTTAGCGTGAAGCATTACGCCTCGTGCACACTGTAGCCTCACCTCCCTCCCTGCACGGCCCACCTCTCACCTTTGAGGCTTACACAGAATTGGAAAAAAAGATAGAAAAAAATGAAACAAAAAAACGAGGCCAATTCCATTACTTAAGACGATCACACAACTGTTTTTTTTTTATTTTCTTTAATTTCCGTTTAGGCATTGATAAATTTTTCCTTTGTTTATGCTAATATACTTAATTATCAACATATATAAGCGTACCAACTTTATTTATTTAGTTACTGATTCATTGTGAGTCATACCTGCTATTTACCTTTCACTGCCATTGCCACCTGAGCTCACCTGAATGATCAAAACAAGCCTCCTAACGAGTGTGCTTTCCTCCCCCTTCCACGCTCTATCTCCCAACCCTTTCACCCTATTACACCTTCCTCACCTGCGTCCCCTCACCTGACACATCCCCCTCCCTCCCCCCCTCCGCCCTTCTCCCTCCCATAAACTCTAGAGCCCTTAGTAAGCCGATGCAATATATCACCCGTATTACATGTATATTATCCTGCCTATGACATAAATACAGAATTGCGTCATAGGTGTGCATTGGGCTGGATATCATGTTGGGCTGGATGCGGCATTTGGCTAGATGGTTCGTTGGGCTGGATGTTGCGTAAGGACAGTAGTGTATGATACCGTATAGGTGTCCTTGTTTTCTGACACCCTTTGTTGGTTTCTGTTTGTCAGTGTGTGTGTGTGTGTGTGTGTGTGTGTGTGTGTGTGTGTGTGTGTGTGTGTGTGTGTGTGTGTGTGTGTGTGTGTGTGTGTGTATTGCTTTTATTTCATATGCTGCTATTGTTTTTTCCGTATTGTTATGTATGTTTTCTAGTTTTTTTTATATATATACTATTTTTTTTTTTATATTGATTCTCCCTTTCATCCCTATTTTTTTCTTTTTTTTGTTTCAGGTGTAACTTTCTTTTTTTTTCATTAATATTATTTATTTCTGTGACGTTTTTTCAATAACTCAAATATATACTTTTTTATTATTATTATTATTATTATTATTATTATTATTATTATTATTATTTTACCTCACATAATATTCTGTGTTCTATGTACGGAGTAAGAAGAAAAAAAATATATAATTAATTCTTCACTTTGTTGTTATTATTTTTTTCGTGAATCCAGATGTTTGTTGTCTTTTTATCCCTTCGTATCCAGAACATGTAAATTATTTCTACATATGAAGGATCTTTTTCTATTCATTCTCTCTTCCCTCCTTATCTCTCACTCTGTCTATCTCTCTCTCTCTCTCTCTCTCTCTCTCTCTCTCTCTCTCTCTCTCTCTCTCTCTCTCTCTCTCTCTCTCTCTCTCTCTCTCTCTCTCTCTCTCTCTCTCTCTCTCTCTCTCTCTCTCTCTCTCTCTCTCTCTCTGATTCCCTAACCACCACCACCACCACCACCACCACCACCACCACCACCACCACCACCACCACCACCACCACCACCACCCCCACCACCACCACCACCACCACCACCACCACCACCACCACCACCACCACCACCACCCAATTAAACCACCACATTCAGCCCCAAGAGTTCTTATCAACCCAGGCCACTGCTGTGCTGCCTGATGATGATGATAATGATGATGATGATGATGATGATGATGATGATGATGATGATGATGATGATGATGATTAACACCCACCATCTCGTCGTTTCCATCATGACACAAAACAAGGGATGCAACTTTTGATAAACCTTTAGTACACACACACACTCTCTCTCTCTCTCTCTCTCTCTCTCTCTCTCTCTCTCTCTCTCTCTCTCTCTCTCTCTCTCTCTCTCTCTCTCTCTCTCTCTCTCTCTCTCTCTCTCTCTCTCTCTCTCTCTCTCTCTCTCTCTCTCTCTCTCATTTAGTCATTATTTCATTTTTTTTTTTTTGTTCCTTTTCACTCTTGCGTTTCTTAGTTCCGTCGCGTCACGCTAAGGTTAATAATTACTATGATAATAACTATAATAATAACTATAATAATAACGACCCCAGTAATTATGAGCGCGCCACATACAAATACAGTATAACAATGGTAGATATATATAATACCTCAGCTCCCTACAAAAAACTCAGCTGGGAAGTCAAATTCTATGTAGTTTTCTAGATATCAATACACTTTTTTTTTATTGTATCATTCTCAATATTGAATGGTAAAGAATAACAGCGTAGAATATATATCATGTTTCAACGGTTATATTTCTATTACATTTTTCACGCATTTAAACGGCGGATCAACTAAGGTGGCGGGAGGAGGGGGAGGCGGTGCGGGAGAGGGGGGGGGAGGGGATGGGAGAGGGGGAAGAGGGGGAAGAAGTAGAGAGTAGTAATGGTAGAGAAAAATTTCTTCACTCGTTGTGCAATTAAGTGTTCTGTGAATGTGGCTTTAAACATTGGTGGACTTGCAATGAAGGAAATAAAGCGAGTAAAAAGTCACTAGAAGAAGCATAACCGCTTTTCACGTTGCATCTCTCACGCCAATTGCTTGTCCAAATTAAGGGTTTTAATGCCGCTTCCCGCTGCTCTATTGGACTCGAGGACTGGTGTGGATAGCAACTTTTATGGACCATTGTTAGAACAGCTTTTATGCGATTCATTTATTGGTACACAGTCAGTGGCACTTTGTTAATCTTCATTCACCCCCACACCCCCAACCCCCAACATTTGACCTCTTTTTTTTGGGGGGTCGGGGGGCTGAGGATGGGCTCAATGTCCCAAAATGTTCATTGGTTTGGTTTTGCTGGTGTAGGGGATGTTAGGTTGTTGTCTTTGTGGATGTGATACTACTACTACTACTACTACTACTACTCCTATTATTATTATTACTACTACTACTAGTTTGTACCCAGGAAAAAGGTCATTTGAGGACATACATTCCCCATAACTTGGAATAACGTAGTATTAATTTAATACATTACCTCTCCCTTGAGACTTGAAGATAAGACAATATTCTCACGGTTGTCGTTTTGGTAAATCCTCGTGAATCTCGTGTTACTGAGCGTAAGATCACTCTGAGGAGCTCCAAGTCGTCTAAATAATCCTATCATCAGCTTTAAGGAGGTTCATGAATATCACATGATTAAGATTAAGACACTGAGACATTCAGACACTCGAAGGGTGCAGACGCTCTTGACTTTTCATGTCCTGTGATCTTCTTCATCTTTCACTTTTTCAGGATTTTACTTTTTTTTGCCACTCGTTTCATGTTGGTCTTTGCCACATGTCACTGAGTACATCCTTATTTTCCCTGTTGCTTCATTGTGTGTTCCGTCAAGGCATTCATCCACTTCTGTTGTGACTCCTTACTGTCCTTAGTTGTTCATCCCAAGTCTGTCTCGTTCTTCATCCTGATTCTTCTCCTAATTTGACATGCTTTTCTTCATATCTAGTTCTGTCTTTTTGCTTATGAGGTAGGATAGAGAGTGATGTACAATGGGAGTAAAGGCAGCGTGGCTTGTGAATCCTCTTGATGAAATGGTTACGTTAACCTACATTAGTTAAAGATGTGTTTCGATTTTCCTATGTAGGTGAGGGATACAGAAATATATATAATAATCACCGCTCACATTGCTGATCCCAACAATTAGATAGAGAAAGAATCAAAGTGTTGGTTAATTAAGTTACTTGGTTATTTAGTTATTAATCAATTTAAGGTGTAGTGATGCTCCTCTCGTGAAAGTATTGTAATCACAGGAATGTGGAAAAATAGAATTTGGCAAATAGCTCTAGTTAATCAGTGAAAGGAACTAAAAATGATGATATTGGTTAACTCTTGCATTAGTGAGGTGGACAAATATAGGATGAGACTAAATAGAAAGTCATGTGCAGTAAGGCCACGGAAAGAATGGACATGCAGTTAGCACGTTGAGAAGAGCAGTGTCATGAACATAGCGTTAGAATACAGCAAGATATGTAACACTGAGGCGGAGCGTGAGAAATTGAAGGCAGTGAGTTAAATGAAAAAAAAGTTGATGAGACGAAAATCCTTTGATTCACCACTGTGTGAATATAACTGGCACCTTCATCCCCTCAATATGGAAGGCAAGTCCATACAAAGGGGGATACAGATGTACAGATGTAGCACGTGGCAGGAGGGGAAAACAAAAACAATGGAAATGAAACAGAACACCCAACTTAATGGAGGTTGTTTTAGCTAGATATTAGATCTGAAATTACCAGTTGATATTTGTTGTTAAGTACAGCGTATAATTGTTCAATGTATAAGAGGAAAACATTTGGGTATCATTGAAGAAGGGATCGTTTGTGATAAGTTGTGTCGAGTACATAAGAAGGAATTAAGTTCTTGAGTCATTGAACAACTTAAAGTATGTCGCTTCATATTCAGAAACTAGTCGTATTATGGCGGCTCTGAATTGTTCAATTGTTGTTTTCAGTCTCCAGATGTCACTTGACGTGCCTCTGGTCATGTGTGTGTGTGTGTGTGTGTGTGTGTGTGTGTGTGTGTGTGTGTGTGTGTGTGTGTGTGTGTGTGTGTGTGTGTGTGTATGAATATTTTTCTCTCTACATAAAAAAATCTGCAAAAATATTTGAAGTAGCCTTTATTTTGTTCGTCATTTTTAAAGTGGTAGAACAAATTTTAGAGAAGGACGGAAAAATAAAGAAAAAAAAAATATTCACAGAAGCTCTATAAACATACCAACACGCCAACAA
>JAPQNM010000029.1:5466762-5471762 GCA_029783475.1 Metacarcinus magister | reverse complement strand
ACAGAATCTAAAACAACAACAAGTAACACGGGCGCCGCCTGAGCCCCGCCCACCACACCGCCGGGAGGACCTGACGCCTTGATCTGCTTACGAAACATGAATATTTTAGAGGCGTCGAAGCTCTTGGTGTTGGTGGTGGTGTTGGTGGTGGTGTTGGTGGTGGTGGTGGTGTTGGTGGTGGTGGTGGTGGTGGTGGTGGTGGTGGTGGTGGTGTTGGTGGTGGTGGTGGTGGTGGTGGTGGTGGTGGTGGTGGTGGTGGTGGTGTTGGTGGTGGTGGTGGTAGTGTTAGTCTGTTGCTTCACTCACTCACTCATTCACTCAATTACTATCTTACTCACTCATTCACTCACTCATTTCCCTCATATATTGATGGATTCACTCAGCTTACTATGTGAATAAAACACACACACACACACACACACACACACACACACACACACACACACACACACACACACACACACACACACCCTTGGTACAGACCTGGGATGTGTTCTGCCACACACACACATACACACACACACACACACACACACACACACACACACACACACACACACACACACACACACACACACACACACACACACACACACACACACACATATAAAATAGGCTTTCTTTGCCTCGCCCTTGTATACAAAACACAAAAAAAAATGTCTTACAATAGGATTTAAATTAAAACATATCAAAATTTTTTCCGCGGCCTCTCCCTGTCCAAGAAGAGACTGAAGTAAAACCCGAGATCCCGAGAGCAGCTGCAGATTATCCCATTAGACTGTTTTTGAAATAGGATTTAAGCTTCTTTGTAGGCCAGCGTAAATACGCTTTTGTTATATTTTCAATGAGGAAAGAGGATCATGAACGGTGCGTGTGCCTCTGTGGATGTAGGTCTAAATACATGTTGAGATTCTTTGGTGTTTGGATTTGAAACATGTGTAATTTTTGTGTTTAGAAATGTTATAGAATATTTATCATCAAAGGTGAAGGATGATGACGAGTATAATAATATTAGACACACACCACTGATTACTGAGTGTAGTGATATTATTATTGTTATTACTATTTTTATCATTATTATTATTATCATTATTATTAAAGGAAACATTACCATTTCATTATAACACGGGATGCAAGCGACAGTATAGCAATGATCAACTACAACATGGATGACTCAGGTGTTTAGTATTATATCAATGTACACTTACGAAACAAACACTATTACACTAAACAACAATGGAGGAAGTGACGTTAGTGAACACTGATTTAGTCCTCATCCAAACCTAACCCAACCCAACCCAACCCAACCCAACCCAACTCCACTTAACCTAGAATGAAGCTTGAAAAGTATCTTGATCCGCCAGTTCAACGAGGAAGCAGCGGTATTGTTATGTTGTTATGGTGTGCTGAGGCTTGAGTCTTTGTTCCTATAAGGCTGTGTAAGGGTAGGCGTGAGGGCGGCAGGGTGAAGGGCGCACATGCAGATCAGGCAGGTCAGGAGCCGTCGTGTTGTGGTGTTGGTGGTGGTGAGAGAGGCTCATAAGGGTGATGGCGAGCAGGGAAAGGAGGGGACATAGGCGTCATGGGAAGGAGAAAGTATTAGAGGGGAGAGTGAGGGAGGAAGGTGCCCCGTGAAGGAGGATGTTATGTTGAAAGGAGTCCTAGAGGGGTAAATAGGGAGGGTGTTTGTTATCAAGGTATACAGATGGAAGGGGATGAGGGGAGGGAGGGAGAGGGATGGAGAGTGAGTGAGGGGATAAGGGAGAGATAATGAAGGATTCGACATGTGATAAAAGGACCCTCACCAATTAGTAAAAAGTGCGTTCAATGCGTCAGTGCGTCAATGCGTCAATGTGTTATCTGGGCCAACGATTAGTACATGTGATTTTATCAAATACATGTTCAGTTGAGAGTAAATGTTGCATGTTCATCCTTTAATATTACTAGGATTTATTTTTTTGTGTTATTAATAAATGATTTAAAACTTAGGTGTGTGTGTAATTTTTTTTTTTTTATTTATTTATTTATTTATTTTTTTGCATTTATATTTACCGCAGCATTACGTCATTGCTTTATCTATTTATTATTTATTTTGTTTATTATTCAGTAGTAAATCGTTGTTATATAATATCTTTTATAGTCATTTCTTTACGTGCAGTTATTTTCCTGCCTGTTATTTGTTTTTTTCATTCCTTCACAGTTTCCATTAGCTTGTTTTCATCAGCAATTTCTTTTTTCTATAGTTTTTATTTACTCCACCACCACCAGCTCCCTTCCTTCCATTCTCTATGTCCCCTTCGTTCGCGTCCATATTTTTCCTCCTACTCCTCCTCCTCCTCCTCCTCCTCCTCCTCCTCCTCCTCCTCCTCCTCCTCCTCCTCCTCCTCCTCCCTGTCCAACATCTCGTTTCACTTCGTTTCTTTCTCATATCTCTCCTCCATTCCTCTCCTGTTGCTCCCTCCATCTTCGACAGAGTGTCTCTCTCCGGCCTCCTTCCCTTCCCTACCTGCCTCAATCATCTTTTCCCTACGTTTTTCCCTCTTTTTCTTTTCTCCCCTCGATGGCGCCGTCTCGTTCCCCTCCCCTCCCCTCGGCGCCTGCTTTGAGAGGCCTGTACTCCTAGGATTCACCTATTGTGTTATCCCCTCAACCTGGTGCATCTTTACTCCACGTCTCTCTCTCGTCCTTTTAATTTGGCTTCATTTATTTTTGTCTGCTAGGTGTCCAGAAGCCAAGGTCTCCAGGGAGGGTGTTGTTAGGCAGGTGTGTGTGTCTGTGTGTGTGTGTGTGTGTGTGTGTGTGTGTGTGTGTGTGTGTGTGTGTGTGTGTGTGTGTGTGTGTGTGTGTGTGTGTGTGTCATAAAATCTGGTGTTCTATTTCTAGATACAAGTTCGTAGAAGAAGAGTGTCAAATGTTGAACAATATATATATATATATATATATATATATATATATATATATATATATATATATATATATATATATTCTCTCTCTCTCTCCCTCTCTCTCTCTCTCTCTCTCTCTCTCTCTCTCTCTCTCTCTCTCTCTCTCTCTCTCTCTCTCTCTCTCTCTCTCTCTCTCTCTCTCTCTCTCTCTCTCTCTCTCTCTCTCTCTCTCTCTCTCTCTCTCTCTCTCTCTCTCTCTCTCTCTCTCTCTCTCCCTCTCTCTCTCTCTCCACCCTCCTTCCATTTAATTCTTTCTCCTTCACCCTCTCTTTTCTCCTATCTAATTCACCTCCCTCCTCCTCCACCTCCTCCTCCTCCTCCTCCTCCTCCTCCTCCTCCTCCTCCTCCTCCTCCTCCTCCTCCTCCTCCTCCTCCTCCTCCTCCTCTTCCACTCCCCTCATTCCTCCCTCAACAATCAGGCCTTCCCTTCCCCCCCGCCATTATTCTATTATTCCTCCTTCATTTACCTCGTATTCATATATATGATTGGTTCTGGTGGACGCCTTGGCCCGTGATTGGCCTCGCCCGCCCTTCTTTTAGCTGAGTGGAAATGTTTTTTGATGGAGGTACTCACATATATTATTCTTTGTGGGGGGTGGGTGGGAGGGGTGATGTTTTATATACTTGTTTCCAGCTGTCGTAGGCCTGGTGACTCGTTCTCGTTCGTTGGCTTATTGAAGGACAGGAAAGATAACAGACACACACACACAAAAAGTAGAGAACATACTCAGGCGTAACTTGTTTTGGAATTAGTTTTATATATATATTTTTTTTTTTTCATATCAGGAGAAAAGATGGGAGTTTTTTGTTTTTTTGTATTTTTTTTGTTTTGTTTTTATTCATGTGATTGGTTTGGGATGCGACCATTGGGGGTCAGCACTACTGTAAAGAAGGAGGAGGAGGAGGAGGAGGAGGAGGAGGAGGAGGAGGAAAATTGTCTAAAATCCAGGTATTTTTTATGTTGGTTTGTTTTTTTAGTTTTTCGTTAACCTTTTTTGTGTTCAGAGCTAAGATGAAATCCTGGTCGCCCTTACCCTTCACAGGAGCTTCCCTCTTCCCTGCCTTAAATTAATTATCTGACGGGAGAAGAGTGCGCGGGGCCCGGCATGGTCGCTTCTGTTATTGTTTGATGTTGTTCCCTGGGACAGAAACGACGGCTGCTCGTTTGTGTTGAGCTGAACACCACCACACATTTTCATCATGGCGTGAACACAATTTAGTTTATTGCGAGGCATTTGACGTTTCTACTTACTGTTTTCTTCTGTGTTTTGTTTTGTTTTGTTTTGTTTGTTGGATAGAATACTGTAGTTTGTTATATGCGTGACATGTTAGAATCACATTATTTCTTTACGTTCAATTCATTTTCTACTTGGTTTTCTGTCACTCGTAGCCTTTGAAGTGAAAATGATTTAGTTTATCGCACTTCACCGGTGCGCATCCCTGAAGGGCAGACTGTGTTATGATGCGTCGTGTTGTCATGACGCCCAACAGCCGCGTGGGAAGCTGCGTGCAGACCTAACTATCAGGGTGACATGTCGAAAAGGTGCTGCATGTATAAGAAAAAATCCAGAGTATTGATTAATTTCCTGTTGCTTTTTATCTCCATTTTTTTTTATGGAAGTTATTTTTTTTATTTTACCTCACTTTCATATTTCCTTTGTGCTTCGTTTATACCAATGGTAATATAACTGTCATGTTCACGTTTCATGCTTCATCCACTACTGATGAGACGCTGAAACATGCAAAACTATTTATTAATAAGGTCATTATTCACTTGCTTAAACAACGACTTAGTTCAGTATTCTACAGTCACGTGTTTTAATGTTTACTTGTGACACGTGATCTACAGCTTTATTTAAACCGTGTTCTTGCACGTCACTACTTTTGGTTCCTGCTGTTTGGAGTTTGTTTTTAGTCTCAGTAATTGTTTTGATATGCGAGAGTTGTTCCCCTTCCTCTACGCCCCTCCTACTCCTTTCTCTCCTTTATTTCCCGACTAATTGTGATGTTGGGGCAGCTGAAAGAGAGGGAACACGTGCAGGGACACTTCATGTT
>JAPQNM010000029.1:5436762-5461762 GCA_029783475.1 Metacarcinus magister | reverse complement strand
TTGACGCTACATATCACTTGTCTTCCTTGTTTTCATAATGAACAAAAATGTCGTGGTATCCCGTGTTTTCTTGAAGGTAAACAAGCCAGCAGTGACCTAAACAGTTTTGATGAAGAGGACAGCATTATGCCTCTGTAGACTAATAGTGTTCTCTACGCAACGTGCCCAGCGTGTACCGTAAGGATATATAAGCAGCGGTAGCATATCAGTGGTTATAGTGTGATATACATTGAATATCAGTTTGTTAAAAATTCGATCCTGGAACACAGTGCTTCTTGTCACATTTCGCTTCAATCTGTCATGGACTCCCGCCTTGCATCCTGTTACCACTACGTATATAACACTGTGTGAAGCGGAACTCGTCATTATGTTCGTTATCATTGTATAGTTTCACCTCACAGGAGGCTGGGAAGGTTGTAGAACAGGTGTTGAGGCCGACGTCAGACACATCAAGGTGAGTGTGTTCATCATCACCAAACCAAGGCTGGTGGACAGGTGAAGGCCACGGAGGGAGGCTAATTCTTTGGCAGTGAGGCTTTGGTAAGGCCACGACGCACCTTGGTGTTGGTCGTAGAAGACTTCAGAACACATCCCATAATGTCATTGAGTGTGAGGGAGGAATGTAGACGTTGGAGGTGATGATGGTCGACGTGGTCATCGTGCAAGCAGACCCATCCACCGTGGACCTCAATCTTGAATACACTCCTTTTTTCGAGGCTTAAGCGTTAAAGTGGAGGCAGTGGTCCGTCTGGCCTGCCAAGGGGAAGGACGCACTCACTGCAAGGACGTGTGCCACAAGAACAGCATTAAGTGCGCCATACTTACCTTAGAACTCCCTCATACATGACTTGGTGGTGCACAGTGTTGGTAAACTGTGACCAACGTGACGCCAAACAACACTTACCTTGATAAGAGAATTCTGATAACATTTACACACATTTATGTTTGCTGCTGCTGCTGCACATAATATTGTAGTGTTCAGCTTTACGCTTTGTTTGATGATTTAATGATTTCAATATTTAACTTCAAATGTTTTTTTTGTTTTTTTGTTTTTGGTTTTTTCATGATCTAGTGACAATTTATCAAAGTTGAAAGTTTATTTAAGTTTGCAATTGCCTTGTCTTTGTTTCGTACGTTGAGTTGTGTCGAACAAAATGCTGCTTGATGATGTACATGTTAATCATTAAAATAACTAAACTTTTATTCACGTGTACACGAAGACGAACGAATAAAAACCAAGTCAAGAGCAGAAGAGAACAACTTATTTTGTTCATAATGGAAGGAAGTAGAACTAGTTGCTATTAATGTAATGGTTATATATGTGCTATTAGATTGAAGAAAAAAAAATTGTGCAGTCATTTGATATAAAGTTCAATTGCAAGGACATGTTAGGGGAGGTAAGGGGGTGAGAGGGGGGGAGAGGCTGCAGGACAGTGGAAGTAAGACAATACCTCGTTCTCACCGCCTTGCTTTGGAGAAAAGTGATAAAATAATTTCACGGCAACGTTATTTCACTTCACAGAAGTATTTGGCGGTGAAGTGAGCCTCTAAGGTTCCGTCAAAGCCAGATGAGAAGCGTCTGTCTTCCTTGTGAGATTGGTTGAGTTGGGGTCTGGTAAGCTCACTCAAAGGCTTCCTTCCATCCCTGTGCCCGGCAGCATCCACAGTTTTCGACGTGACTGTGACGAAGGAAAGAAACTCAAGGGAACGTTCAGTGCTGTTTTCACCTCGTGACCCATTGTTGTGGCCAAGTGTTGCCAGTCTTATCCCGACAAGTTTCAATTTGAATCTTGCTGTCTCCATCATTTTACGGTGTAAGTAAAATTTTGGCTTATTTTCCAATAATAATATATATTACGCTCACACACAAACACACATGTCGCTTACGATCAGTTGTGATCAAACTTTGACTTGCGTGGTTGTTATGTGATAGTTGAGCAGGTGATGTGTGTGTTGCTGTGTGGCTAGTGTGTGTTGTGTGGCTAGTGTGTGTTGGTGTGTGTTGGTGTGTGGCTGGTGTGTGGTGTGTGTTGGTGTGTGTTGGTGTACGGCTGGTGTGTGTTGTCGTGTGGCTGGTGGTGTGTAGGTGATGTAAGGGATCGTGTGATACAACAAGATGCCTGTAAACTTAATTTACATCTTGGTCCTGCAGGACAACGCTTGGTGGCAGCCGTGCTCCCCTAACCTCCAAGGGCTCACAGGTGCCCGCTGGTGGTGTCCGCACCAATTTTCTCCCTCATAATGCCTTTAGTTGATCCTCTTTACCTCAGCCGCCGCCGTGGTCACCTGTTGCGTTCCCTTGTACGTCACACACACACACACACACACACACACACACACACACACACACACACACACACACACACACACACACGCACGCACACGCACGCACGCACACACACACACACACACACACACACACACACACACACACACACACACACACACACACACACACACACACACATACACGCACACACATACACACACACACACACACACACATACACACACACATACACACACACACACACACACATACACACACACACACACACACATACACACACACACACACACACACACACACACACACACACACACACACACACACACACACACACACACACACACATACACACACACAAGAGTAGGGGTCGGGGGTCGGGGATCACATTGAGAGGCGTGAGAGAACGCAAACATCACAAGACACGAAGCACTAAGAGGTGTTCTCGGGTCTGTCATCGTGCATATTTCACCCAGTATTACACGGCCCGGCTCTGGGGTAGTCTCGGGGGGCAGGTGGGTGGCAGGGGCGTGTGATGTATATGGATCGCGTTACAGGGGCGGAGGGCCAGGGCGAGGTGGCAGGTGGTGATGGAGTTCTCCCCGAGGGCGTACCAGCTGTATATTACTCCCGCCACCTGCCACACTAGGGAGGAAGACTTGACTGTAAGGGAAGAAAATTAAGGCAGACACACACACCGAGGTACATGAAGTAATGCTATTATTTTTGTTTAATTTGTTCTCATTAAAATATAAATTTATTACATCAATAATACATAAAGCTCAAACTTGAAATAATACTGTTTGTCCTCATTACAATCCTTATCATTGCACTCTGAACCTTTTCTTTATCTCTTATACAAAGCTTTACTTATTGATAAACTGTAATACTTTTATACTCTTCGTCTCAATCTATGTAACTATATACATATCTATATATCTATCTATCTTGTTATTTATCTATCTATATATCTATCTATCTATCTATCCCTATTATGCCTTCTTATCCTCTCTTTATCAAAGTTTCCTCTCGTTCCTCGTTCATCCCAATTCCGGTGAATTTTTACTCAGCGTCGCCAATCACGCCTATTCATCCCTGCGAGGTATTAAGTCTTCTCCTTATTGTCTCGTCGTAATCCGATTTAACTAATATCACTTGGAAGCCTCTCTGTGGCGCCAAGTAATAGGGTGCTTAGCGTCTGTCCCTGCGACCTGAAATATCCTCTTCTACTTTCCTTATGTTGATGATGAGGTGAAGAGGATGAATAAGCTTCCGGGTTAGGACTGGTCTCTTTACGCCTCTGTCTTGCACTTGAGGCTTAAGAACATAAATTATATATTCCCTTTTGTAAATGAGCTTTTCCGTCCTTTTTTTCTCTACACTTTAATACGATTTCAAAATTTACTTGAATATGTATTTATAGTTTTGATTTATTCTTTGCCTTAAATAATCCTAAGGTATGGTTAGGCAAGTGTGTGTGTGTGTGTGTGTGTGTGTGTGTGTGTGTGTGTGTGTGTGTGTGTGTGTGTGTGTGTGTGTGTGTGTGTGTGAATAAGTGTGTCGTATTTCTGAATATCAATGAAATCAAAACTATTTCACGGTGATTCCATTCAAAATAGCAACACCCTCCAAGGCTTACAGAGGCGTTAGTCAGCCAGCGTTACATACATACATCAAATATTTTTCCCGCCAAATAATAAGTATTGTTTTAGTATTGATAGTCTTGCGCGGCACTTCGGAACATTTGACTACCCTCCCGAAGCTCCTCTTTTCCGATCAACCTTCCTCCATTTTCTCCCTCTATAAGCCTCGCCAGGTGTGTTCCAATTGCATATATGATTCATGCCTCCCCAATCCCCTTGTATTCCAGCAGCGTCCTCCGAATCGCTCCTGATCTCTCCCTCGGGCTCCCAATCGCTGTAAATCCCTCGTGTCTACCTCCCGGTGCCCTGTGTTATGGTACACCTACAACAAACAGCTTTACTTTACCTCACCTCCACAGTCTCATGCCTTCTTTGCCTCGCTCCGTGTCTTCTTTCCTCCCTCAGCTTTCCATCGATATTACTCGTTTATTTTCTTCCTTCCTCTATCGTCACATCCTGCTGTGGTTTTAGTCACCTCACCTACGGCATCGCTTCCACATGGTGCCTCCTACACCCCTTTCCTATCTTCTGGTCCTCCCTGGGGCGTCTGCGGCTCAATTCCTCTCCGCTATCACACGTCCTCCTCCTCTTCCTCCTCCTCCTCCTTCTCCTTCTCATTCTCCTTCTCCTCCTTCTTTTCTTTATTCTCCTGCGTTTGATCTTTGTTTTCTTCTTTCTCATATTGATATTTTCGTTTCTTTTTGTTCTCTTCCTCCTCCTCCTCCTCCTCCTCCTCCTGCTCCTGCTCCTGCTCCTGCTCCTGCTCCTGCTCCTGCTCCTGCTCCTCCTCCTCCTCCTCCTCCTCCTCCTCCTCCTCCTCCTCCTCCTCCTCCTCCTCCTCCTCCTCCTCTTCCTCCTCCTCCTCATCTCCTCCTCTCCTCCTCTTCTTCCTAATCCTCCTCCTCATTCACCCACTTCTCCCCTCCTTCGTAATATCCTAAGGCGCCGCTCCACCCAGGAGTAACACCTGTTCTTCACTGAGCCGTACCTGAGGGTCGGGAGGGCCGGGAGGAGGGCTCGTGCAGGGGATAATGGAGAGGAGAGAAGAGGGAGAGAAGGAGGAAAGGAGAAAGGGATAGTAGGAGGGGTAAAGAGCAGCAGAGAAGTGGCCTATAATGGGGATGAGAGAGAAACTAGGGATGTGAAGATTAAGGGATAAAGGGGAAGTGAGAATTTGAAAGTGAAGAGAGGAATGTAAGGCAAGAAAAGTTAGGACTAGTAACCTTCTTCTACGTAATCCTTGATGTTCACTTGAGGAGAAACAAGTTGGGGGAATTTAATGGAAGAAAATGTACTCTTCATGCAGAAACTTGTAATAGGTTGTAGATTGTTGGTTAAGAATGCATATAATGTATTGGGAATGTTTGCTTGGTTCATGTTAGGTTTGTTCATTGTTATTTTGGGTCTTGGCATGCAGTGTTTTCCTATGAATTTTAAGACGCCGAAAAATAAGTACTAAGAATACTGCATTGCTTTCTAATATTGCTTTGTAACAATAGATTATCGATAAGTTGCACAATGAAGAGATAAATTGATGTTTGTGATAATATCTGCTTACAAAGATTCTAAAGATGGTCTTGCAATGGATTGGCCTCGATGTGTAAAGAAATGAATGTCTGGAGTGAATCGCAACAAGTGACGGGTAGGTGGAGGCGCCTGTTATGTACTTAATGTATGTAGTGTTCCCTCCACCATCCAGTGACGAGCCGAAATAGCTAACACAATGCATGGTAACTTTTTTAGTACTTATTAACCTACAAGAGTTATATGTTTAATTTTCTAGCAGACAGCCAAACTACGTGGCATTTTTTCGACAATTGTGGAACATTGAATGGAGGAGAAGGCTGAGTGAAGCAACGCTCCCTCTCCCCTCCCTCCACCTGACTTATATTCTTATTGACTTTGACAACTGCGTAGTGTGTGACACTCTGGCTCTATGGGTAATCATTCTAATCGATTTTTTTAGACGAGCATTTACACTCTAGACTTGAAGGACACCAGCCAAGGTGATGACTGTGTCAGGATGATTGATGCTGGTGAGGGTGGTTCGTCAAGGCCAGCTCAGAGGGTCTCAAGGAAGGGGATATGTGGGTGAGGGGAGCGTTGCGCCCCGCGGCGTCTGTCCCTTCTTGATGGTATTGATGGGGAAAAAAATGTGCTTTGCAAACAGGAAGAAAACTTACAAGAATCAAAGAACAATTGTGTTGTTAAACGGAAAATAATTGAAAAGGTAAATAATAACATTATTAGGCTGTTATATTTCTGATAATCAGTAAATAGAAACAATGCATCGGTAAATCTTTATATCATTTATATAAAAAAAAGAAAAGGTCATCAGGAAATTCAATGTTTGACAGCAAGTGAAACATTTTAAAAAAGAGACTAATGTAATAAAGATTAGTCTGTATTTTTAAAACAGTTATATACAAATAACAAGAGAAGAAGAACAACGTGGACGTCACACCGATATATACAAACAACAAAACACACTTTGTTCTCTGTTAACCTGTATATCAATCCAGGTGAACACTTTTCTTTATTCACACAATCCTTCATAACAAAGACAAGGCCAATCAAACGCGCACTGACTAAACTTCACATGAAAAAATAATAATTCATGAAGCACAAAATATCGCTGCAACATATTGTGTGTTTGAATTAGATGTGTCACAACGACGCAAGCCTCCTGTCGCCCAGGCACGGGGACCACACACACCTAGGCATATTTTTCCCCTTTTTCCTAATATATCTTGTTTTTAGTTCTCTTGGAGTTTCTTTGGCTGTCCAGGGCATTCATTTTTTTAGGGTAAAATTAGCATCAGAATTAATGAGATGCAGCTTGTAATGGCTGCAAGGTGATTCATGGTTCCGTATGGATGTGCTTCGGAAATTCAGGTTAAAACAAGCGTGGATCATTGTCCAGAGGAATGGTCAGCTCGGCTACTGGAAGGCCTCAATATGGAGGCATCAGACCCAGACATTCAGACACCCGGCCCTTGTCAGTGAGACCAGGCTCAGGGGAACGAGGGGCATGTATGTGTGTGTGTGTGTGTGTGTGTGTGTGTGTGTGTGTGTGTGTGTGTGTGTGTGTGTGTGTGTGTGTGTGTGTGTGTGTGTGTGTGTGTGTGTGTGTGCGTGCGCGTGTGCGTGTGCGTGTGTGTGTGTGTGTGTGTGTGTGTGTGCGCGTGTGCGTGTGCGTGTGTGTGTGTGTGTGTGTGTGTGTGTGTGTGTGTGTGTGCGCGCGCGTGTGCGTGTGTGTGTGTGTGTGTGTGTGTGTGTGTGTGTGTGTGTGTGTGTGTGTGTGTGTTAGAAAGGGGTAGGGGAGGGGCCAACACGTGCAGCCTCCAGCCTTTAATTTCATTGTCAGCGAGACTCAAGTGAGCGGGACGAGAGGTGAATATTTTGCCGGCCAGCTCTAGCGGGCAAGGGAGCCTCCCAGCACCACCTGCACCACTCCGGGAAATTTTTGTAACTGTGTCGCCTGTACGTTGCTTGTTTACACTGCAGTTTTGTACACAGTCACTTACGTGTGTGTTTATAGGTGACGGACATACACATACACCCTGACACAGGCAGACAGATGGAAATATTAAAAGAACTATGTAGTCATCCCGCCAGCCAGCCAGCCAAGTACAGGGACTCACAGAGATCAGTACTCATCTTTATGGCTCGGCTTACCGCCTACTATTACGGGAATGCATTTTCCAGGTCAATATGAACTTCAAGCTGGAAAGTAAAGTATACCAAACCGAGCTAGGAAGGAAGGAAAGATAATGAAAAATGTAAGGATGAAATAAACAGGAGGATGACAAGATGGTGATGGAGGAAGAAGAGGAGAAGGAGAAGGAGAAGGAGGAGAATGTTATTGACATGTAAAGCTCCAAGGTGTGTGGTTGGAGGGGGTGGGCGGCAAGGTGTGTGGTTGGAGGGGGTGGGCGGCAAGGTGTGTGGTTGAAGGGGGTGGGCGGCAAGGTGTGTGGGTGGAGGGGATGGGCGGCCGCACCTCCACCTCCACCACAGTCACGGTTTCAAAGGTTCTCTCACCGCTAGTCTGGGCTGCACCTCCGTTGGGTCTCAAAAAAATATCTGCCTTTCCTTTTTTAGAGACTCAGCTTTGATGCCTCGTGGAAGATGTCAATCTGTAACTGATTAAATTTAGTTCCCCCCCCACCCCCCCCCACCCCTACCCCCCACTGCCACTCCTTGTTGGCCATATTTCCCCCCTCTCTCTTCTCTCTACTCGGTTACTTTTATCTACCTTCCTGTCTGCCTCTTTATTACCTCTTCACGGCTGTCTCATTTTTTCCCTCTCGCTCGCCCCCGGATGGAAATTAAGTATTGATTTATTACCGTCAGTTCTTTCCTTCATCACCTCGTGTGTTTGATCCGAGAATATTGTGGCTGCGGTCTTCTTTTTTTTTTTTTTTTACCTATCTATCCTGTACCTCACAATTTCAGTTCCTTTGGTTCAAAAGTCTTTCTTTCATCATTTTGAGTTCCCTGCAGCTTCGATTTTTTTTTTCTTTATATTCTTTCCCTTCACTTTCTCCTCTCAAGCCCTCCCACCCTTGCTCTCCCTCCCTTCCTCCCCTCCTCCCTTCCTTCAACACCCTTCCTCCTCCCCTTAGGACACCCTGTTGCCTTTTTCTTCTCCCTCGGCACCTTTCTCTAAATTTCTCTCTTTCATCACCCTCTCTCTCTCTCTCTCTCTCTCTCTCTCTCTCTCTCTCTCTCTCTCTCTCTCTCTCTCTCTCTCTCTCTCTCTCTCTCTCTCTCTCTCTCTTTCTCTTTCTCTTTCTTTTCCCCCTCTTCCCTTCATCCACTCCCAGCATGTTTCTCTCTTTCATCTTCCCGTCCGTCCCACCACCACCACCACCACCACCACCACCACCACCACCACCACCACCACCACCACCACCACCACCACCACCACCACCACCACTACCCAGCATATTCTCAGCCTTAATGTCCCTGAACGGCCTCCTCTCGTCCCTGAAGTCCCTGGTTGCCGTACGTGGCCATTTGATCCAGTTCCCCACCTTCTATTTTACCCAATTTGGGAAAATCTCGCTACCCAGCCGCGGGGATGAGGGTCGATAGAGGGAAGGAAGGGGAGAGAAAGGAAGAAGAGAGGGAGGTATGGAAGAAGAGGGTGGCAAGGAGAATGGGGGGGATAAGAGGGAGAGAAAGATGAGAAGGTTGTACAGGAAGGGAAGGGAGGGAAGGGAAGCATATATAGACGGAAGATGATGATAGGAAGTAAAGAGGAAAGAAAAGTTAAAATGAGGAAAAGCAGAAGGAAAGGAAAAGTAAAGAAGACTAAATAAAGAAAAAAATAAATGATAAAAGACTAAAAGAAAGAAACAAGGAGGAAGTGGAGGAGGAAAGAGTCTAAAGAAAAAAAATGGAAGTGAAAGAGTATGATGAGAGATAGAAAGAGAGGTAAAGAAGAAGAGGTATGGTACTGTGTGGGGGAGAGGAAGGGAGAGGAAGGTAAAGAAAGAGGAGTAGGTGGCAGGGGACTGAGAGGGGTTGGTGGCAAGGGACTACTAAGGATGGAAAAGATAGGGAATGTGTGGCTGTAGTCTATTAGTTACCCATCTCGCTTGGTTTGTTGTGTGCGGGTGGATGACTTTGCTTTGATGTTGTTATAGGTATTGTTGTTATTATTATTATTATTTTTATTTTATGTGTTTTACTACTACTACTACTACTACTATTACTACTATTACTACTACTACTACTACTACTACTACTATTACTACTACTACTACTATTACTATTGTTGTTGTTGTTATTGATATTATCGTTTCCCTTCTTGTTATCATTTTTTTTTTTCTATTGAAGAAGCGAAAACTCAATGAACCGTAAAAATAGTTGCATAAAACATAACCTTTGATTTTATTTGCTTCTTGGAATTCGTATGTTATTATTATTTTTTTTTTTCATGCTGAGGAAAAATGTGTTATTACATAAAGTTTTGCAAGAAAGTCAATTAACGTTTTTTATTATTAGTATATTTATTTATTTATTGTCTATTTTACTTGTTTATTTATTTATTTATTTATTTTTTGCCATTCCCTCGGATGTGACAGCCGACAAATTTTTCCTTGATCAAAAAAGTTCCCTTGAAATACATTGCAGTTTTTATTTTTTATAATACTTACTTCTCTCTCTCTCTCTCTCTCTCTCTCTCTCTCTCTCTCTCTCTCTCTCTCTCTCTCTCTCTCTCTCTCTCTCTCTCTCTCTCTCTCTCTCTCTCTCTCTCTCTCTCTCTCTCTCTCTCTCTCTCTCTCTCTCTCTCTCTCTCTCTCTCTCTCTCTCTCTCTCTCTCTCTCTCTCTCTCTCTCTGTGGCACAAAAGACTCACCTTCACTCAATTAACCTTTTCTTCTTAAACTGTGACGACAAGATTCTCGTCACACTTCCTCTCACTCACATTCCCCTTCTCTTTCTTTTTCTACTTAACACATTTTTTCTTACCTACTCTACAACACTCCTTTGTTTCTATTCATCCCTTTCTTTACTTCTCCCTCTTGACATATTTTTTTTTCTTCTGCTTGTGTGCGCATGTCTAATCTAACTCTGTATCCATCCGTTCATTAGCGCCCTTTTTTTTCACTCCTCCCTATGGTCCATCACTTCCTATTAACGACGATGGTCCAGGGAGGAAGAAAAAGGGTCTGTTGGTGGTCTGTGTGTTACTACTTTTACTTTTCATTGGGTTTCTTTTCATTTTTCTTTGGTGTCGGGTCGTCTCTTGTAATTTCTCTTTCATCTCGACCTCAAGAATGGAAGCAAGAGCGACGCAAGGCCTCACTCAGCAAGTGTTTCGGGAGAAGTTTAATTGTCTTTATGTTAGGCGAGTTGTCCCTCTTCTTCGATCTTATAATGAGTTTTCTTTTGGTAATAGTATTTTGCGTTTACTTTCCTCCCTTGTAATGAGAGGTTTATGTATACTTTTGTTATGTCCTCTTCCTCCTCCTCCTCCTCTTCCTCCTCCTCTTCCTCCTTCTCTTCCTCCTCTTCCTCCTCTTCCTCCTCTTCCTGCTGCTCCTCCTGCTTTTTGGTATTTTTAACAGGATGCTTTTCTTGTCCTGCTCATCTGCTTCTTTAACTTTTCTCATCTCCTGCTTCCTTTCGTTTCTTTTATTTTTTTATATGTGTGTGTTTGTGTGTGTGTGTGGGGGGGGGGCCTCGAGGGTCCTCTTGCGCAGTATGTCTTCTTATTTTTTTTCTTCCTATTCCTTTTTTTTCTCTTCTCTTCTTCTCCTTCCTTCGGTATTTCCTGCTGGTGTTCCCTTTTTTCTTCACTTAACCTAATTTTCCGCCGCCATATCCCAGTTTTATGCAATTTCATATGGCAGCTTTCAAAGAGGAAGGGGGTCGTGTAGGTAAGTAGAGGAGGAGGAGGAGGAGGAGGAGGAGGAGGAGGAGGAGGAGGAGGAGGAGGCTGAGAGAGAGAGAGAGAGAGAGAGAGAGAGAGAGAGAGAGAGAGAGAGAGAGAGAGAGAGAGAGAGAGAGAGAGAGAAAAAAAAATTGTGACGTGAGGTTAAGAAGGAAACAGTTTTCTTCGTCTCTTGTTTTTTCTTTAAGGAAAAAAAAAGAGGAAATATCGGTTTTCATATAAGAACGTAGACTTTAAGAAAGAGATAAATAGATAGATAGATAGATAGATAGAGAAAGAGAAAGAGAAAGAGAGAGAGAGAGAGAGAGAGAGAGAGAGAGAGAGAGAGAGAGAGAGAGAGAGAGAGAGAGAGAGAGAGAGAGAGAGAGAGAGAGAGAGTCTACCTTTGTGTATGGAACGAGGGTGGATGAGGGAGAGAGAGGGAGAGAAAAGGAGAGAGGAGGGGGAGGGGAATCTTACCTGCTGATGACGCTATTGTACCTTCCCTCCCTACCTCCTGTCATTCTTTTTTTCCCTCTTCTCTTTCATACCTCTTTTCTCTCACCCTTCCTTCCCTCTCCCTCCGTTCTAGCCTGTCTCTCAGCCGTAAAGAAGTTAAATTGTAGTGCTGATTCACGTTAGTGCTGAGCTGATTTGAATTGTACTGATTTTAATTACTCTCCAATTAAGGTTCATTCTGCCTATGACACTCTAATAGGGAGACAAGAACACCATCGAGAGGAAGTAGAGGATGAGTACAAGGAAGAGGAGGGGGAGAGAGAGGTAGAAGTTGCATAGTGTAGGTAAGAAATTATTTATATCTGTACATGTGTGTGATACCAAGAACGAATAGGGTGAAGAACTGGAGTGAGAAGGAGTGATTGAACAGGGTGAGGAATGCATCGAGGGCGTAGTGAGATGAGTGAGGGCGTGCACAGATGAGACACGATGCAGGGCGTGCTGAGAGGGGAAAGAGGTGTAGGTTGCTACAAGGAAAGCATGTGAAAAGTATGTAGAGTGTGTTTGAGGCTTGAAGGGTGGTGTAGGATGCATGGAGAGGGCGAGGGGTGATGTAGGGTGAGCGGGGAAGGTAAGGAGAGAGACAGAGACAGAGACAGAGGGGAGAGAAGGAAGGGGACGGAGAGGAACGTGGCATCGAGGTTCTGTTAGGCGGGAACAAGTCGAAGATTACTTGTTACAAGGAAGGGAGGGCGAGGCGACATGTTGCCTGGGTTAATGGGAATTAGAGGGAGCCTAGAGAGAGAGAGAGAGAGAGAGAGAGAGAGAGAGAGAGAGAGAGAGAGAGAGAGAGAGAGAGAGAGAGAGAGAGAGAGAGAGAGAGAGAGAGAGAGAGAGAGAGAGAGAGCATGTAATGGATATATAACTTTTTAAAATATATAAGAAAAGTAATGATACTTAGAAATAAACATGAAAACTGACACTAGACGATCACGTAAGACGCTTCTTGAATACACTATTCCATCAAGTGACAAAGAGATCGATGGTAATAAGTAGAATATGAGCTGACAAGGAGGTGAGACAAGATCCCTTTCTGGGGGACAAGTAAAAGATGAAGGTGAACATGATCCTAATTAGGTGGTGGGTAGGTGATCCAGGTATTGAGTTTCCCTTGTACAATCTGAGTCGCTCGTTGATCTGATCCTCTGTAGTAGAATTCAACCCTCGTAATTTTGAATCTTCTTAAGGGAAATCTCGTAAATATGTTCCAGTTTATGAAAAGTATTTTATGTCGTGATGACTAGGAAGGAAGGAAAAAAAAAACTACATGAATTCACTGGAGTTTCTTTGGAGATATTTTTTATTTTTTTCTCTCTTACTCTCTTTTTTTTTCTTCTTTATCAGAGTCTTCTCATCTCGCGTCTCCATTGAAGCTTGTCTCTTAGAGTCGAGCCGCATCTGACGTCGTGGCCCAGAGACTGAAATATTGTTTGGTGTTCATACTTTTAGGATGTGTGTGTGTGTGTGTGTGTGTGTGTGTGTGTGTGTGTGTGTGTGTGTGTGTGTGTGTGTGTGTGTGTGTGTGTGTGTGTGTGTGTGTGTGTGTGTGTTTGAGAGAGAGAGAGAGAGAGAGAGAGAGAGAGAGAGGAATGCAGAAATGTTATGATTAAATTTACTCATATCTCTTCGCAAGGAAACTGCAATTGTACCAGAGCTTATCTCTCTCTCTCTCTCTCTCTCTCTCTCTCTCTCTCTCTCTCTCTCTCTCTCTCTCTCTCTCTCTCTCTCTCTCTCTCTCTCTCTCTCTCTCTCTCTCTCTCTCTCTCTCTCTCTCTCTGTCTCTTTCTCTCCTTTGTCCCGTCAGCCTCCCCTCTCCTTGGCCGCTTTTCCCTTCGTAATACCCTCAGCTGCCCGCTATTTCCCCTCTCACCCTTCCTTTAAACAGCTCTTCCTTCCCTTTTCTTTCCTCCTGGTCACCCTCGTCGCCTTCTCTCTCCTCGGCTCACGGCCACTCAACCTTCACTCTAATGCTGCAGCTAGGCACTCCTCCCCTCATTTCCTTGCTCCTTACTATTACATCGATCCCCTCACTCCTCCCCCTTCATCCCATAGACGCCCCTTACCCTCTCCTCTAGACCTAGCATTAAGGATTCGTATATTAACCCAGCAAGAATACAATCCCTCAGCATTGGATCCTCCTCTCCCTCTACGGACTTAACTCTTAATCAAGCGGCAGGTAACCCGATACAGATCATTCGATGCCACTCTAGTGAGGCCAGAGGGACGATGATTCCCTTCCTTGCCTTCCTTTATTGTCCCGGCGTCTATACTTCCCCGCTTTGTTTGTGATGCTCAGGCTTATGAGCTTATAGATGAGTGTTTTTTTCTCCCTCTCGTTCTTGTTTCATTGTCGTGGAGGCTGCAGGAGTGTGCTGGAGGGCAGGATATTGGGCGTTGCGGCAGAAAATACTGCACTAGGCATTTTTTTTTTCTTTCCCTCCACTGGCAAATTAATACTTATTGGTTCCAGGGTCTTTTTGGGGGATGCACAGGTCTAGGGAAGGACTCGCCTGGCTGCTCCTGCTCCTTGCCTATGTCAACAACAGCGAATATAAATGCACGATAACCAGGCATCAAAGCCTCTCTTGTAAATGTATTAAATAATGATCGACTTTTGTTTTTTTGGGGGGAATTTTAATTTTTTTTTATCTCTGTGAAGTCGAGCATAAGGCGAGGGAACGATTTTCTCATCTCACAAGACAAGAGTGTTTCACCTGAAGACATGAAGAGAGAGAGGGAGGACAGGAAGGAGAAGAGAGAGAGAGAGAGAGAGAGAGAGAGAGAGAGAGAGAGAGAGAGAGAGAGAGAGAGAGAGAGAGAAGAGAGAAGAGAGAAAGAAGAGTACAGTAAATAGAGAAAGAGGGGGAATGGAGTAAAGACAGACAAAGACTCGATGGAGATGCGAAACTCACAAGTTTAATGGGGTAGCGAGGATTAAATTTACATCCAAAATAGACGCCTGTGGGATCACTGTGAGGCGGCCTTTGTCCGGCTTTTGTGTAAACAGTAAAGTTGTTGATCATAAGGAGAGAGAAAAGCCAGTCGCAAGGGAACCATTATAAAGGCAAACAAAAAGAGAAGCGAGGATAGTGACAATATGATACCTTTTTTTTCTCTCTCTCTCTCTCTTTAGATCAAACACTTTCATAACACGAGAGGATATGAAGTCATGAGAACACGGAGAAAAATACGATGAAAAAATGTTATGTGATATAGTAAAGAAAAAATAACACATAGTAATGGGTATAGACATAAGAGAGAGAGAGAGAGAGAGAGAGAGAGAGAGAGAGAGAGAGAGAGAGAGAGAGAGAGAGAGAGAGAGAGAGAGAGAGAGAGAGAGAGAGAGAGAGAGAGAGAGAAAAAAAAAGAGAGAGAGAAAGGGTCATACAGAAAGACAGACGGACAGATAAACAGAGATGCAGGCAGGCAGGCAGACAGACAGACAGACAGACAGACAGAGACATCTAAAAATAGTCTCATAAACACTAAAAATATAGAAAACCTTAATAAAGCAACATGGAAGGCAATGTCAGCAGGAGAAGTAATCGTAAGAGAAGAGAATTGGACAAGAGGACGACTGTTTCAAGAATTAGAAGAGATGGAATGGAGAGAAGGAGAAAGACGCGATAAAAACAAGACGAGGACAGGGAATATTGCCGAGGGAAAACGAAAGATAATTAACCAAGAAGCCAACCAGTACCTGAGGAAAATTGTCCTGGATTTGGGTACCTGCAAGTCTTTACCAGGAATAGAAAACGTATATAAGAGTACCAATAATATTATAACATAGATAGAAAGTATAATAATAACATACGAAAATTAGAGGAACATTCATTAACATTAGACTATTAGTTAACACTCAGCTATATTTTCGATAACATGGGTAACTTAACTATAATTATAACCTGCTATCCATGCTTTTAGTTCTATATATTAAAGTTATGTTAGTGGAAGCAGGGTAGAAGCAAGGTATTAATAGGGAAATATCGAAGGACAGGCAGCAGGCAGTGTACACCTGAAGTAAAAAGCAGGCTAGCAGGTGGATAATAGCAGTCACGGAAGCAAAGTATCAGCAGGTAGGTAGGTAGCAGCCTGCTGGACACAATACCACCACTCACAAGTCTTCACACGCGCCAACAAAGAGCTTTTATTACCTGTGATGACGCCGAATGTTTGTTGTCTTCATTTACTTGTTGGAAAATGTGTCCTGCCCTTTCCTTTCAGCGAGGGATTGCAGACATATTTATTTATATTTTTGTTCTCTCTCTCTCTCTCTCTCTCTCTCTCTCTCTCTCTCTCTCTCTCTCTCTCTCTCTCTCTCTCTCTCTCTCTCTCTCTCTCTCTCTCTCTCTCTCTCTCTCTCTCTCATGGTGTCTACAGTTATGAATATTTCTTTCATTCTCATTGTTTACTCCGTTCCTCTCTGTGTTTGTCATGTGAGTGTACATACATATTCTAGCATCAGCCTCAAACTGTATGCCATCGACTCCACATAAAACGTTGTATTGAATGGGAATATTCAGCAGAAGCAGCTTAGACCAACCGTGGATGCTGGCAAGGAGGTGGGAAGGAGGGACGCTGAGGGAAAGGGAGATAGGGAGAGGGAGAAGGATGGATGGATAAAAGAACAGGAAAGAGGGAAGGAGAGACTTTTTGTAATGTAAGATATGTGAGATATTATTCTTCTTTCAGTTGTTTTTATTAAGGGTCGCCACAGCTGATCACACCTCCCCGTCTCACCCTGTCCCCTGCATCTCACTCTGTCTCACTGATCACCTACATGTCATCCCTCACAGCATTCATAAACCTCATCTTTGGCCTTTCTCGTCTCCTTCTAGCTAGTGACCCCATTCTCAGCATCCTTCTCCCAACTTACCCAGCATCTCTTCTCTACACATGCCCAAACCATCTCAATATTGTCTCTCACTACTTTTCCAAACCTTCCTACTTGCACCATCAGTGTGTGTGTAAAATATTTCTGAAATGTATTATATGGACACACCAAACTTTCTATATTATAAACAAAGAAGAAAGAAAGTAGGTACACGATAACGAAGAAATCAAAGCTAAGGATTACCTGTCTTAGTATTTCCCTTCATAGAAAAAACAAAGGAGTTGCTCGTGAAAATGAAAAACGTGTCGAGCACCGCGCGGTAAATCCTTTGGTTTATCGCGGTGGGATCCTGCGGTGCTGCCTGTAGCACTACGAGGGACACAGGAAAGAACCTTTATCGATCAGCACTCACGGGGCGTCGTCATCGTCTAAGGGGAATATTTATCGCCTCACGCCCACTTTCCCCTCCTCCTTCCCCTCGCGGCCACACCCTCTTCTTCACGACATGCCCAGACCCTTGAGCCAGCCCGATTTATTGCCGCGGTGTTGAGGAAAGCAAACCCAGCAGCCCGCCCAAGGGAGAGCCTCGTCTGGGAACGAACTCAGGCGAGGAGAGGCGCTGAGGAGATGCAGTGAGGAGTCTCTCTCTACCTGTGCTGCTGGGAGGGTGTTTAGAACTGTTATAGAAGAGACTTAGATCACTCGTACCTTGATGAATAACTAGCGAGTGTGAGTGAGTGAAGGCAAATTTGTATAGTGACTTTAACGCTCTTTGTATAGGATTGTATGGTGAGTAATTCCAGCATCGGATTGTGTATGATGTCCTTGATTATTTGAACCAAAGAGTCAATGATTGGAAATAGTTGATTTTGAGCGGCATGAGGTGAGTGGTGGGCAGCGTCACTAGGATAGAGGTACAGAATGCCAGGAACGACAAGTATTTTTTGACCTTAACGAACACAAAGGGGAGTCGAGTTGAGGGAGAGTTGGAGAGGTGAGTGTGAGTGAAGTGGAGTGTGAAGGGAGGTCAGGTCACTCTAAACTATGTGAAAGTGTGAGTTTTCCTTGACCTCTGGGTGAGAGTTGTCCCTCGAGGTCTATCTAATTACCTCCAACTTACTCCTGCAACACTAGTCACCTTTAGTTCTCTTTCCTTGGTCTTCATGCCTTCCTAACCCTATCCATGTTCCTCCCTCCCTCTATGTACCTTCATGTCTCCTTCATCTCCTATTCCTCCTCCTATCCCTTCCTCCATGTTCCTCCCTCCGTCTATGTCCCTTCATGTCTCCTTCATCTCCTATTCCTCCTCCTATCCTTTCCTCCCTCCTTCCTCACCGTCTCTCAATTCCTCTTCCCTTATCTTTGTCCATTCAACCCTATCTCTCTTCTTCCTCTTCCATTCTTGTTTCTTCCTCATAGTTCCTCAAATCTTTTTACTTTATCTTCGTCCCTCAACTTTCCTTTCCTTTCTTTCCTTCCCTTCGTAGCTTTCCTCCTCCTATTCCTTCCTCTACACTCCCTTAAGTCTCCGTCCCTTCTCGTGTCCCTTTCAATCTCCTTTCCCTTTCTTCCATATGAATCTATCCTGCATTTCTTTCGTCTTCTCTGCCTTTCATCATCCCTTCATTTCCCTCCCTCCCTCCCTCCCTTCTTCCTCCCTCCCTCTCTCCCGTCCCTCCCTCTCTCCCGTCCCTCCCTCCCTCCCTCCCTCCCTCCCGTCCCTCCCTCCCTCGCTACACCCTCGCACCCAGGACATTGCCGTATGGTCGTATAATTTGTTTTGCAGTGGAAGAATCTCTAGCACATACGAGCAGCAACTTTTATTTAGGGAGCAGCAGTGTATTTCTTGAGTGTGTGACGCGAAGAGGAAAATATATGAGTGTTATTGTTGATAAATGGCGTGAGGGAATGGAAGGAAGTTTTTTATAATTTTGATGGTATACTGATTATTATTAGTAGTAGTAGTAGTAGTATAATTGTTATTATTATTATTATTACTATTATTATTATCATTATTATTATTGTTATTATTGTTTTTATTAATATTTTTATCATTATTATTATTATTAATATTATTATTATTATTATTATTGTTATTATTATTATTATTATTATTATTATTATTATTATTATTATTATTATTATTATTATTATTATTATCACTATTATCATTATTATTATTATTACCATTATTATCATTATCATCATTATTATTATTATTATTATTATTATTATTATTATCATTATTATTATTATCATTATTATTATTATTATTATTATAATTATTATTATTATTATCATTACTATTATTACTAATGACTTAGCTCTTCAAAATGTCTTTCCATCCACCCCACACGTACATAACATTTCCTCATTCTCCTCCTTTACACTGAGTCGTCCACAGAATCCTCTTTACCTTATGTTTTTCTCTGGTTCCCCATATTTTCTGTACCTCTTCTCGGCTTCCTCTCCCCATCACTTTACAAGATTGGGATCAGCAAATCTTGGCCCGAGAAGCTGTGATCGGACGACCGTGTCAAATAGGAAAAAATAGGGAGGACCTCCTTTGAGGATTTCTGCTCCATGACTGTCACGGTTGAAGTAAAAGAAGGACGAGAGGCCTGGTCAGAGGAGGAGGAGGAGGAGGAGGAGGAGGAGGAGGAGGAGGAGGAGGAAGAAGAGGAAGAAGAGGAGGAAAAAGATAGGTGCAAGGAGAGGGTGTAAAAGAAGGCCGAGTGAGGTAGTTAACGGATGTAAAAGTATCGTGATAGGCAACAAAGATAAAACGCAAAGACTCAGATATATTCGTTGCAAGAGAGCCGTGAGAGCTTTGGGACACCGTGTCAGGAAACGAAGGAGCAGCCAGCAAAGGAAGGTGATTTGGTTTCAGGGAGGAGCGACCAGGGAGAGAGGCAGAAGGTCCACAGACGACCAGGGGAAAAGAATCACAGGTTTCCCGACAAACTAAATCGTAAAAGAGGAACGTCAACCAACACAGCGCAAAAAAAGGGGGGAAAAAAACCTCATCTGTATCTAAAAAAAGAAAACACCAAGACAGTGGATACAAAAGTCTTCTGGAGGCTCATGTTATTTGGTCAATTAGCTTTGATTGGGATGAAGTTTCCCCTAAAAATAACAAAGCAAGAGAGGAAGAAGTAGGGAAGGAAAAGAGGGGAAGGAAAGCTAGATGAAACTCGTTATATGTCTGTATGTGTGTGTGTATGTATGTATGTATGCGTGTGTGTGTGTGTGTGTGTGTGTGCGTGTGTGTGTGTGCGTAGTGCTACACCGACAAGGAAGGAAGGTAAAGATGGTGGGAGCTACAATTCCATAGCGTTAATGCAGTTAAAGACAGACTGTAAAATGCTTGTGTGTTTTGAGAAACTTATCCAGACTGAGACGTGAGATCCTTTGTGTCGTAAAGGAAGGGAAGGAGGGGAGAAAAGGAAAAAAAAAGAAATAAATGAATTACTTGATTACACCTGAGGAGAGAGAGAGTAAAATCCAGGATGTAGGACGAAATATATAAATAGGAGAGAGAGAGAGAGAGAGAGAGAGAGAGAGAGAGAGAGAGAGAGAGAGAGAGAGAGAGAGAGAGAGAGAGAGAGAGAGAGAGAGAGAGAGAGAAAAGAATGAAACAAGGCCATAGAAAATAAATATAAGGAACATTTGTAGCTCATCTCTATCATTGTTTAGAGATACATTATTTAACACATAAAAAAATACTCTTTCCAACACGTGGCAAGTAAACAAGGAAGGAGTAGTAGTAGTAGTAGTAGTAGTAGGTAGGAAGAGGAGGAGGGAGTAGGAGGAAAGAGGGGGAGAGAGAGAGAAAAAAAACCCCAGGACATCGACATAAAGTGGAATATAACACTAGGAGACAACACATCAGCTGAACCGCCGCCTCGAACTTCTGAATTAAACGTATAAGGCTTAGGAAGATCTAGAACAGGACGTAGATACCTTTAAAGACATTGTTTTTCATACCATCTGGACGTCCTCGGTGCACGAACTTAGTATATTCTGTGAACTTCTAATTTTATTGACTTTTGTTAGGACAGACCACCTAGTTTGGGGTTCAAGGTCTGTGTGGTTTGGGTTTCTATGTATTTTTTGTTTCTCTCTCTCTCTCTCTCTCTCTCTCTCTCTCTCTCTCTCTCTCTCTCTCTCTCTCTCTCTCTCTCTCTCTCTCTCTCTCTCTCTCTCTTTCTCTTTCTCTCGGGTGCTGATGCATAATGAAAGACTGCCACCTTCCCACTCTGCTTCAATCTCTCCCTCAAGTTCTCCCGTTTCATCTTCTGGTTCAAATTATATGTTTTCCTCTCTCTCGTCTTTCCTAATTTCCCACTCTCCAAGGAACCAGATTTTAGGTGAATGAACGAGAGAAGTGGAATAGGGCAAGTGGAGATGTAGGAAGGCAAAGCTGTAAGTGGAGAAGAAGGAATGGAAGACGTTAGCAAATAGTTGTGTAGCTTTAAATGAAGAAAGGTTTATAAAAGTATTTGGTCATTATATATAAATGTCGAAGCGAAAGAGAATAAGAAAGATCACGATGGGGGAAGAGGATGACACGAGAATTAGAAGTAGGAGTAAGATGGGGATCGTGAAGGGGAAGGAAGGGCTAAGAGGAGAATTAGGGCTGGGAGAAGGATCGCAGAATTTCTAGGAATATGGAAGCACGACGAAGAGGCTGAGAGGAAAGAAAAGACTTGAGATCAAAATTGAGTTTCCTTTTGTAGATGAAGATAATCCAAACTCTAACACCAATAGTGATGATTAATAATAACAAGAAAATTATTCATTACTTTTTAAAACGACCACTTTCTGTTTGTTTGTCTGGGGTGAATAAAAGATACTCATAGTATTTCATGGCTTCTCTCTACTTGCATGATGAATTTTGAATCAATAATGTGCGGGCTTTTAAAACCATAGCAAAGTGAAGCAAACTGTTCTGTGTAACTTTATAACTTGAAGAGGAAAAGGTGGGCGGGGCTGAAGGACACATGGTGGGAGACTATCTTTCTCAGTCCATATTGGTGGTGGAGCTTTGTCTTGCCCTGAGTCGACTTGATGTTTAGCTTTTTTATAGAAATATGTGTGTATGTGTGTGTGTGTGTGTGTGTGTGTGTGTGTGTGTGTGTGTGTGTGTGTGTGTGTGTGTGTGTGTGTGTGTGTGTGTGTGTGTGTGTGTGTGTGTGTGTGTGTGTGTGTGTGTGTGTGTGTGTGTGTGTGTGTGTGTGTGTGTGTGTGTGTGTGTGTGTGTGTGTGTGTGTTTAATGGACGTGCACTAACTCCTCGTTGATCTTAAGACTTCTTCAGTGGTCCCAGGTAGTACTTGCTGGGCCGCCAAGAAAACGTATCACAAGTGTGGCCCGGCAGGTGAGAGGACACGTGTTGCTGGGCAGGAACAATGTAGTCTTTGACCTTGAAACTCCCTGCAGGTGTCATGGCTGGCTGTAATGTTTCACCGCACAAATGAAATGTAATTAAAGTGCAGTGGTGCTATTTGTCAAGGGTTCCACTTTGAGTTGGCAACACGCAAACAACATTACTTTCCGTGATGGTGTGGACTCATGGTCTCGCCCTCCCTCATCGCTGCCACTGAAGCGATAAATATGATTTTCTCATAACTTGGACACTCGCAGGCCTTAAGGTGAAAAACGAGGCTCATGTTTTTGTTATTTATAGAGTGACGGGAGTAACGCTTGTCTCAATCCTTCCACTGTAATCTGTTGTGGAGTTACGGTTCGAGTGTGTGTTATTTGGGCGCAGAAGAATGTTTGTGGCATGAGTTATGTCCACTTGGCAGTCACTGTGAAGACATACTGTGCTGTGTTAAGACATACTGTGCGTGTTCGTGTTGTGATGCTCGTGTCGGCGGGGCACTGATTGCCTGTGTTGTTACATCATTACTAGTAGTGTTGGAAATGGTATTGTTTTGAGTTGTTTTTAGCAGGAACGAAATTATTGTCAAGACGCCATCTATCTTTTTGTTTTGTTCCTATCAACGTTGATTTGTGATTCCACTTTGTTTATTTTATTTGTTTATTACATTTTTACATGACTAGTATTTTATTGTTAGTTTGTGATCGCAATAATCTCACAAAATTTATTTAAACTTGTATACACATTTTTTTTTATTACTTTTATTTTTTTTTTTGGCTCTACGAAAATTTGATGAAGGAGATTAACAAGATTTACGAAATACTCTTTAAAAATAAAAAAAAAATAAAACATAATAATAATACAATACAATCCAAAAATAACAAAGGAGAAAAATAAATGAATAAACGTAAATATATGAAACACACTTGCACATTCAAACCCAAAACAAAATAATAAATTGAAATAAATACGAACAATCTTCACAAAAAATAAGGCATTTACGACATTAACTCTGGCGCCATCATAAACTTCACACTGTAAGCTTATCTCCTCCTCCTCCTCCTCCTCCTCTTCATCCCCCTCCTCCTCCTCCTTCTCCTCCTGCTTCCCCTCCTCCTCTTCTTCTTCTTTCTCCTCCTCCTCCTCCTCCTCCTCCTCCTCCTCCTCCTGGGACATGCAGCTCTGGTCTTCCACAAGCTTAATTTTACCCTTGGCTAACCTAGATAATCCTTTTCCTACACTCAAGGGATATTTCGCAGGTATCTTTCCACAACCTTCCTCTCCTCCTCCTTATCCTCTTCTTTCTTCTCCTCTTCTACTATTTTTTTTCTTTTTTATTTTCTTTATCCTTGTTTTCCTTTTCTTTTTCAGTTCCATTTATTTGTCTTGTTTTTCCATTTTTTTTTTTTTATCTCTTTTTTTTTCTTCTCCATTTTCTTCTTCTTCCATGTCCATCTTATCCTTTTTTTTTTTCCTCTATTTTTTGTCCATTTAATTCGTAAACTTGTATTATTTTTTTGCTATATATTTACTCCTTTCTTTCCCTTAATTTTTGTTATTCTTTCTGTTATTCTTAATCTTTTATTTCTTTGTCTGTTACCTCCTCTCTCTCTCTCTCTTTCTCTCTCTCTCTTTATCTCTCTCTCTCTCATTTGTGTATCGTTGCTTTGTTTCGATATCAATTTGCTTCTGTGTTGTGATGGTTTGCATGAGAGAGAGAGAGAGAGAGAGAGAGAGAGAGAGAGAGAGAGAGAGAGAGAGAGAGAGAGAGAGAGAGAGAGAGAGAGAGAGAGCCCTTCTGATATCAAGTCCAAAGGATTACTCTCTGTCCGATGCCACGCTGCCACTTCTGATGAACAGTTCCTGGTGGGAAGTGTGACCCCAAGGCTAGGAAAGAGGTCACGTCACCTTCACACATGCACACACACACACACACACACACACACACACACGTGCATACACACACACACGCACACACACATACACACACACACACGCCAAAGTAATTGTTTCTTGGTAGTTAAAAAAAAGTGATAATAATGTAACCTACTCGTAATTACCTTTGTATATCTACACGTACTTGTAATTCAAGATGGAAAATACCTGTTTCATCTACACCATTATATCTCTAAAGTCTTTACATAATGAAACGATTCAATAAAGATAAATGTAACGTAATACTTAAGTAATGGTTGATCCTTGTACTGTTTACAGGATCTTAAGTTCAATAAAGATGATTAACGTAAGGTAATGGTTAAGTAATGGTTGATCCTTGTACTGTTGACAGGATCTTAAGTTCAATAAAGATGATTAACGTAAGGTAATGGTTAAGTAATGGTTGATCCTTGTACTGTTGACAGGATCTTAAGTTCAATAAAGATGATTAACGTAAGGTAATGGTTAAGTAATGGTTGATCCTTGTACTGTTGACAGGATCTTAAGTTCAATAAACGTGATTAACGTAAGGTAATGGTTAAGTAATGGTTGATCCTTGTATGTTGACAGGATCTTAAGTTCAATAAAGATGATTACGTATTGGTTTAGAAGTAGGTAGGTAAAGGTAAAGTTTTGACACACGCTATAGTTGTGCGTAGGTTCGGGCGCTCATCTCCCGTCGTGGAAATTATTCCGTTACGCCGGGACACAGAGCTACTGTGAAATCAGACTTTCCACAGTTTACCTTCCCCAGGTTTCCCTAGGTACCCATTTATCTGCCTTGCCATTTGGGAGGTTGAACAGCTGGGTGAGCTGTGCGCCGACTGCCTCCTTCCGGGATCAAACTTGGGCCAGCGGATTCATAGTCAGACGTGCTAACCACTGCACCACTGAGGCGCTTAAGTAGGTATAACCCTGTACTATTGACAGGATCCTTTGGTGTTATGTGACCCAGCGCAGCTTGAGGAGCCTGTTAAGTCTCTAGGTGGGCACCTGAGTTTTGTGCCGCCC
>JAPQNM010000029.1:5424262-5431762 GCA_029783475.1 Metacarcinus magister | reverse complement strand
CTCTTCCTCTTCCTTTTCTTCCTCCTCCTCCTCCTCCTCCTCTTCCTTCTCCTCTTCATCCTTCTCTCCTCCTCCTCCTCCTCCTCCTCCTCCTCCTCCTCCTCCTCCTTTTCCTCCTCCTCCTACTCTTTTTCCTCAATCTACTCTCTGATGTTTAAGGAAGGAGGTAAGAAACAAGCAATTAATTAACTTCCGATTAGTATAACATCAATTCCAATTAAATCATTCGAAAAGATCATTACAGATAAGATGCTTCCATTTCTTGATTAATAAACTGATGATAGAAAGCCAGCAATAACTCCATAATAATAGATCATACATTAGTAACTTATTGGCTTTCTTTAATGACTTTCAAGTGAGTTATGTTGCTCAGGCACCGTGGGATGTAATTTACCTTGACTTCCATAAGGTATTTGACAAGGTCCCACATAACAAGTTGATCTCTTTATTGCGGTCACAGGGAATAATAAAGAAAATATATGCGTGGGTTCATAGAAGACTGACTCACAGATGGTCAACAAAAGCGATATTTGAGATGGTAAAATATCTGATTAATGAAATGTACTTAGTGGATTGCCTCAAGGGTCAATTATGGGACCAACGTTCTTCGTAATATATGTAAATGATTGTTTTAGTATGTAGTTCAGTAGATACCTTTTATTTTTATAGACAAATAGGCCTATCAGTGTCATCTTATATAATTTTTCTCCTATTCATCATCATCATCATCATCATCATCACAGCCAAGTCAATTCACACTAAAATATTACCCTCTTCATACTTACTTATTGGCCTTCACATACTTGTAGTAATATACATACTTATAGAAGGTGGCAGACACGTCCTTCCGTCCTTCCGTCAGTCATGTGGTAATGGATGGTGATGGAGGGTGAAGGGGAGTGACGGGTGGTGATGGTGGAGTGCTTACAGGTGATGAGTGGTGCTGGGGATGGTGATGGTGATGGGTGGTGATGGTGATGGTGGTACTATTTGCGTCATTGTTTTGGTCGAAGAGGCCACGAAAGCGACAGTGCAGTGTTATTATTATTATTATCATTATTATTATTATTAGTAGTAGTAATAGTAATAGTAGTAGTAGTAGTAGTAGTAGTAGTAGTAGTAGTAGTAGTATAGTAGTAGTAGTAGTAGTAGTAGTAGTAGTAAAAATATATGTTTTTGTTGTTTTTGTCGTCCTCGTTGTTGTTGTTTTCCTTGCTGAGGTCATTCACAGCTATCATGTCTTGCTTAATTAATTTACTGATAGAAGAGCGATCAAATATTACTCGTAAGTATTTGTTCATAGTTTGAGTGACTTTACATTGTTGATGAAGTCACCTGGCATGAGTGAAGAAAAGTTACGATTTTTAGTACACTATTATGAAATTATGTTATTTTTGTATGGACATCTTTCCACAACCCACATATGTTATTTTTGTTATAATATTAGTGCACATTTTTTCCTCATTTTATATTTATAGTTATAGTGTTTTTTATTCTGAAGTTGAGTGTTCATTTATATAGTTTCATTTTATTTCATTACTTTTCTTAATCCTTTTTATCCTTTACGTTTGAAATATAAAACCAAATCACCAGATTTTAACCATGAGCTGTGTTGTCACTTGACCTTTTTTTTTTTTTATGAAAGTTAAACCCTCACTTTATGGGACCTTTTTTTTTTTTTCCTTGTTCACTTTTTCTTTCTCTTTTTAGCGTCATCCTTCAAATTGTGATCCAGTGCACTTCTCTGCTCCTCCCTTCCTCCCTCCCCTGTTGCATGCGTCACTCCCCGGGCCCAGCCAGACGCTGCGGGGTGTTCATACGTCCCTAACAAACTAGTTTAACAACTCTCCATCCCCCGCCTGAAACCGTTGTTGTCTGCGAGGAACTAATTCAACATTCCCCCATCCACAACTTTTTTTTTTATTATATTTGCAGCACAACAGTTCCTCAGCCACGCGTTTCTCCCCCTTTCCAAGATTTTTGTGTTCGTTGGCCGCAAGTTGGAAGCCGCCGTCCACTAGCCTTGTTGTTACATCACGTCCCTTTGCGCCTTTACATTGCCCTTCCTCCCTCTTCCCTACGATGCCATACACACAGACACTGATCCTTTCACTGTATTTTTTTCCTCTACACTGTGTCGCTACTAATTCCTCTGATGTTGACGCTGGCAGCCACGAGGAAAACTGATACAGACTCCTCACTCACGCATACGGTTGATGTTTGGTGAGGTTAGACTTACTGTTTGGTGCCAGTACAAAAAATTATTCCTCTCCTTCTCCCTTTAAACCTTGACATGCCTCAGAAGGTATATAAGAACATTTTCCTTAACATAATTCTCGTATCGTCTTGCACATTTCGCCCTCTTGCTGCTATTTCCAACAAGCATCTTCTGGACTCTGCAGTTTAGTGTCCAAAAACTCGTCTGCTTATCAAGGGCTTTTGCATAAAGTACATAATCGCCTCCACGCACCTAGCCGCCTTAACATGCATCAAGGCAGAGGAAGGTGTACAAGTGTGCTGCATGGCAATAGTTCAGTCACCTGCCTCTGTTTGGTAGGCAGCTCACAGTCTGCCTCCCTGTTAGGACATTTTTTTTTTCCTTCTATTTTTTTGTATACACCAAGGCTGGCAGGGGTGGTGCAGGGAACAGGACCTGCTGCACCATTCTAGTTACTCTCTCACCCTCTTCTTCTTTTGTGTACATGTCGAGGATGATATTTTTGTTTGCGTCATTAATTTAACTTTTTTTTGGTTCCTACACAATCTCTCTCTCTCTCTCTCTCTCTCTCTCTCTCTCTCTCTCTCTCTCTCTCTCTCTCTCTCTCTCTCTCTCTCTCTCTCTCTCTCTCTCTCTCTCTCTCTCTCTCTCTCTCTCTCTCTCTCTCTCTCTCTCTCTCTCTCTCTCTCTCTCTCTCTCTCTTTGTTTATCTTTTTTTTCTATATATCTCTGTTTATCAATGTATCTGTTTATCTATCTGTGTCCAGTTGTATTGAATGACTGTGAGACACAAGACATAAGAGCATGGAGGTCAAGAAAGTACATAAATGTGCTAGAAATAAAATGGAAAGTTGTATATGTAGGAAGAAAGAATTCTGTTTTTTATTATTTTTTTTAATTTAATTTTTCGATTTTATGTTTTGCAAAGAGAACTTAGTACATTTGAAGGAAATATTTTACATAATCGTCATCGTCATCATCATCATCATCATTATCATCATTATCATCATCTCTTTCTTCTCCTTGTCCTTCTTCTCCTCCTCCTCTTTTTCCTCCTCCTCCTCCTCCTCCTCTTCTTCTTGCCGCTGTGTAATGAGTTCTGTCACCTTGCATATATTTCATAGTTTTGTCACCTTCACCTTTGTTTTTCTAATCATAAATATTCCTTTCATGTCCTAAGAATATTGTTTCTGTCTTACGGGATTCCTGTCTTTTTTTTCCAAATTTTCTCTTTATGTTTCCTGGAATCCATATTTTTACTCTCAATATCCACACTGTTCATCACTTTTTATATCTTCTTTCTGTCTAGCACACCTTTCTTGGACCTTATAAGATGAAGAAAAATGTTAGGTTATATTAGTTTCATTTTCCTTCTTCGTCCTATCTCCAAATCTTCTCAAATTCTGACTCATTGAACTGTCTCTTTCCTCTCCTTATATTTGACCTTTTGTAGAGTTCATTAGGGTAGTTTTAAAATAGTCCTTAATGTTCTATTGCATATCAAGTTAATTTTCATAACTTTCTCTTCTTCTGTTGTTCTTATTTATATGATCATATTTTTATTTATTTATTTATTTTAGTAGTACTTCTACTTCTTCATCTTCATCTTCATCTTCTTTTTATCATTATTATTGTTTTTGTTTTTTTCTCCTCCTTTTTCTCCTCTTTTTTTTCTCTTCCTCCTCCTCCTCCTTCTACTCTTCCTCCTCCTCCTCCTCCTCCTCCTCCTCCTCCTCCTCCTCCTCCTCCTCCTCCTCCTCTTCCTCGACTTCCCTATCTCCCGGGCATCGCATCGCAGATAATCCCAGAATTTCATTTCCCGTTGCAAGAAAGACGAGCGATGAACCAACTCAATTTTTCTCTTGTATAATTTGCTCTCTACTTGTAAGATTCTGTTAGTCTTCACACGGCTTCAGTATTTCTTGTCCTGTTATGTTTACGGATTAAAAAAAAGAAGGTATTTTTTTACACGAGAATATGAATAGCGGACGAGCAAAATAGTGGAAACAAATAGCTAAAAAATAGCACTCTTGATTTATTATTTGGGCTTCAAAATGCCACTTAGAAATTCGAACGGAAAGGTTTTAATTAAGAAAGTTTGAAAAAGAACTGCTTGGAGCTGCTGACGAAGGCTGAGGGTGCGTAGAGGCAGTGAGTCCTGTGTGCTGCATTGCCGGTGGGAAGAGGAAGCAGACCCAGCAGGAAGGAGTGATTAGCAAGACGTGCCTCAAGGTAGCAAAGACAGACCACCACCTAAAAGGAAAGGAACATTTTTTTGAAGCCGCAGAAGGAAAGCCGAAGGAAGGGAATGTATGTAAGGCAGGAACATCAATGTGTTTATTATTTTTTTAACAACACGACACTGACAGAAGGATATTTTGCGTTATTTTCCGCTCGTTACTTTGTCTTTTTTTGGAGTTTGGTAACTATTTGCTAAGAAATTAATCCAAGGAAGCATAGATAGTAGCGTTATAAATTTCCAGAATACTTTTATAAATGTATAATTGATCACGTATTTTAAAGTGTTCAAGTCTTGGTATCACTGCGACTCAAACTTATGCTGCAGAATTCTTCATCGCATTTTTCCATTAGTGGTCCTTCGAGAGAGAATTTTAGAGTAGGTGTTGGCGCCCACTGCGACGGAAATTAATCAAATTACTTTTTTTCAATTAAGAGACTTCAAACGAGGTAATTACCATTGACGTCTGTGCTGTGTGGGGCGGTGCAGGCCAGGCTTTTACACCCTCGCTCATTGTTTGTTAAGTTAACTTGAACATTATTGCCTGGTCATTTTGAGCAATAAAATCGTTATATATACATTTGTTTTCTGACTGATTTCTGCTCCTATACATTCCAGTACCATATCCTACCTATATAAGTAAGGAAAGTCAGGCATCTATAACACTACCACATCCTTCACAAACGCATCCATTAGCCACTAGTAAGCCTGATCACACTACTACCTCACCTGGGACTGTACACGATGCTACAAAACCACATTAAAAAGGAGGGAAAAGACATCATTACATTCTGGGGTGTCAGGAAAGGAGGAAAAATGAAAATGTATATAATTCGGTGAGTTGGGTTTGGGAGCAGCGAAGGGAGGCAGAGAGGCAGGGAGGCGGCCGTGGGGAGGTGGCAGGCGGGTGATGGATGGATGTTTGGCCCCCAAGGGAACCCAGCGCCAGCCAGACACATTATGCACAGCGACGTTGCACGGGCGACGGGGATTACGGCGGCGTGCTGCGGCAAGGCGGGCCTGGCACTGGTGTGAGAGAGAGAGAGAGAGAGAGAGAGAGAGAGAGAGAGAGAGAGAGAGAGAGAGAGAGAGAGAGAGAGAGAGAGAGAGAGAGAGAGAGAGAGAGAGAGAGAGATGAAAACCCGCCAGATATGGATAATCAGAGGAGTATGTAGACTATGACCATAGCATTGAAAGAAAAAAAAGAAGCGTGACTAAGGTGATCGTGTGTAGAGTTTGACCTTGACTGGTGATCAACTAGGCACCAAATATCGTAGTGTAATGATTTTTGTGTGTGTTGGGATGTCATTGTTTGTGTATGCGTGCCTCCTCCTCCTCCTCCTCCTCCTCCTCCTCCTCCTCCTCCTCCTCCTCCTCCTCCTCCTCCTCCTCCTCCTCCCCTTCTTCCTCCTCCTCCTCTTCCTCGTCTTTATTTCTCTCCTCCCTGCATTACAGTCGACTCTAATAAGCGTTGAGCAGAACATTGCACATTAGGGGCTTGGAGACTGTGTCAGGACATCCTCTGCGGCAGAACCCGCGGCCTCAAACCACGGGGGAGGAAGATGACTCTCTTGCAGGCCCTTTGAGTCCCACCTGTGTCGTGTAGCAGCCGATACCCAAGCGACAATCATGCTATATCTTTCTCTGTATTATCTTTTTTTGTTCTCTCGCTCTCTCTCTCTCTCTCTCTCTCTCTCTCTCTCTCTCTCTCTCTCTCTCTCTTTCTCTTTCTCTTTCTCTTTCTCTTTCTCTTTCTCTCCCTATCTCTTTCTCTTTATCATGCAGCTATCCTCCCAAACACCAACTATATCAAATAACTTACTTTTTCTGATTAATTCAAATTGCATGAAAATGAGATCTAATTTTACATTGATTTGTGTCTGTGTTTGCACCTCCCAGGATTAGTCTTTCACGGTAATGCCCTGAGTGTGTGTATGTGTGTGTGTGTGTGTGTGTGTGTGTGTGTGTGTGTGTGGGGGTGGGTGGGTGGGTGGGTGGGTTAGTTATAAATACTTAAAGAACTTGAATAACATCTCTAAGTTTATGTGTCTGCTAATACCATACAGATAATATAACCTTTCCTACAACCATAATTAACTGCATATGAGTAATTTATTCCTCTACATGTAATTAAGCAGCAAATTCCTGTTGTGTATTCATAATAACCTGAACATTCGAAGAAACATAATTTCCATAGTATTTTTTTTTGCCTTTACTTTTTAATTTGTCGAGAAGAGAGGGTCTTACTGGACGTAATTTTCGCCTCGTCATTTGCAGCAGCCACTTGGGTAAGGGAAGGAAGGTAGGAAGGAACTGAGAAATTAATTTGCGTCCTGACTTTGCCTTGAGGGAGGAGGGTGAGCGAGGAAGACACCCCGAACCTGTCCTACCTGAGTGTCTCCAATCATCCCCGTGAAATAGGTGAAGGAAGCGAGGCCAGACACTGACGCTGCTTGGCTGAAGGAGTGTGGAAAGGGAGAGGGCTGAAGCATCTCGCTATAAGTGCTTCAGTTGTGTTGTTGTATATTTGTATTGTTATTAGTATTGTTGTGTTGAGTCGTTGTTGTGTTCCTACTCTTCATTCCATTGTACTTCTTTTTATTCTTCTTCCTCATATTCTACATTTTTTCCATCTTCTTCGTCTTGTTTTTCTACTTCTTCTTCACTTTCTTCTTCTCCTTCATCTTTTTTCTTCCTTTATTATTTTTCCTCGTCGTATTACTCTTATTTTTTGTTTGTTTTTTGCATTAGTTTTCGCATTTTTTTCGCTACACAATCGTAGTAATAATATTTTTATGAGTATTATTGAGACTTTCATCTCTTAACGTTAGAACATTTCAGACTCCAGGTCAGGTCAGGTCAAATGCGGTCAGGTCAGATAATTTATTTAAGTAATTTCTTGATCATATCCATTAGTTGTGATATTTATCCCATTTCACCTTTTTTTTGTTATAAGTCTCTACAGGTTCTCTTCTTCAATTGTTATTTATTTACTCATCTCGTTATTTCTTTCATTTTTCTTTATTACAAATCCTTAACCAGT